>ML994620.1:2537961-2720198 GCA_010093925.1 Zopfia rhizophila CBS 207.26
GCACCTGAAAAAGAGCAAGGTTCCTACATCTTCAAGCCAAATAGAGATTTCAAAGTGTGCAAAAAAAGTAGGCGCTGTAACCACTCTCGATGAACTCATGAAACGAATTCCGGACTAGACAAGCTCAGTAGTCGTGCTTGCTATATTAGGCTTAGTACTCCACAAAACCAGGAATGTAGTTAAGGACCTTGCATGGATTAATTGTCGCAATTCCGACTCGTTAGAGTTAGTCTCCTTATTGACTCGCAGTTCCTTTTGACTCGCAAGCGGCCTTGCTTCAGATTATCTTTACCCTTATGTTCCAAGATGCCATTTTAGAATAAGGTGGAAGAAAGCTGTATCACCAATTTCTTTGCCCGGTACATCCAAACAAGCCTCACCTAGAACACCTTCCACCGAGCCGGTTCGGTGGGGTCGCGAGGAACACAGTCTTCAAGATACAGCTACTGAGAGAGGTGTCCTCATCCGTAGGCGCTGTATAAGAATCGGGTAGTTGGTGTATGATGAGTCAAAATCAGAAAACAATTGGCATCCAATCAATACTCGCAGCAGCCTCTTCATCCAAACACTCCACCAACCCTTCTGATTTTCGAAGCCTTGTTCCCTCGGTCCGTTCAAGGCTATCATTCCCCGTATCCGCGATCTGGATTGATGGAGCAGCAAGTTAGATTCTAAGCAAGGCGTGGTTGAGTTCGGCCTTCTCCTGGCCAGTAAATAATTAACCTCCTTTGTCAAGGACTTGATGCTCTTGATTATCTGCACTCTCGCAATATCGTACATCGCGATCTTAAACAGTAAAACATTCTAGTTCAATGTGGCCTTGCGAACGGTCATATCTGTCGGCCTTGTTTCGCTCCTTCTCGTGCAGTAGCCTTTTGACTCATTCGCCTTTGCCAGGCCATCGCGTCGTCCAAAGTGGTATTTATCATCAACCAACCAGAATGCTTACCAGCCACCCAACCTCCCAGCCTCCCAGCCTCCCAGCCTTACCAAGACAGCAATAAAGCGTCCTTCCCAAACGCGTCAATAAACTGAAAACACCCTCACAGCATTTCGCGCGACAACAAGTTACCTCCACCCCCGTTCGAAAACCGTGATCCAGACCGATTCAGGATTATTCAAGGTCTACGAAGTCATATCGATAACGTTCAGACCGCTCCAAAGCTACGTAGGATGACAAGTCAACGCTTAGAGGGGGTTGGGCCGGACTCAAGCCGCATTGGAGATGTGGATGTTGGTGGGCATACAGGTATAGATGACCCTCCAAAAAAGAACGAAAGCGGTCGGACGCCGCTGTGGTGGGCGGCGTGGAAGGGACTCGATGACGTGGTACGGCTGCTGCTTGAGCGAAACGATGTTGACCCTAACGCCGTTGATAACCACGTGAACAACCCGACGCCATTGATGGTTGCGGTACAAAATGGGCATGAAGCAGTAGTGCGGCTGCTGTTGGAACGGAATAACGTCAAATTTAACGTCCGAGACAGAAGCGGCAAGACACCACTGTGGTATGCGGCATGGTTTGGTCACACTACTATAGCAGAATTGCTGCTGGGGCAGGATGGCATCGATGCAGAATCAAAAAACGAAAGAGGCGAGACGTTGTGGTCATCAGCGGCGAAGGGCTACACAGCTATAGTACGGCTGCTATTGAGGCGGGACGATATCGATCCAAATGCTCAGAGCCATGGTCAAACACCACTTATGCTCGCGGCACGGGAGGGGCATCATGAGGTGGTGCAAGGAATATTCTTTTCGGCATACCATTGGGCCGTCCTCGGTCGGAGGAAATTATTGATATCATCGACGAATATGTCCTTCTTCTCCTTATCGAGGATGACAGTGGAACTTTTTATAGTAGACATCGCGACGAGGACGCCAAGAAAGCCGGGAACGTCGCCATGCAACCTTTTTCCATGCCTGAAACCGCCTTGTATCCTTAGACCGTGGAACCCAAACAGTAGTGAACGGTTTTTCTCGCTCGAGTTCCCAATCTTTGATAACCTTGAGCAGACCTTTAATAGGTTCGGTAGACCTTCCAGGCGTGCTTAGTACGATGTTCTCATCATCTCCTTGGTGGAAGTAGTTGTAAGTTTTCTTCTCCTGTCTCCGTTCGAAGAGGAACAAGCGACCTCCGTCTAGAAACCAATATTTTCCGTAGAATGGCTCATACCCCTGTGTTTTCGCAGACCATCTCCCGATATGGAATATTTCAGACGAGTCAGTTCCATCGTCCATTTCCGACTCCTCCTGTTGGCGAGGCTCGTTCGGTGTGGCTTTTAGCCTCCTTGCTTTTGCAAACCGCTGCGAAGCCCAGCTAAGGATAGTATGGTATAACTCGTGACTATCATCAAAGTGGATTGAGGCGGAGAGGTAGTTGAGGCTAATATTACGGCCTTGGCTCTGTAAAAATCGTACAAAAGCATAAAGTGTGATGATGAAGGTGGCGGCATGACGAAAATGCCGGTATCGAAGCAGAGGTAAAAGTGACTCGATGATGCGGGTGCCAACTCTTGTAGAATCGGACAAAATCAGGGAGGACTGGCCGTCCATCTTGGATTTGCTTCTGAAACTCACAACGATGCCGGGGGCTAGCAGCTTACGTGAAATAAAGTATGCGATGTCTGGTAAAGTGAATTCAAGACAGGATCCACTTGACAGTACTTTATATCAGGCCCCCTTTTCCCGTGCTTCGAAAGGCACTTGACCAACACCTGCAGCACTGTGCAGGACATGACCTGTTCAATAGTCGTCTACATGCACGGTAAGGCATTCTGGGGCTTCTGCATATGCAAGCTGAACAGAGGCTTAGCCTGGTGACGGTTTGTACTCACATAGTATCCCTATTCGTACGCTGTCCACATCTGGACCGCAGTTACTTGTATGGCATAGAGTAACTTAGCTGCATAAACATTGACCCACCTATCAAGGATCACAAGACCCACCTGCGGGATATTAAGTATGAACGACTTGGGTGGGGGTGCATTATGTCCCCCGTTGGAAGCCGTCGTGCCGAGTGTGGCTTGGAAAAGCGGCACACCTATAGGCCGATGCGAGGGATTGTAGCCATTGACCTCTTCACCGCTTAGTTACTTACGCCAAACGCTATTTTCTCTATATAATTCATTATCCCGTCAAAGCTTTGCAACACTACGAGCTGCAGATATATAGTGCCTAAAGTTCCACATCACTCAAGCTAGATTATTGTGCCTTATTCAAGACGTTTCATCCATCCACTACTGCCCTGCACCTCACCCTGAGTGCACAGCCAATCAATAACATTTTTATGTTCAATCATGGGACACTAAATTTAGCTAGCACGTTTGATTCGCCAACAGAATCTCTTAACTATCTCGGCTTAATCCATGCTTCATCATCACAAATAAGTCCTTGGTCCATTAGATTCGACACCACATTCCCCAATTAATAGATTAGCCACAAATCGATGTAACTATATATGTCCCGCTATCTCCAAGCACGATAAAACTAGCAAAATTCCGAGCTGCCGTCCTTATGTCAAACCCGCACGAAAACATATGCTACTACCCAGAAATTCATCGCCTAAGAAAGGCTTATATCACTTGTATACCCTGTCGCGACGCCAAAATCAAGGTTATTATTAAAATTTTATATTGCTGTAACGACTATTAGTATTTTACTAATTGAACGCAGTGTGACAAAAATCGCCCAATCTGTGGGCGGTGCATGAAAAAATTCGTCCCTAAGAATGTACACCCCAAAGTCACAATCGCCCCTAAACTTCCTTCTCTTAAGGTTATAAATAACCCTTCATATTCCAAATATCAGCCGGAGCGATTTACTACCAAGCGACGGAGTTCACAGCCCCAGAAGTCCAACACTGCGCAGGTGGCTGACAACGCGCCCTCTTTTAATGTACAGGAGAACTACATCGATATCACCTACAAAGGATCGACGGTAACTCCTACCATTGAGGCTGAGATCCAGAAAGGGTTTTTCTGGTCCAGCGATCGAGTGTGGACATGCTATCGAAGAAACTACTTTGCGGTATCAGTATCATTTGGGCTGGACCCCTGGATTGCAAATGGTCGTCTATACTTAAATCAGGGTGGTAGCAAAGGGCCAGAACAAATCCAGTCAATGGCAATGTCTCTTTCAGCGGCAGTTGATGGAACGAGCGGGAAGAGCATCGAGCTGATTCAGCTCACGCCGAAACGAGATAAAGGACCCCAGCTGCCAGTGAAGAGGGAGCTTCTTTCTCCAACACCACCGGGAAGAGTCGCAATGGCCATACATATGGCATCGGAAGTTTCCATACGACGACCGCCATGGCAGGCCCACAGCTGCCTCAATACTCTCCAACAAGCCATTCGGGAAGTACACATCAACATACCTTTGAACGAATCCAATTCAAATCGGCAACTAGGAGCAACGGGAAAAGATCGGCTCAGCAACAATACTATCGCCTGGTTGTAGAGCTTTGGGCAAACGTTCAGAGTCTGCAAGAGCTGCGATGGGTTAAGATCGCAACCCGATCTTCCCTTCCCCTTGTTGTTATCGGTCGTTCTCCATGTTATTTCCCAAAAGAAGGACCTGGCACAGCTGGTGCTCCTAGTGGCAGTGTCGAGGCACATGTTGGAGACAAGGATCTGCGACCAAGCCTTGGTGAAATTCTTTACAATGCAGCTATAGATATCTCTAGTAGCTCAGACTCAGAATGATCGATATAGCTTCCGCCTGGAACCTGCATATCAGAACCAGCCCCATCCAACGATCCTCCTGGCCTTGTTAACCATCCAAAACGACAAACCTGTTTTTCCTGCAAGTACGGTTTATTCTTGCGATCTACATATGGCCTTCGTGTCTGCAAAACCTTATTTCTAGTCTTTTATTTAGCATCTTCAGCTATCAGCGTAAGCGACTCCCTATCAATCGACACCATCTTGGACTAATCCAAATAGGTACAATGACAAGCCCAAGAAGCAGGCTGAGTACTTCGTAAAGTGGTTTCTAGTGCTAAAGAAAAAACTCATGAAACTCAACTCACTCACTATCGAGTTTTCTCTAAGCTCACACAATGAGATTACATGCAATCACCCTTAGATCGCAATACTTTCGAACGGCAAGTGCAAAGTTTATACTCTAGGGTGGAATTTCCCCTAAAGAGACCCTGCGGAGATCATATCTCAAGGGCGGGCCTGGAGTTGCGGCCACGGAACGGAAAGAGACAAAGGTGTGAGAGACGGTATAATACGTTTTAATATATAGGATACCAGATTTTATAGTTTCCCCTGGCAGATAATTATATGGGCGGCATGGAAAGCACCATTAAGAAATGTTATTTAACGTAACCTTAACTTTGATACTTTGCAAAAATAAAGAGCAACTAGTTAATTTTTTTGGGGCCTATTTCAACCTTTTTCCGAAAGAAATTATAATACGCCGCAATCATTCAGGTGGATTAAAAGAGGGATCCACTATCTTCTACCCCGTTGACGCTCTCCTTGCGAGAGTAAGTTTCTTCTTTGCATGACGTGCATCGCTTGTGGTGACATGCGCATATAACACGCCGAAAATGCGGAAGATTGCACCTGCACGTTAGGGATGTAAGTAGCCTTTCTTATATAGGATATCTTGAACTCACACAAAACAGCACTTGAAGTTCCCTAGGAGGCTCAGTTCCAAAGTGGAGTTCCGTAACAGGAGGCGTGAAAGCCGCATGGCAAGCCACATGACCGCAGGCGCAGGATTCATCCACAACATTCAATGGGCCTTTGTCGCAGTCGCACTCCGGCTTATAAGCTTCGTTTTTAGTAAAGAGCCATAGATCTAACTCACACAATACCATCCATCCAACGTTTTTCGGCATTCATCAGACATGTCTGAGTTAAGGATGAGATTTAAGGTGTGTGCCACGTATCTCTGAGAATAGTTGGACTATATATTTTGGTGACAGGTAGCAATGGCCTATCTGTAACCAATCCCCGTATCGGTTACGGTGCTGGAATGCAAGCCGTCAATATCAGGCTCCCTTTTCCCGTGCTTTAAAAGCATTTGACCAATACCTGCAGCCCTGTGCAGGACATGACTTGCTCAATGGTTGCTTGCATGCACGGTGAGACATCCCGGAGCCGCTGCATATGCAAGCCGGGACAGAGGTCCATGCTGGTGACAGTGTTTATCATGCAGTATCTCTAGTGTATGCTGTCCACAGCTCGACCGTAGTGACTTGCATGGTATAGAGTAACCTAGCTGCATAAACATTGACCCACCTATCAAGGATGGCAAGACCCACCTGCGGGATATTAAGTATGAACGACTTGGGTGGGGTTGTAACGGCAAGCCATGCCAGCGCGCATGCAACCAGGCGAAGAGGCTTCATCCACTTGCAATTTTGAAAAAGCGGCACATTTATGGGCCGATGGAAAGGCATAAGGATGCGCGGGTTGCGCTCGAGGGATTGTAGCCATTGACCTCTTCACCGCTTAGTTACTTACGCCAAATGCTATTTTCTCTATATAATTCATCATCTTCTCAACGCTTTGCAGCACAAAGGTCTGTGGATATATAATGGCTACTTCAGCTGTGAATAAGGTCACGGATGCGATCCATCAACGAACTTGGAACAGCTACGAGGGAGACGATTGGTTTTGGACTGCATCCGAATCTCCACCAACAAAATTTGTAGATGGTGAAGCACGGAAGGACTTAGTTGCGAAATGGATTGCATACAATCCCAAAGTTAGTATAAACCCAGCGAAATAAATAAGTTGTCCTAATTAATAAATAGATCAAAATCATGGGGTTCAGAGAAGTTGACGGTACTATAAAAGAGATTGCAGTCAAAATGGTAATGACTGAGGGCACTCCTTGCTTTAAAATCACTATGGACGAGCTTTCTGAAAAGGAAAAGGCAGGGAAACTCATAGCTTGGCTGACTAAACCTTTATTATGGCTTATGGACCAACTTGGGCTGAATACAGAGGAGGTTTGGGTCCCCAGTCAAAGTTGAATTTCGAAAAGTGTCAACCGGACACTAAAGGGTGAAGAGCGCAGGCGCTCCTTTGACACCTTCTGTGTCTCCACGCCCAAAACGACTCCATAAACTCCTCCGTGAATTTCTTTTGTAAAACGTAATAGATTGGATATCTTAGACACGTTGGATGGAAGTGTAAACAAAACTGGTGAAGAACTCTATGCGTTGCTTTGTACGGATCGGAAGGGAATCTCTCAATACCCCCGGCCCCAAGGTACCTATTGAGGGGAACGGCTGATCACTGTGACGAAAAAAGGATTGAAAGAGAAGATGCATTAAGCACCACCACATTAACTGATTGGCTAATAACGGACAGTAGCGTGTTATTGCTCACATGCACGGTAAAAGATTCTTACAGAAGCTCGGTAACTTGGGCGAGAGAGGTGTGTGTTCCCTCTTCCACTCACAATGGCGCTGCTCACGGCGCCTAGCAGGAAGCCACAACCAGACTTGGCCAGCCAAAATGTCAGATTATTCCGTCTATCAGATTTGCAGCATCTTTGCCGCTTAAGGACGATTGGTTCCACAACCAGCCAGGACTAAAAGCATGGTGGCTTGCAGTGAATTCGGACATTCTCGCATTCAATAAATGTATGTCGATAGAGGCTTATATCCTGTCCAATTGCCCGGCATACGCCACTATAGTATCCATTCAGTGCTCTCCTTTTCCCTCAAGCTTCCTGTCTATGGTCGGCAGTCGTCAGTGTTTCCCTAAGGACAGCCTAGTCATCTATTGCGTCCTCCATCTCTAGCTTGATTTTCGGCAAGTCTTGTTTCTCATCTCCAGACCCTACTAATATGTAGCTTACTTCCACCATTATACAGTTCCCAGCGTCCTTTTGGATGAGGCCACTATCAGCGAAGATACCCAAGAGTGTTCCCTTTTCCATTGATCTAGCGTCCCTGACTGTCGACCCGATAGCTATTACAAGCTCAATTATCCGCTTTTCTTTAGAATGTTCGGGTACGACCACCGATGCCGCTTTACAAAAAGTCTGAAGCGCGGTGAGGTTTTTCGATGCATGCTGCCTGACCGAATTTTCGAAATAGGTGCTGTAAAGGATGTGTGACAAGATGTGAACGAATCGGTTCATCAAAGGAGTGTCACTAACTCGAGTTCCGAGATGCGCTACTAGCACTCCGGGTACCCTAAATATTGCCCCAATACGTGCCTCCGCATCCGAACCAATGTCAAATTCAAAGCTTATTCCCAAACGCCCATATTCAGGATGATTTACAGGCGGAGGAAGATTTGGGCGCGGCGGTAGAACAAAATCGAATGAGTTGACAATTGAGGACGGGATTCGATAATAGGGGACGTTGTCGGGAGATTGAAGCTCTGCGTTGGAATGCGGAACCGGAGTATTAGAACGGGTTCTCGAAGGACGGAATTCGGAAAACGGCTGAGAAGGACCGAATTCGGAAAACGGCTGAGAAGGACAGGACTGTTGGGGCATGTAAGGTAGAACTGAAGGGCTGGCAGTCATATCATTCCTCGGTAGGACAGGCTGCGCAATGGCGGCGGTTTGATCGGAAGACGAATATGGATAGTAAGGATCCATCGTCGACGCTGTTCCAAAGATGTGTTAAGGGATGTCAGCTGAAAGATGTGGGAGCTATGGCTTTTTAACTTTACCAACACGGTCGGCCAGTCAAACTCCTTTTTTACCACCAATGCAAGATTGACGCACCCCCTGCCTTCCACCCAACAGAAAGAGAGAAAAAAAAAAAAAAAAAAGGAAAGAAAATGTGTGCTCTGGATCACAAAAGGGAGGTCCCAAAAGTATTTTGGGAGTCCATTTCCCAACCTGACACGTCTAGGTCTTGTAATGATCCCCGCTTAAAATCCGGTCGCAGTCACTTGCATGACATGGAGTGACTAGCTGCAAGGATGGGCACGATTCCTATCATAATCACCGCGTAGATAGAGATGTGTTTATAACCTTGGATTTTACTCTTGCTTCAACTTTTCTGTCCCTGGCTTGCTGGTGTGGTTTGCGTGATATGCTCTAACCGCAGCGGAGATACCCTCTTCAATAGATGTGTGCCCAGTCTTGAAATTCATGCCCAATACAGTGTAGAAATGGACAGTATACTCCTTCTTAGTACGACCCGTAGTTTTGCAAAAGTCGGGGTCAAAAAAGAGCCTTTGTGTTTCCCGTTTATCCCAATCCCGTGATGTCTTGCCATTTTCGTAATATGCATTGATTGCATCGGCGACACATCTCTCGTCATTAAATAAAGAGAAATACAGTTCTTCCCAGTGCCGCTCGCAATCTTCCCGGCTCCAACCTTGCATTCGTCCCAATTCGCAGTTGATATGAAGATTAATGAGGAGAGTTTCTGATTCCTTTTCCGTCCAGGGTCTGGATTGGTTGCCATTAAAAGGTGATTTAACTATAGTCCATAGCTACATTCTTCACAATTAGCACTTGCAGGGTGGCTTTGAGCATCAGACTTACTTATTCGTAAATTTTGTTGATTCTATTACGTTTGTGAAGCTCCGACGTATAAAAGCGGAATCATCAGTGCAGGAGTTATCAAGACCCGTTTCGCCCTAGCTGCGGATCCTTCCCCCTCATATTTGACGCACCTAAAGAAAAACTTGAGAAAGCCACACGTTCATCGTGCCGTACGAACGCACTAGAGTTCTCCCAAAAAGGACTGGTGGGTATAAGTTTTAGTCCGCCACATACCCGCCTGCAATTCGATCAGCACGATCCTTAACAAATCGTATCGATTCATAGCACAAGTGGTCGGGCAAAACCGGACTCCGGTTTTGGGAAATAGATTCGTAATAACGTTTACTTCTCAATTCTGCGACTGGAAGTAGAAGAAAGTACTAAATTTACTCCACAGTAGTGTTCAACCCAGTTACAGCAAACACCTTATCATCAAACATTTTACCAACAAAACGCCCTACTCCTGCCGCAGACGCGTCCAGTTCCGCCCAGTGTCCTACAATTGAGTAGCCAAGACTAAACGACTCTATCAAACCCTCTTGCGCATGTTCGAGAGATGGGTATCTCATCCACTGGTATACCGAATCGCCATTCATGCCTTCAGACCCATCGCGGTAGCTTTTATTAAGTGTCCCCTTTCGTACCAGAACGTACATGACCTTCCCTATTTCACGTAGATCCATAAGTCCGGCTAGGACTGGTCCGACATTTACCTGCGGGCACTCTACTGCAGTAACTTGGCTTCCTGTAGCAAGAGTGCCACCGATGTAACACCACCTCTCCGGATCTGCCCGCGTCCTGAGATCTTTGTAAATTTCCAACGATTGTAGGCTGGCTTGGAGGGAATAGCGCAGAAATCGGAAAGTTCGATCCTTACATCCCCAGAAAGGAAGCGTACAGAGACCTTCTGCATCACCTGAGAGGTCAAGAGGAAGAAGGTGCGTTTGACAAGATGGTACATGTGGAGATGGAGGCGGAGGCGGAGGCGGAGGTGGAGGTGGAGGTGGAGGTGGAGAGAGTAGTGTAGAGGTCATCGACAAGCGGAGGGTAACTGTAACGCCCGGCTTGACTTTGATCTCCCACATATTGGTGACTACCATATCCCTTTCAACCCAGAAATTGAATTCAGACCCGTCAATGCCGAATTCTTTAGTGATCATTTCTCTGGCACTCTGCGACTATATTAGCTGAGAACAATAAGCAGAATACAATACTCACGTCGATAGAGTAACAATCCCTAAACGGCAAAGGGAATGTACGTCCATATAGGTCTATGAAATTGACTATCCCTTGGGCATATTGTCGACTTGCTGATAAGCCGCTGTCAAACTTCGTGGATAGGAAGTTGGGTGGTTTAAAGGTCTTCGCTTCATAGCATAACCATGAAGGAATATTCAATCCGCCGTTGAAATGACCTTCGATATGGTCGAACCGCTCGTTCCAAGCGTCGTTACGTTCCGTTCCCAAATACACAACCTCCTGGCAAAAACCACACCAAAAGCCCTTCTGTCCATTTTGACCCACGTATCCTTGCTCTATAGCGGCGTCAAAAGAAAATCCCTCGTGCTGAGATACATGCTCTTGAAAATTCTCCTTGGAGTAGTATGCCCAGGGGTTGAGGGCCCGGAGTTGTACACATGGCATGCATAGCCACATCTTACCTTGAAAGTGCCGAGAGCTTTCATGGCGCTTCCAGTCCGTCGGACTATCAAAGGTTTCGCGGCAGTTCGGGAAAGTGCAATCGTATTGACGGTTAGGCATGTGCCCATTCGAAGAATCGGGGGTATCGACTCCAGCCTATTCATAAATAGTTAGTATTGCTCTGATATAATGTGATGTATCCATGCGGGGGGAAGAAGACCAACCGTCATGGTAATGATTGGTGCGAAGCTTGATAACAACGTATTGGTTTGCAACCATCAATAGTAACGTATTGCTGTTAAAAGATCGCGTAAGGAGTAAACATGACTGGAGTGGGCACGGGACGGAAACCAAGAGTTTATAGACCTCCGCCATCAATTAGAGAGCGCGGCCTATACTGCACGGGGTAAAGTCCATATATATATATATGCGGGAATGGAGGTGGAGAAATAATTACAAAGGATAAGCCCTAAAAAGCCAAATCAGGCTCTTCCCCGCAGGGGAACAACATTCTCTTGCTGCTACGATTGTCGGCGTCCGTAAAATTGGGCGCCTTGCGGTGCAATTTCTAACCGATTGGAGAGCCTCCACCTTCCTGGAGGCTCGTTAAAGCATGACGCATCACAAAATCACGTCTAGAGCGTTGACATAGCCTGCATCCTCAACTCATGCTCGGCACGACTATGGGTGTACGGAAATTATGAACAATTGGCTGGATTAATGATTATGCGCCATAGCTGCAACTTAAGATATATGTGGAAGACGGGTGATCTATTCTACATAAAAAGGTGGATGGCGATCAGAGAAAGTGAGGTAAGGCAAACAAAGCAACGAAGTGACATAGGATGTAAAGACGGACAGCTGAATCCTCCTATAGCTTACGGCTCTACAAGGCGGGTACAAACTCGCTTATCAGCCCGAGAATATGCCAATTCTATTTGGCCTATTTGGCTCCCAAACTCCGTAGTGACCAAAATTCCTGACTGCATCTCTGTATGGTTCTGGTCGGTAGTGACCTGTAATGGTCAGACTCGTTACAGGCTAATAAGAGGCACATACCTCTACTTCATTACCGGAGGTTAACCTAGGTATGGGGGAAACGGGCGGTTCATAGTCGTTCGGGTTTGAATGCCGCCGCTTGGGGGGTCGCTTGCAGGGGAGGAATGCTGAACCCATAATGGCTATGTTTGGCTCGAAGGACGCAAATGTAGGTGACTGGATGGACTGGTCTTGCAGGAAGGCAACTGTGAGGACTGAATGACAGCCGCAAGGCGACAAGTTGAAGGACGTATTAGCCCTGTCGGGCGTAACATGCTTCTATATAACATTGAGATCAGAGATTTCCTACCACTTGCAATTCCAGCTGAGGTTTCATTCGGGAAGCGCTGCGCTATCAAAAAGCCCCCCAAGTTAATTTCCATTAAAGATCATTTGCTATTGGAAGGAATATGGCTTCAACTAGCGCAAGCCAAGCAGTACATATGGGGAAGGATCCGATTAGTTCTCTTTTGAGTGATGTAAATTAAGGTCACAGAATGCGGGATGCTCCGTTGGGGAGTTGGGGAGTTGGGGGTCCAGGAGAGGTGATCGTGTCTGTGCGCTTTCGTTCCATGGTGGAACGAAAGCGCACAGACACGATCACCTCCTGGCTTTCCCCATCATCGTTTCCCTCCCATGCGGCAGTACTTTCGCAAATGGAAGACCCTCATGGCACAGGGTAACAGCCTTGAAGCGACTGTAATGCGCAATTCTCCATCCTTAGTATTATCAGGCTGATCGTTATTGCAGGGTGACGAGGATGAGTTCATTTCAGCATTCTCAGGATGCGCTCGCATTCTTTCGGCACGATTTCCTGTGAATCCCTTTCCTACCTTATCTCTTCAAAACTTATTAATGGGTACTTAGGAATTACAGGGCGACCTCGTGACGACTGTGCAGTGGTTACGATCCGTCGACGAGGATACAAGAGCCGAAGCTCTTCGAAGGTTCGCAGCCAAGCTACTCAAAGTCCGGAAGGAGCTGAATGGTGATTCGCCCATCTTTCAGTTCTTTTCATCTTTCGAGATAAATGGTAAGGAGCTGTCGGAAGAAGCTATAGTGCGCCTTGTTACTGTGGGACGGAATGTTCAATCTCAAAAGGACTGCGACTTGGAAGATTTTCAATCGCTATATGACCCAGACCATCACGGATCGACTAAAAATTTTTGGAATCTTTCTCAAGCAACGGGAAGCCGCAACCATACCCTTATTCGATTTGTGCTCTCCAACCTTGAGTCAGGAAGCTTTCGCAACGCGGTCAGCAATAGAATACTGAAGTGTGTTCTATCCGAACGTATAGACATTGAGGAACATGAAATGCGGAAGCGGGGCGTGCCTCTACCCACTGGCCAGAAGTACAGAACAGTCGTCCGACGCTCTATTTGGCCCGAGCGGGAAGATGCTTTGAAACGAAATGATAATGCTGGACGGAAATGGAAAAGATTTGAACCTGGAGTGCTTATTGGTTTTGGCAAAAGTTCCATCACTCGTATGTCAGTATATTCTTACGCCTGGGGTCAAACAGCAACTAATATGCGATAGAATTGAGAAGGAGCTGAATGATATTGAATTCATCGCATTAATCGCCTGGTTGAAAAGTCTCCCGGAATACACCGTATGGAAGGGGTTATCAACTCTAGTGGTGCAGCTAAAGGAGGAGTTTCTCCAAGGCTGGCCCAATGCTAGCTCCGCGGCCCCATTAGGGACCAGGAATACTTCCCAGAGCCCTGTGGCATTAGGTAGCTCCCATGGCCGACAATAGGTACATATGGCTCACTATTTCTAGGAACTCGAGGGAAAAAAAGACCGAGAAATGGGTCGAACGCCAGGCGCCCCGAACCCACAACTCCCAATGGGACCGCAATAGGTGTGCCAAGAGCTCCGATGGAACAGAGCTCAGGGGAGACAGGCCGCAGGAATGGGCAAACAGCGCAGCACAATGGTGCGTTCTTCCACTTTCTTATATCATATGCCCACTAATTACCGCTTTAGCAGATCTAGATATGCAGAGACCTTATACCACCTCAAAACAACAGCGTACAGGCCGGCACTATGCGCTTCGGGCACGACAACCAATTCGAGCATGATCAATCACCTCTTCCCACTACAGCAGCACAAAGCTTGGACTTCCAGGGGAATCAAATTCGCATTCCTCCACACGAGAACCCAGTCTACGCGCAGGACTCGGAACAAGCCAGCCATTGGCCTAGTACGAACCCCGCTGCCATTCAGGAATCAGAGGAGGAGGACTGGGGAAATCGCCTACCGTCTTCGTTTGTGGCCGGTTTAACATTAGAGGGGCATAAGTCGGTCTCTTCATTATTCCATTCATACATTTCACGCTAACTACATTGTCCACTCTCTGACGCACCCATACATTTTGGTTCTGCCGGTTCTACGAATGTGGGAAATGATAGCATAAAGAAAGGAATATTGGCCGGGACCGTTCGAAAGCGAACGCTTTCAAAAACCAGAATGATCGAGCCAGGCAGCAACTTCGTTTCGCATCTGTCCTCCCTATTCACGTCACTCTGCAGTATAAGCATTGCTTCCTTAAGCGCATCGTCCAGGATTTGGAGAGGTAGAAGGATAACGATTTCGTTTTTCGATGTCTTCAGCCAACCAGTTTGTAGGAGTAATACCGCCGGCGGAGGACGGTTCCCGTCGGGTTTTCCAATCCTAGCTCCTGTTGCTGCTACTATGCGCTTAACCTCCTCTGCCTTCATTATAAATTAGATAGCTACGGTAATTTGCTTTCTTGCTTTCCTTGTACATACTATAGCCTCGGCCTCAGAAAGCTCATTGGCCAAATTGCCAATTTCCTCTGTCCATCGGAATTGGAATACTTCTGTGCCCTCGGTCGGCACCTTAACCAGCACCTTTTTCAGCTTCTCGGTCGGCACCTCAGTTAGTATCTTAGTTTCGCCCTGTAATAGCGAAGCTAATCGTGAGGCTAATCGCGAAGCGGTCTCCTTAATAACATTCTGTAGGCTTGCTGTCGGAGTCACAACCTCGAAAAGAGGCATGGTGAAGTCGTATCGATGCGGCGCTCGCAGTCTTGAGAAAAAATTTTGTTGTAGAGATGTTCACGTGTTAGGCTATCGGAGTGATGTATAAAGTAGCGTAGTGCGACTTTGTTAACCAATAACAGCGTGTATGTCAAAATAGGGTGGCGGTGCATGTGGGGCATTGTAATGTAACTGGAGGCAATGCGGAAGAACAATGTTCCGTTGACTAGTGGCTTAAAGGTGATATTGGCATAATTGAACTAATCGATTACAAGTAACAATTAGTTGAAAGTAAATGAAAGTAAACCATCCAATAAGCAACATCCAGGACTTAATTATTCGAGTCACTGGGCTTTCCATCTGCTTCAGGATAAATATAGTAATTTCTGAAATTTGGCCTTCCAGAGTCGGTTGTCACCTGCAAAGAGCTCACAGAAGTTACCGTGGCCTCTTGAGAACGTCCTGTGCTCCTTTCAGCTTGGCGACTGCCATTGTCGGGCCCCCTGTTAACGGTTGTGGAAGCACTGCCCCCCTGGGCCCTTGGATCGGTGCTTGAAGTGGTGGAATTCGATTGACCGTTGGACATAATAGATGAACGGGTTGGAGATAGAACGTGCCCCTGCGTAAATGTGAATATACTTCTTTAGAAAGGGACAGGTCTGGTTCTCACCTATGAGTGGCTCTCTAATTGTGGAGGAAAAGGGCAAGTACAAGTTTCGTCCTGCTTTGGTGCAGAGAACTTGTATGGTAATTAGGCGATGCTCTGGAGAATCAACGATTGGAAAGGTAACTAATAGATGGTTGCCAATGGAGCGCCCTTAAGTAGGGGGATCGTGAGCCCTTATACCTAGCAAGCTTCCTTTATTGCATTCACCTCCCGCTCCCGTTGAACGCTGCCGCGAAGGTAGCCTGGACATAACTCCCCACGTCGCGGTGATGTCTGTTGTTGTGAAGGGGCTTGCAGGCTGATTGATTTTGGCACCGATTTGGACTCGGATTGTTGTTACAACGAAACCTCCTCCCTTCTCTCCCTGCAAGCCTCAAGCCACTCCTATCTTGCATTCCTCTCCAACAAATTATCCCGTCCTCGAGAGATCCATATTGACGTAAGCATCTGTCTGGAAGTGCGGCATGCGAGACAGCCTCCCGGTCTCTTAACTGCACCAAGCCTCTGGTGTTCGTCTGCAAGATGAGAGTAGGAAGAGGGTAGGTTATGCATGTTGATCTCCATACGTAGGCCGTGGGCGTTGTCCTGACTTGTGGATTGCGAAACCTCCTGACATGGCTGCGGAAACGTCGTAATGGCTTATATGCGGGATTATTGTTGGCTACTAATGCAACTATCCATCAATATGCAGCAGCGAAGGCGAACATCATCGAAGGGAACGATGCGCACTGATTTGATATCTACCTATGGAGAGTTGATAAATAATAGGCGCCGGTGCGTTCATGTCGTAGCCTTATGAATAGAGGCAGCGCTTTCATGGTGGGATCCTATGCCTAGTGTTGGTGTGATGAGAGAGGGACGACACTGTTGGTGATGGATGTTTTGATTAAAAAATGTAGTGAATGGGATAGAAGAGGTCTTGCGGCGGAACCTCGCCTAACCATCCAGGCGGGTCTACTAGCTTGTTGCCAACGGCATTGTCACCCCTGTTATAGAATCAGGCGACAATACGAGGAGCGATCGGTTCACATGTTGGCGCATATATTCTCCTGTGGGTGATCTCCCGTGGGTGGAATGTAAGACGTCTAGTTTAGGTTGGCTGTAGGCTTAGCAATGGAACGGCCTTGCAACCCTTGCTCACTCCCAGAAGCCTGAATCAGTTTCCGTAACGGAATAAGAAACTTTCAAGAGCAGGGACCTTTGCTTTTCGAGGAGCATGGCTTGAACACCTCCATTCATATGCCCTTTCCCATATTGATCCAGTGATATGTCGGATAGCGCGTAGGACGTCGATTCCGCCACGTTGGGAGATCTCAACCGAGTTAAAGTCGTGGGGTATATGCCAGTCTCCGTCGAACATGTACGAGTTGAAGGACCTCTCAGCTGCGTCGGGCAACGCTCTTCGTTGAAAAGTTTCCCCGCTTCTTGCTGATCCAGCCGAATTCAATCGGGAAGCGCTACGTTATCGGCCCAAGTCACTCTCCAAATAGCATTTACTTTTCGAGGGCGCATGGCTTTAGTTGGCAGACTCGCGCAGCACTTAGCAGTGGATGGGGAAGGATCCGATTAGTCCTCTTCAGAGCCCGTCCAAGTGAAAGCGCAACGAGAGTGGTTGGATGGTTCCGGCGGAACGAAGGATGTTATAGGGAATGAGGCTGTGGGAGCCAGGGGCCAAACTTGGCGTTGATGTTTGATAGTAAAATCCTTGAATCGCGCTATTCCGCTTTTGCTGCGACTTGTCGCAGCAAAAGCGGAATAGCGCGATTCAAGGACTTTCAACTTCTCGTTGAGCAGAGCACATGCACCAGTTGCGTTACCCTATCACTTATCAAAAATGGCAATTCCTGAAGGCTTTGTGATAGTCCAAAAACGATTGTTTGATTATATGCGACGGCACTGCGAAAATTGCTGTCACTTCGATGTACGATTGCAAGACTTATCTGACGGGCGCTTGGTTGTCATTCCCGAAACCTCCCGGCAGCCTGGGACAGAGCCGTCGGAAAGGGGGCCGGTGAAGAAATCGCGAGAAACTAAGGCCGCTGATCGGTTTATTCAGAATACGCCTAAAACATCTGAGTGGCGTAAGAGACAGACAGAACTTGGACTGAATACTGCACAAGAGTACGAAGAGGTCATCCAAGGATTAACTCGTCGCTCGCACGTAAGACTCAAGGGAGAACCTCATAAGGAACATGGACAATCAGATAATGAACTCGTTGCGGTGGGAGAGAGATTGGCCAGGCTCACAAGATCTTCTCTCGCAAACGCGAAACTTCAGAGGTCATTCGCCTATTTCCAAGCTCTCATCTTGCTGTCGTACTGTGAATTTCTCAGGAAAAAGAATGTTCCATACGAAACGATTGACCAGCTCATTCAAATTATCGCCGATATTCGAGAACGTGACCGGAAAATGCTGCTGGATAGCGCACCATGGATAAACGGCCTTATAGTTAGCCTGGTCCGTAATGGCTGGACTGTTCACCGGTCGACAGAGTTGTTCTTCATTAGTATGTTCCCTAGGATCCTGACCCTCGAAACTGAACTTATATCTCAGACGCCGTGTCCATTTCTGACCTTGTTCGGATTCGAAATGACACCAACTCTCAATCGATTCTCGAACATCTCACGACGGACACATTCGTGGCATATGACTACAGCGATTGCCTGAGTCCCAGCTATACCATTCCCGGTCTCATCGCGTCTCTTCTTGATTCACTTGACGGGATAGCCAATACAATTTCGTATGGATTCTGATCTAATAATGGAAATTAGGCTGACGAGAAATTCCAGAGTTAATGAAATATACGTTGAACTAGGGTACGATTTGCACCATCTGCCGAGTTCAGTGGAGAGAATATATAAAGTTCAACCCGCTAGAAGCACTCGGGATTTCGAGGTTTTGACACAGGATTCCTTCGTGATTGGTGAGACCAACTACATATACTTTAAATGCACAACTGATATACAATTAGCGACCAATCATAATCCCAGGGAAGCGGATCCATCCTGTTCAGGTGATCAAGAGACAAGAGATAGGAGTATGATTTTATACCCAGAAAATTCACTACCATCGCTTATCTACGCCATCGGCGGCGTCCCAAAGTTCATGCTCGAACGAGCCGTTTCCCCCCAAAAGCGATGGGATGAACGTGGAGTGGAATACGAAACCAAGCCACAGCATGCTAGTTGTAGTACCCATCTCAGGAATCTTTTCTCAGAGAAGAAGAAATTTTGGCAAGTTGTGGAGCATCTGGTCTCACTTGCAGTAATTGGAGTGGAAGAGTTAGATGGCATGGAAACATACATATGCGGATGGGAATCAGCAGAGTTCCTGTACAACCGAAGAAAATCATATTGGATCGAACAAGCACTTGGGCTGTTCTGCTATATTTTTCCCCGCAGCCCAGCAGTTCTGTAAGTTTACTTGCCATTTCGTAATCTGACCACGTCGCTCATCCTTATTTAGACCAGTCTCAGAAAAGGAAAAACTGCTGGCTGTCCTGGAACATCTGTTGCGACAATACGCCGAGACAGGCTTGGAGATTCCGTCCAGTAATGAAGTCGTCGAAACTTTACTGGCAGCATCCAAATGCGGACCGCTGACTAGGCGACGTCACATTCTCTCATTGGTGGACAAGCTGTTGAAAGGTTCAGCAAACATATATCTACAAGCTGAAGCCATCCACCAACGAAGTGTTTTACTGCGTCTGAGAGGAGATATATCTGGCTCAAATCGCCTCCTACAAGAATTCTTGAACCGCTCAGACCTGGACCCGCAATTGAAATCACATTTTGCCCTTGGACTCTTGCATATATCTCAAGCCACGAACCATGCCTACAACTTTGACTTCTTGCTGGCAGACCAGGAAGCACAGAAGTGGATGCCTTCAAATGCCACTGAGAAGCAGCTGGATGTTGTTTGGGACCAAATTCATTCCGCAGGCAGGATATGGAGAGGACGAGGTTGCTTCTTTATTGCGCGCCAATTCTTCGAACACTGTCTCCAAATACAACCTCTTCGTGAATCCAAACGACTTCTAGTGAAGTCCAGCCTTGCGGATATATACGTTGAGCTAGATTATTTGCAACGCCGGGGGATCGACTCGCAGAATCCAGAAGGATTACTTGATAAAGCCGAAGAGATGGTGAAGCCGGAGATTGAGCGCCTGAAATCCCGTGCGCAGCACACAAAAGGGTTCCGCCGTTTGCTTCTTTCCATGGCCGAGATCGAAATCAGACGAGGTCAATTTTACAACGCGGAGAGCCTGCTTACGGAACTCTGTGGCATTTATATCAAACTGGTTGATCCCGACATTATTGACCGACTAGGTCATGTACGAGCGCTCATCGCTCTAGCGCGTATTTCTCCCCCCTGTGAAGCCGAAAAACGTTGGACCAACGCCTTGAACCTGAATAGAAGGTACAACCCTTTTGAGGAGGAGGTTTTCACCTGTGGTCTGATTTATCTTTTCATTTGCACTATACGTCTACAGCTTGGGGATTTAGAAGGGAGCAAAGCGGCTTTCGCTCGTGCAGCGGAAGTTGTTCGTACGAAGTCGCCGCAATTTTTGATTCCAGGGGTTGGTACATATTTGTTTGACCACGTGCAATATCAGATGGAGTCACTGGCAGGCTGGAAACTACCCAGGAATGATTTATGTAACTAATAAATGACTATTCTCTAGGAAATTTAATATTGAGCTGTCCATGGTATGCTTATTCACGGAATATGTCCTATTCGCGCCATTTCTAGATGGTTGACACCGTTAACGTCATAGGCCGGGACATCTTCGGTGCTGACCGCCAGCGTGACTAATCGATCCTCATCCAGCTGCCCCGCCTTTCCTTAGCTGTGAGATCGATACCATTCCGCAGGCATAGAGGACCTCAGACGTTAGCACCCCTTGCTCCGAACGCTGTTCATAGCTACTGACATACCTAGGATTATATATGTCCGATGAAATCAGCGACACGAGCACGCAAATCCGTCACCTTCATCCTACAACCCGAGATACAGCCCATATCGCCGCGACGGCACCCTCGAAAGAGCAGCTTGAACATGGAGAAGAAGCTCTTTGAAAAGTTTGATGGCGCTCATGTCACAGGGGATATGCTCCAAGAAGCGTCAAAACTCTTCTCTGAAAATTATGGGGTTTGGAGTGAGCACGCCGCAAAGCTGACGGGAAAGTTTGCGAAAGCTGGTGCGTTTCCCTAACGCCGATCTTGAGCCAGTCTACTAAGTCTTTCTTAGGTAGTAATGTCCGGCTAAGCAAAGAAAGGCTTCGAAGCGAATACATAATTGAAGGCATCTCATGCTCCTATGTCAGGGTTTCCGTCAATGGCTATCTTGCTGGCAACGCCTTCGCCTGCCGGTGGAACCTCAATGGCAAGACCGTGTGTTGGATCACTCAGTTAGTGGTACATCGCGACTACCGCGAGCGTGGGCTTGCAGTTGGTCTTTTGAATGAGCTCAAGCAGGATGGAGATGATGTTTACGGTGTCATGAGCTCCCATCCAGCTGCTTGTTTAGCTGCAGCGAAAGCGTTCGGAAGTAAGTTCACAACTACTTGCTTTCAAGAATAGTACTAAATCTGCTAGGCTCAATCACCACCATCTCACTTGACTTCATAAAAGAAAATGCGGAATCGATAATGAAGGCATCCCCAGTACGCTACGTCCGAGATGCCAAACTACGGGGTAAGCTCTTCAACCCTGAAGATGACAGCGGTCTCGTATCCAGTGTTGATACGGGTTTTTACGTCGACCATGAAGAACCACTTGAAGCTTTGACATGGGTGCGAGAATCGATGGATTGGCCTCTGGGTGAGCTACTGGACGGCCATGAGTTCATTCTTATTCTTGAGGCCAGGCATCGTCCTCGATCTCGATCTCGTTCCCTACCCCGAAGTGGGTCTGTCTGAGCTTTTTGGCTCGGGGGGTATCCTCACGCTCCACTTGCAGTGGCAACTTTTTGGCGGTCGGAAGCGGATCCATGAAGAAAAGGAGCTGAAAGTCAATGATTGGGATATTCGACGGTATCTGAACAGTTCTACGTAATGTTCAATTCGATATTGCTTAAGTTACTTGTCCGAAATGAGGGCCGTCACTAGCAACTAGACAGTAAAATATTTAATGATATTCGGACACCGACCATCAGAGGACGCCACATGAGAAAGGTTACACAGCAATTCCTTTAGTCACCATTCCTGTCGCTGTCTGGAGCGACTAGTTCTCCGAGTAGTCGGACGGCGGGCAGATACTCGCTATGGCAGGCATGATCGTCTCTTCACGAATACCCATCCTCACGGTCTGGCCTTGCGTCCCAAAGGCCAGGCGAAAGCGGCCATGACTGCGATCGCATTCTCTTCACAACCACGGTCGTCCCATCAGCTATCGGCCTCCTTCGACAGCGGAATAGGTAAGGCGTCCGCGATGTCGTCTCTCAGCAAATGACCTAAATCCCCGCAAACTTGCGTCGACCCTTATATGCGTGGACTTTTGATCAAGACACCTTCGTTGGGCCAAACGAGGGGGCAGTGAGCCTTCCTTGCCCCACCATAGGCTTCCAAAGCCACAATTTTCATATGGTTATGGCCTTCAAATGACAGAGAAACAGGAAAGGCATTACAAGGTGTCAGGCATTACAAGGTGTCGTGCATTTCCTGGCGCATGACTTGGGTTTGCAAAACTTGCACGCGTTCATTCAATATATGTCGAGCTTCCTTTGCCTCCACACGACGTTTGGAAGTTGAACCTTGGACACTACGGTCTTGTCTGGGGAATATGGATAATGCTGAGTTGGACTCCGCGTATTATAAAGACTGATATGCGGACACTTTAAAGAGGAGAGATCTGTCATTCTTCACGCCTCCCAAAATGTCACTCATCACAAATGGATTCCTTCGGACACTCTATAATGAAGCACAGTCCGGTACATATGAGCATACCTCCATTTCCTTCTGGGGCTATCTATTGTCCAAAGTGTATTTCGCCGAGGATCGTTTTTACGTAGATGCACAAAAGCCTGCCTCTCCCAATGATCCATTACGGCGTGTCGATGAACAGGTCAAATATTTCGAACATGGTACCCTGAAAACCAGAATCTTGTGCTTCCACGAAGGCAAAAAACCGGGCGCCAACACCGACGACATGCGGATTGTTGAAGGGCAAGCCTTTGAGGCCTGCGCTACGTACTGCGATTCCGCGGGAATAACCCACGTCTATGCCCTCACAACCATTGGCATTTTTGCACGAACTTGGAAATATTCGCACGATACGCGTAAACTTACGCCACATTTTGGGAGCGCCGGTCTCATGAACCGTGCGGCCTACGTAGACGCGGATTCCACCCACGCAGCACAGCTCGATCAAAGTTTCAGGCACATGAAACAATTCCCGCCTTCTGAAGTCGCTGAGCCTCAACAGCCTGGGCATTACGTTTACGCGACGGGTTCTGGGTAAGCAACTATTAAGAATTCAAATATCGCCGCTGATATAATATTGCAGCAATCCAAACCAAATCGTACCTAGCACTGGTACATCAAGCGATCAACAAGGGGAGTTTACTGTAACGCAGCAAGATGGTGGGTGGCATTGGAGTAAGACATATGGTCGCTTGTGGCCCTTTTTCCAAAAGTCATTTGCGAACTTCTCATTCATCTTCGTAATCTTCGTGATCAGTTTCAAGCTTGGTACTTCTGTGAAGACAATTTCACTGTCGTAGTACCCATTCAATGCGCACTGAGTAATCGCTTGAAACTTGGAGCCCATTTTCCCGAGAAAAATTCTCTGAGAGCTCTGCTCCGTGCGGGATGGCCCAATACTCTCTAACTTACTTCGACACTGATCCAATCGCTTCGCGACATCGGCCTTGACATGGGGAAATTCCTTCTTTGAGATGTTCATCAGGAGGTCGCTGAGACGGTTCTTAAGCGATCCAATGCCACACCTTCCAGAAGCCGCCACCTGTCGCCATGTAGACCCGTTGAAGAACTTTTTTTCTTGGGCAAGCCGATCAGAAATAGTGGACTGCTGATCATCTGCACTGCGGTTCTTCACAACACAGTAGCCTAATCGCAGTTGGTTCCGTTTTCCTAGAACAAGGTCTTTAATCGCATCCTGAGTTGCGATCTCAGTCACTAGGTCGGGTTTAGTGAGTACTCCCATCGTTCGCATTCCCTCTGGATCAGCATTTTCTGCCATCTTCAGGATCTCTTGGGTCGAAATGTCGACGTTGGATGGCAAGACTGCGAGGATGATGGTTCGGCTGTTTTCCATGTAAGACTGAACCATATTCCGGACCAAAGCAACGTCGCTATCCGTAGTGAGTGGCGGCGAAGGGACACGGAAAATGCCGGGTACATCGATGACCGTGAAATGCTCTTGCTCAGGTCCACTGATCTCGATTTTCAGAATATCTTCACTGAAGGTCTGCAGGCTAGAGTCTGTATCATCGGCAGTCATCCTAATTCCCATGACCTTGTTCGCCTCTTCGATAATTCTCAAAAGGGCTTCATTCGTTAGATTAGAAATACTGCGCTTGAACGCACGAAGTCGACTCTCTACCGCTTCATCTACATCTGACCGAGGGATGATCGACACAGCAACATGCTTCTCGGGAGCACGATGACAGGAGATCAGGGTGGCATATCGAGTGCAAAGACCGGGAGCTTGAGGAAACGAGAACCCTGTTAGACTCTCAAGGACTGAACTCTTTCCGGATGACTGATCTCCAACGACGACAAGCTGTGTGTAATTAGTATAACGCATTCTTTCTGCAGTGCGAAAACCTATTGCACATACCTGGGGTAGTTCTATGGACTTAGCGTTTAATTCGCGCAACTTGTCGATCTTGTTGAGGAGAGCCCGATTTGCCAGACCAGGCCGGTCGTCCTCTGCCATGCTATCGGTGAACCAAAGGTTGTTGACTGGGAAGAGGTTAATGGAAGACGGACTAGTGTCTATCAGACTGTATAAGAAGCTCGCCGTTGAGTAGAGGGAGAGGTTGAATGGTCACACTTAAATAGAAAGGTATTGCCAAAGTTTACATCAAAATAAGATACAAGAAGGGTTTGCCTCCGCTAATTGTTCACGAATTTGAAATCGCAAAGATAATGAAACATGCTTCAATCTATTCGGTTTCATAATTATTCTTTTCGGCACTATTCTCCCAGGTACACGCAGGACGATGTTTGTAGAGTAGGTCCGAGACAACATCACAAATAGAAGGATATAATGAATCTGGAGCGTTCTATTGGACAAGGAAGAAGGCAAGTGAATCATTCGCAGAGCTTGCTGTTACTGCTGCTCTAACATATCTGAACAAGCCGAGCGTTAACCAGAGCATACTGAGATTAGACACACCGCCTCTATCTTTCAAGAAGGCGGTGGTAACGGCAGATAGTAGAGCCTAGAGCAACCACAGAGTAATTGCCGCGATAGACACAACATTCTATGCCATTGTCTCAGAAGTACGTCACCTGTGAGGCGCATTTCCGTTTGGCGATTGATTTGTGATGGGTTGCTGAGGAAGTGTGTAAATAAGGGCAACACAAGTACCAAGATTGTTGGAGGAAAACCTGGGACAAATGGAATGCCGTACCAAACCCTAATGACCGAGCTAGGTTTGTTGGAAAAGTACCAGAGTGGCGCTAGTTTGTGTCAGGCGCAACTGTTGATGACGGAAGTGGTTGATTGCTCTTCTCTGCCAATTTCGGCATCTGACATTCCTACCCCTATTCCGGTCTCCTAGGACCTGGAATTTGCTCTCGTCTCCATCCTTCATCCTGATTTCATCCCACTCCGGTGAGGTTTGCCATAAGTCTCTCGTGAATGCATCCTCTTGTCCTCCGTCCCTCAGATCGTTGAGAGGCTGACCTAGAGATAATTTAAACATAACAATAAGCTAAAGGAACTGTGTAGCTTGCAGTCCTATGACCCATCATAACTTTCCAGCAGCGACTTCTCATTTGCAGCTGACAGCCGCAGGTCCTTAATGGTATATGCTTCCTAACGTCCGAGAAATTGGATCACAATGCATTAACGCTATCGAATATACTGATAAATGATGCCGGAGAGGTCAAAATAGGTATGGTTAACGCGTCACGAGGGAGACACAATGCTAACACGCAAGCAGCAAATCCTGAACATTGCAAAACCGATGGCGACTGCGGACGAAAGAACACCGAATCCCTAGGTCGCGTCATGATGATGGTCATGGACAAGGACGAAAAGAAGGACAGTGAGCTCGGTTTGACGAGACTTGACCAATGGTCAGAACTTGCTGAACTTCCTGTCCATGACGATCGCTTCGACGCCGAACGATCTCAAACAGGTATGTTGCTAAGACTCAGCCTTGTGAGCACTCGCTAACCTCTTTGAAGCATGATTTTATGAGGCCAAAGTGCAGCAAAGGTGAATTGAAATGGGTTGTATCATGTGTTCCATGAAAGGCTTTGCTTCCTCCTACAACTGTCGCAACTCCGGATCTTCCGCAGGTATAGTTTGGATACTGTAACCCCAGCAAAGAGAGCTTCGCTAACGAGGCAGGCTACTGAAATGGAGGGAAAAGGGAGTCGTTTAGACAAATTTCTGAGCGGCATAGCCAGGTATGTCTCTAACCACCCAAGGAACTTTGACTAACCTTATATCTAGTATGTTCAACGAAGAAAAGTACTCTGACACCACCATTATAATTCATAGCATTACGCTTCATGCTCATCGACTTGTTCTATGCCTACAAAGCCCATACTTTACGAAAGCACTCCAAGTAGCTTTTGCCGAGGGTAGCATGAGAACAATTGAGTTTCAAGAAGGTAGTGGGATTGCGCATTGGAGGGTTTTCGAGTACTTATACACTGGTAACTATTCCGATGGCCTATCTAGTAAAGACTTCGAAGGCAAGTCAGCTACAATCACTTTACCAACGGTACAAACTAATAGCGTATAGAGGATCCCGAATTGTGCAAAGATCTACGAGTATATGCATTGGCAGACATGTTCTTTTTAGAAGATCTCAAGGCACTTGCCCTGGAGAAGTTTAAGCGGAATTTGGGGGAGCTTTGGATGAGCGACTCATTCCTTGAATGCGTTTGGGAGGTCTATAAATCTACGTATAAGCGTGATCGAGCGTTGTGATCTGTTGTGGTTGAGGTTGCGGCTACTCATGCTCATGACCTAGGCAGCAAGGAAATATTCAAAGACCTCATTTGCGAGGGGGAAGATTTTGTAGTGGATTATTTCCCTCAGCTCCTCGTGTCACAAGAGAACCTCATGTCCACCAATCAGCGAGCTATCTCTGGCATTTCCGCTATTGATTTTGATCGCGGAATGCCAGAGAAAGCTCACTGATTGGCTGGTCGTATATGCCAAGCTGCGGAGAAGTTACTCCGATCCTTCTTCCCCCGCTCCCAAACCGGTTCCCGCGTTTTCTTGCCCTCCATCAACTGCGTCGCACAAACGCTGCCAACCATCTGGGCACCAACGGTCTTTCACTGCATCGCATCATATACTATACAATGCGGCTGTTACACAATGCATTCCATTGCTTTACCTTCTATCGAGTACTGCCATGCATCTCTCAAGTCTCACATCTCACCCCGGAATGCCGCCGCCTCCGCACCGTGCAAGCCCTTAATAACATTTCCCTTAATCACCCAATTTCCGTTCATCCAAATACTCAGTGATCTTAGACAGGTTCACCGAGCCAGTCTCTTTTGAGGATCACTGCCGGTATAACGCTTCCAGCGCCTGCCGAACCACAAGCTCCTTTTGCATTGCCTCACACCTTGAACCAAATGACTAGGTTTGCTCCTAGCGTGCTCAGGGTCTACCGCGTGTAGTGTCCCTGGCCAAACAACCACGCATGACCACTAAGATATGGCTACAATAGAGAAGAGATATCCAGCTGGAAGACGACGTATACGGTGGGCGGCGGCGCGGTGGAGGTCATTGGTATTGGCGGTGCAGCTGCCGGAGTAGAAAACGGGGCTGCGTACGGAAACCCTTTTTTGCTCCAAATCTCACTCTGGGCCTTCAGATCACTCCGTTAGGCGACAGAAGCGTCTGCCAAAGCGTCCGTGGCCGTATTCAAGTTTGCGTACATGCCCTTCATGTAATATGTCACGCTTTGTCCAGCGAAAGCTTGCACACGTTCCAGGAACTCCGGCAGATCGCAGGGAGGTATGAGGTCGGCCCAGAGCTGGGGCAAGTTCATTTTCAACACGTTTTGCACGATAAGAGCCATTGTCGATAGGTGCTTCTGTAACCGAGTGCAGGGAATCAAAATGTAGCAACCTCATGATGAATTAAGGGCTATCTAGATGATGTATATATATGTAAAAGAGTGACAAGGCAGATGTGTGCCAAGCAGGTAGCAAAGAGACTAGAAGCGACTAATGAAGGCAGATAGATCTAGTGCAGGCGGTAGTAGATCTAGTGCAGGCGGTAGTAGATCTAGTGCAGGCGGTAGCAGACAAGTGTAGGCTACAGTACCAATCAATGCTGTTCGGTGACACACCCCCTCAGCCTGTACGAGCCATAGTATAGGCTGTAAATGAATGATGAAGCTTCAAAAGAAAAGGCACTAAGCCTAAACAGGCAAATTGGATAGGAAAATTGAGAGTAATAAGGAGAGCAACCATGAAGCATGCAATTTACCTCGACCAAGCTCATTCAAAATCCTAATATCATTCAATTTTGCTTCACATTTTCAAATATCCTGCTTCGAATGTCCACCAAGCCGAGTTGGCGCATAAATATCTCATGTTTCTGTCGTGGTAGATGCTTTGTAAGCCCGTCTGCTGGCATCTGATTAGTAGGCAGCCAATTTATGTCAATCCTGCCTTCTTGAACTTCTTGTCGTAGCCAATGCTGGTGTACGTCCACGTGACGGAGCTTAGTGTTGAGCTTTGGAGTGTCCTTTCGCATCAGCTGCACTGTTTGCCAGTTGTCACAAAACAGCGAGGGCTTGACCTGTGGGTCGAAATTGATGGATCTGAAGAACTGATTCCACCACTGGAGTTCTACTGCAGCTGTTGACAGCGATAACAATTCAGCTTCCGTAGTCGACCTCGTGACTGAGCGCTGCAGAGTTGCTTTCCAATCAATAGCTCCACCAAACAATTTGAATAAATAGCCTTGAGAGCTCTTCCTGGTGGCAGGGTCGTCAGCAAAAGCTGCATCAGATGCACCATAGAACTCAGGTTCGTCCTCTATCCATATCGAACTAGAATGATCCATAGCTGACAGCTCAATCGCATGATACATTGTTCCTAGCAGGTACTTCAACATTCGATTGGCGTGCTCAAGGTGCTTTTGCGAAGGATTCGTCAGGAATCGCGACATTAGCGCATGGTCGCGGGCAATTTCAGGTCTCCCAATAAGGGCTAGATAGGCTAATGAGCCAATTCGCTGTTGGTAGGCGTATGTACGCTGGGCGTCGTATTTCTGTTCAGATGCATGAATAGACTCATCAGGCAGCGGAGTCTTTGGGTAATGCCCATCGGTAGGTGCTTTAATGTTAAACTTATTGCAAATCTTGCTAATGAAAGATGCTTGTGACAGCCAGAGCTTTCTTTCTTTCCGATCTCTATCGACACGAATTCCTAGAAACCACTTGAGTTCTCCCATTTGTCGTAGTTGATAGCGTTGTAGCAGAGCATTTTCGAATTCTTGTAGAGCAGGGAGATCCTGTTTGGCACACATGGCCACAATGTCGTCAACATAAAAGAATACAATCAGCTTGCCATTTGTGAACAAGCAATTGACTCCTGGAACCTCCTTTAAGCCGAATTCCAGAAGCGTTTTGCGAAGCTCATTGTACCATAGCTGTGGCGATTGCTTCAGGCCATACAAGGCTCGTAGCAGTAGCAGAATCACACCAAGATGCTCAAAACCCTCTGGTGGCGTGCAGTACGTCTTTTCCGTCAGCTTGGCATTTAGGAAGGCATTGACAGCGTCCCATTGCCAAATCTCAAGATCGAATACAGCCGCGATAGCCATAAGAGCTCGAAATGTTCGTGCTGCCACGGTGGCTGCAAATGTGTCTTCATAGGTGATCTGCAGGTCGCCTCGTACACAAATCCTTGCTTTGAATTTGATCAAGAATCCGTCGGCATCAAATTTGTATGTGAAAATCCAGATGATAGGAATAACTGCTGCATCTCCTGCTTCAGCTTTGGTAACTGAAAGAAACACTCCCATCATGATACAATGATCAACTTCTTTTCCAGCAGCAATCTTGAAGCCAGCAGCACAGGGATGTCGCAGCATCTCCTTCCAGTTCTTTGGCGGCGGTGGCAGCTGGTCGCGATGGAGTTTTCCAGTCGGGTAGCTCTTCATGTCTTTCATCAGTCCAGTGGCAAAGGCTGAATAGTAGCTGGCCAGGTCTTCAAGATTTGGACATCCTAGTAGGGCTGCATGTGCTGATTTGCCTGTACGTCGACATCCTTCTGGTAGTACATGCTCATCTGAAAAATCTGCAGAAATTTCACTCCGTCTTGGCGCAGTGTTTTCATGCCTGTTTGAAGTGTATTCTGCTTCTTCTGAAGATTCTCTTATAGCAGCTTCTGGTGCTTCGCCTCCAGTTGAATGACCCTCTAAAGTACTAGATGCGTCGCTATTTGACGGCGATTCATCTGAACGGCTTCTGGATGTGTCTGGAGTTGGCAGTTGCTGATTTGCTTTGTCTTTTGTTGGCGTGGCTGGCAGAGCGCTTGGCAAAGAGCTCGGTGGAGAGCTCGATGAAGAGCTTGGTGATGTCGTATCGTTTGAATCAATTTCTTCCAGGTTCAGATTCATGGCATAATGGCCTGTTTCATAGTCGATAGCCATTTCAGGCGCTGGAATTGGCTGTTCAATGACCTGAATCGTGTCTTCAAGAGCATCTCTGACTAGGAGGCCTAGTGTCTGTGGATTGGCGTCGCGGTAGTCGTTTTCATGGAACATGACATCTCTTGTGCGAATCACCTTGTCTTTCTCAGGGATCCAGATGCGATAGATGTTTGTCGAGTCGTAGCCAACCAAGTAGCCAATAAATGCTCGCGAATCCAGCTTATTTCCTTTTGGAATCCCCCTATTCAGAGCATATGCCTTACATCCCCATACTCTCAAATGTTCCATGGGTGGAAGCCTGCCATAAACCATCTCATATGGTGTACGCCAGCCAAGCTGCTCATTAGGCGTTCGGTTCAGAAGATAGGCTGCACAAAGGAATATCTCTGGTGCCAATTTAGCTGGCAGTCGAGCTTAGTCGAGGTATTAGTCAAGGTATTAGTCAGAGTAAGCCATGATATTTTGCTGTCCTTGTCCTTTTCTCGAAGTTCCTTTTGCTTTTTACGCCAGCCGTCCGTGGCCTTTCCTGGGTCCTTAAACCAGCAGTCATCTTCGCTTTTACTCTCTCTTTTGCACCATGGACACGTTTCTGGTACGTGGTCCTTACCTATGCCAGGCAATTTGCTTTGATTCTGCTTCTTGCCCTCCTTCTTGCTCTCCTTCTTGCTTGTTGCAAGCGAGGCAGTTTTGGATTGAGATTTGTTCGCGAGTTCTTCGTCATGGAGTTGACTTGTCAGAGTGTCGTATGAAAGCGATTCGATTCCTGTGTCACGTTTTCGTTCCTGAAATGAGGTGAAGTACGTTCCAAGGTTGTGGATCATTGCATGTTTGAGCATAAAGTCGATTGTAATCTTTTGCCGTGCAATGTCTTGAATAAGGATTCCGAACTTGTTGGTGTAGTCTTCCATGTCTTTGCACGAAGCGTACGTTGTAGTCCAGATCCGTTCAACAACTAGATACTTTTGTAGTTCTGTGTTGATCTTGTAGTGCTTGATAAGGGTGTCGATGACCCATCGAGCAGCCAGGATTCCATCGACTTTTCGTGCTGGTACATCCTCGCAATGAATAACGATGTCGTTGATCGCTTTGTCGTTGTCGGGATGGAATACCCAGTCATCTTGGTCTTTTGTAAGATCCAGGCTAAAGTCAAAGTCTTGGTAGTCGCTTGTGACTCCAAACTTCGGTTTCTTTTCTTCTAGATCAGATTCTGTCTGTCCAGGTGAAGGTGTCTTTGTCTCGATTGTCTCTCTAACTGATTGCGATGTGCCATCAGGAGCAACGGACATTCCATCGTCGCTTTGACGTGGGATTGATGGAGGAGTCGTTTGCCGGGTACTTTGTTTGTACGGAACAAATCTGACTGCGTCCCAAGTGCCTTTTGCTGTCATGTGCTTCTCTAGCCTGAACAGCCATATGGCGAGATTTGCAGCTCCTTTGAGCTTTGGTACTCCGGTTTCTTTTGTCATTTTGACAACCGTGAGGAATCGATTGATCAGACAATTTGGATCAGGTCGTAGAAACGAGTGATATATGAGATTCGCAAGGCCGGGCTCATAACCTCATGGAGGTCATATATTGGCAGCTGAAAGTACTCATAAATATTGTCTTGAACGATTGATTGAATTAATTGAAGCTGTAGAGACTGTGTTCATATGTGCATGTTCCCAATTACGTAACCTCTTGATGATTCGTTCTGGTGCATCCACATTCTGGCATCCACGTGTTTCTGACGTGGCGAGATTGCCGTGCCAACAGCTGCACCTTGGAGGACCTTTCTGATCCATCCAATTCATGCAATACCGGCTCCGATGAGGCGGCCCACGACGTTGCAGCGGTGCGTGTGCCAGACTCAAAGAAGGCCTTGGCTGAGGCCTTCTACATCTAGCTCAGCGTCTCCAGCCCATTTACGCCCTCTTCTCTCAATTCTTTGAAGTCAGTTGCTCTGGTAAGCCTACCATATAGCTAAGAAAAGTTATCCTACTTAATTATTATTCAGACTAGCGACTGTCTCGATTTATACGCATTTGTAAGCGATTCGTGCTATACGGTCGGTCATCGATCGAGGCTCTCATCTATATTGTAGTGCACTTGCGTTCGCGCCGATGATGAGTATGGTGGGATGGGTCCCCCAGGGGGGTTGCTTACTGCAGACGCTCGAGGGCCATTCGGATTCGGTCCGCACCGTAGACTTCTCCCCGGACGGCAGGGTGCTGGCGTCGGCCTCAGATGACGAGAGGGTCAAGCTGTGGGATGCCAGCACGGGAGCGGTGCTGCAGACATTCAAGGGTCATTCCAGTTGGGTCCACGCCGTAGCCTTCTCGCCGGATGGCAAGGTGCTGGCGTCGGCCTCGGGTGACGAGACGGTCAAGCTGTGGGATGCCAGCACGGGAGCGGTGCTGCAGACATTCGAGGGCCATTCGCGTTGGGTCAACGCCGTAGCCTTCTCGCCGGATGGCAAGGTGCTGGCGTCGGCTTCGGGAGACAGTACGGTCAAGCTGTGGGACACCGGCACGGGAGCGGTGCTGCAGACATTCAAGGGTCATTCCAGTTGGGTCCACGCCGTGGCCTTCTCACCGGACGGCAAGGTGCTGGCGTCGGCCTCGGATGACGAGACGGTCAAGCTGTGGGATGCCAGCACGGGAGCGGTGCTGCAGACATTCGAGGGCCATTCGGGCTGGGTCAACGCCGTAGCCTTCTCGCCGGATGGCAAGATGCTGGCGTCGGCCTCGAGCGACCAGACAGTCAAGCTGTGGGGCGGGATGGTCAAGCTGTGGGATGCCAGCACGGGAGCGTTGCTGCAGACATTCGAGGGCCATTCGGGCTGGGTCAACGCCGTAGCCTTCTCGCCGGATGGCAAGGTGCTGGCGTTGGCCTCGGGAGACAGTACGGTCAAGCTGTGGGACACCTGCACGGGAGCGGTGCTGCAGACATTCAAGGGTCATTCGAGTTGGGTCCACGCCGTAGCCTTCTCACCGGATGGCAAGGTGCTGGCGTCGGCCTCGGATGACGAGACGGTCAAGCTGTGGGACGCCGGACGGAAACGGTGCCCAAGGAAGACCTCACAGATTATCATTCCCTACAAATGCTGAGGGAAATACTAGCTGAACACAGCAATAAGAAAAGTGTTCTTATTCACGACGCAGTGGTTTTTCGGAAGCCTTGTACTTTATCCCTCCAATCCCCGAGAGAAAGACTCGTACATATATCCCAAAGCGTACCTCCCCTCCCTCTTAGCTCTGGGGAGCACATGGAGCATGTCCACGCTCGATTGCGGGACCAGAAAAACCCATTCTAGATCTCGGCCTCAAATGGAAAATCTTAGCCCATTCGCCATTGTTCTCTAACACGCAGAAATGCTTTGCAGTTCGCTTCAATTTGAACTTAAGTACACAACATCAACATGGACAATCTCAGCCCAATCGCCAGTCAAAGCAATGGGCTACGCCTTCTTTTAATACACAGGAGAACTACCTCGATATCTGTTACCAGGGTTAGAGCTTATGGGAAGATTGGGAAACAAGACTGAACTCGACAAGTTCTTCAGCGAGCCTATGAAACCCAATGCACTTGAGGTGCTCTCAGAGTGGATTGATGCAAATCGGTCATTCATTGCCCTTGGACTTATTTGCGCTCTCTGGTTACAACAATACTGAGTGGCATGCGCATTGCGACTCTCCAGACTGGAGAACTTGGATGGGTGCACCCTCAGAGCCAGAAAGGAGACAAGCTTGGAAGAGTCTTCGGATGCGACCGTTATATTACCTTACGATCGGTTGCAGGGCGCTTCCGGGTGATTTATTCGCACGTTGTTTCGTTGCCTTTACTCTTTCTCCCGTGCGTAGACTCACCTGGCGATCGCGGACAACTCAACAGAGGAATAAAACACATGATCGGTTATTGAAGTCGCAAGAAGTCTACACTAGACACTCCGCAGCCTTGTACAGCCACCAAATCCCTCCGCCGCAGCACTAGAATTGCGGAAAGAGAACAACAGTTGTGTACCGCGACCGCGGTATCATCAGATAGTGTCAAACGTCCCCATCAAAGGACCCCCAAGCCAATGCAGATGCCAACGCCTCCCTTAACAGAGCCGCAAGAGCCAGAGGCACCGTCGCCGGCAACAAAGAGTGCAAAAAGAAGCCGCTCAAAACAGAGCAGTCGGCGTGACACGCTAAAACCGCAGGGAATATCGAAGAAGAAGAAGAAGAAGGCCAGACCCCGTTCACGACCATCAAGCGACTAAGACAGCCAATAAGGAACAAGAACGGCAGGTATGGCAGGAATTCATGGTTCGGACCACCTGTCCCAAATCCTCGAGTAGGAGGACTGTGGGTTTTTCACGCAGTTTCGAGAGGGCGTGAGGCGGTGGTGCAGCTGCTTGTCGACCACGGCGCGGACATCAACGCGACGGATAGGTTAGAGACTCTAGGCTATTTATAAAGTGGCGGGACCAGCTACAAGCTGCATGGGTGCATTGAAAAACTCTTAGAAGGGCAAGGTATGGACTAATATTCCCCCTGAAACTCAGATCAACAAACTCTTATTTCTCAACTTTGTCCTGCCGCAGCACATTCATAGATTCGTGAAACGTACATGTAATGAAATTTCAACGTGGCACACAATATTGCTCAACAGACAGGGAATTAATTGCGCTAACGAATAATCAAATAGGTCACGATTCACATACAAAGGAAAGCGTTAATGAAGAACCCAGTAAAGTTCCCATTCCCTATGTCCATACTGTAGCTCTGTTTAGCAACTTGGGTCGTCCGAGAAATATAAAGAGGATGTATTTTTTCGAGTTGATTCGGACTATTCTTCCCGACGCTAGTGAGCAATTCCCGTCATACAGTAGCGTCTTATCTAACGGTCACTCCTTCCGATCTGATAGTCAAACTCTTATCACGCTCACATCAAAATTTGGTTATCATGTCTCTTAGGACTCTTTCTGTCATGCAGATCCTAAAAAAATCGTCTTTAATAACGACATTAATGGAATTCCGTTCCAAAACAGCTTTGCATATTTCTTGAAGTGCTACATATTTGTGTATTTCAATAATTAGTCGCAGGACGTGCATCACAATTTTCAGAAGAATGCTGGACGTTATCATTAGAAATGGACGCATAGTAAGGAAGGCCTTCAACCGTGCTCACGTTAGCATCTAACATATACCTAAGTAATGGCTGCAGAAATCCTGTATACAGGTGCTATTAGTGTTAAACATGTGAAAGATATATGTCATTAGTTGTGATTTGAAAGTGGGAGATCGACTAAAATTGTAGGTGTAGGAGAAGCCTCTGTTGTCCCTGGACATGACAGCTAAATTAATACTAGGTCAATTTGTATGCCTATCTAGAATATATATATGACGGAGTGAGACTTGGACTAGTATTGCAAAAGGAAACATGATTGAGTATTGGATTTGCGAACTAGAAATGTCAAAGATAAAACTATGGAAGGGAATAGCGTTTGGCACTAAGGTATAATGCAAATATTGTAGTTACACCTTAAGTCGGAGCCTTTCAACATTCGATGCCAGTAGTGATCTTATTGACGAGGACTCGGAAAGGAGAGGTGGGAAGTGAGAAGATCCACGATTTCGAATAATATGCCTTCTAAAGGATATATGGTGAAGAACTAGCAGCAATAATTACTTGCGAGGGGCACATTTTCTTGATATAGTGATGGTATTGGAGTTATTAAGAAGAAAGGCAGGAGATACCTTTAAACAGAGGAAGCCACGTCTTTATTTTGGAAAGGGATACTTATTTCACCATCGTCTAATATTCGTTAATTATTGACATCACACATTTCAAGAGACCTAGAATGAGAAGTGCCACACCCTATGGGTTACTTAAATGCCCATTTCAATATTACTTCCCTCGCCCGGCTCTGCCTCTACTTTCGTTGCTGTCTCCGCAAGCTCCTGATTTAATTGTGTTAATTCCTCTCTCTCCATTATTCATTTCCCTCTTCAAGATCGTCGTACTCTTCGCTCGCGTCTTCACTATCCCTGTTAAGTTCCTCGTTTTCGCGTTTCAAGCGCATTGTACTCCTCTCTTGCGTCCTCGAACTCCCGCCTCAATCGGTAGACTTCGTTCTCTAAGCAGCTAGATTTATTTCTCGTATCTTTAAGTTACTTTATTAGTTGATAAACCTCATCGTCCAATTCATTTTACTTAATATCTTATCTTCAAATTCTCTCCTCCATTGGTAGACTTCGTCCTCCAACTAATCGGTCCCATTCCTCGCATCTTTAAGTTCCCCTTGCGCTCATAAATTTTGTTATCTAACTCATTTTCCCTATTCCTCGCTTTATCGAGCTTTCTTTTATATTCGTAGACTTCGTTCTCTAATTTATTGTGCTAATCCCTCGCATCCTTAAACCCTCTCTTAAGTTCATAGACTTCGTTCTCTAATTCATTGTGCTAATCCCTCACATCCTTAAGCCCTCTTTTAAGTTTATAGACGTTGTTTGTATTTAGTGGCTAGGGCGTTACTATCTTCCCTCCTCTGTCCCAACTTCTATTTCAGTCCTTCATTTTGGCGCTTTAGAGCCTTAATAGTGTCTTTGGGGTTGACTGCTTGTCCATGTAGTTTGGCCATTTTCTTGTCGTTTCCGTCTTGGTGATCATCGAGGCCCTTTATCTAGGTCTTGAGATGGGCGACTTTCTTGCTCTGGCTGGCTTTCTCGGTTTGAAGTTGCGTGACGAGTGCTTGTAGGTCTTCTACTCGGTTAGGGTCGCTGGCCACAGTGGTTGGGTGCAAGCGGTAAGTTTCGTGGTGATTTTGATTTTGCTTCTTGTACTATTATGACATATTTGGTAAAGTGAAGCATGATATGACATTAACATACTAAAGTTAAAAGAGTTTTGGATGTAGACTCGTATAAGAATATAAGGTACGCCAACAAATAATTTGACTTATTTCCCAAATAATTATGAACTTGCTGCAGCAAAATATGCTTTGCCATAGGCCATAACATTTTCGCGTTGTTAAGGTGGCGTTGAGAGTGAATAGGTTTGTGTAAAAGACTTTGAATCGTCGCCGTCCTTATTCACGTGCAAGCTCAATTAAGTAAGTTATAAGACAAGCAGGAATATTACTTGCTTCTGAGACTCTTTTGTCCGGCGATATGGGTAGGCGTAAAGTCTGGCTGCAGGGGAGTTGCATCACATCACGTGATTCTATATAATGATTTAGCCAAGATTTTGAATTAGGCCTGTGCGCTGATTTCTGAACTTCACAGTTCAAGCAACGTTTTTCCATCCTAGCAAGACCATCTCCGTCTCTCCCCTTACGTAACAGCATCTCCAAGGCCCAAGTGCTGGGAAATATCAACTTATCTGCAGTCCCGCCAGGGTTCGTACAATTTCCCCACAGCTATGTCTGGTTGCCAGGCAGTACCTTTTCTCGACCTCTTCTTACATCTGCATTTGAGCTTCCTACTCGGAAGTAGATCGGCATTTGCCCCAGATCACAATGCAGGGTGTGATGATGACGCAACGGCCGCAGGCAGTTTGGACTTCCACTCGTCGGCAACTTAAAGATGAAGATAACGGCGATAGACAGCTGTGACTGGGGTGGGGTTGATTGGAAAACACTTATGGTATTAGTAGAGGAGAAGGGGTCTTTGCATAGGATTTCAGCTGGGTCTAGTCAGTTCCAATTACACTTTTTTTACTATCAAGACAAGATGCGCTCCTGTTTCTTCCTCGCCCCGTGTGGGGTAGCGTCATTGCCTTATTTTCCTCCTCTCTCACACTATCTGGGCCTCATGCTCATGCTCATTCTGACCCTTCATGCGAATCAACAGCATGGCCGTACTCTAAAGTAGGAGGTGCTATCCAACCGCAATTACTGAATGAGGACCTCTAAGAATCTTATCTCAGGTATCTGTAAAGAACATCGAGGCTACTATTCGAAGTATGAAGCTCCGGTGCATCTCCAAGGCGTGGTTTCTTACGGGTATTTGCACGATGCACATAGCCCTACCCGCCCGTTCTGACTTGGAAACGCTATATCCTCTTACGATGTGAAAAAGATAGGCACAGACGGCACACAATAATTCAATCTGGCTTGCCCGCTGTTTAGCTTCTAGCCTTTTAGATCTTCGTGGGTTTAACGTTTCTCGGGGATCGCCTTAGACCAATAGTCTCAAGGACACTTCTGTGCTCTCTTCCTTCTTTTTGATCCGATTCTTCTGAGCGTGTAACTTTACCCTTTTCCCCGTTCTCGGTCATCTGCTGAAAGGCGACTGCATCTTCATAAATCGTACAAAGCGTCTCTGACAATACCACAATCTCTGGGTCTTTTAAGTCTTGAAATTTTCTCGCGACTCTTTCATAAGTGAGATCTCTTAGGGAGAGTTGCAGATCCGCTCCACTGACCGTATTACCCTCCTCGTCTCGAAATTCCTTTTTAATTTAGCACAAGAACGATCTAACTCAGGTTTTTGCTCCCTAGCCCACATCGGAAGCAGTACTTCACACTCGATCCAAGATTTCCAGAACAAAACAAGGCTGGAGCGGTTTCTTCCAAGCTATATTTAAGCTACTGCCAAGAGCCTTCAGGAAATGGCTGTGTCGAGATGCTTGACAACCCTCCCACGCTTCACATCACAGAAAGCGTTAGCACTGCGCCTGAGAAGCAGACACCCGCTAATGCAGGCTCGTAGGGGCAAGGACAGATGGTGGTTTTGACCCAGATGAAGTGGATTTTGACTAGTGGAATCTATGGCAAGGTACGAAGACCATTAGCAGGAAGTTCCAAAACCTGATCTAGCTTTAGGACCACGGCACTTAGCTCGGACCGTTCTTCAGGGTTTTCTCTGGTGGCATCTCCGACAATCTCATTCAAAAGCCTGGCCTTCCTCTTGTCACTTTCAAGCGGAACCATCATCGACAGTAGCCTTCCAAATGCCCAAATATCATTATATACACGGGCCTCCCAAGGTAGGGAAGTCGGGTTAAGGTGTTCTCGCAATTCGGGAGCCAAGGCCACTAATATCGATGATTATGGCGTCGCCATTGGAACCGATTACTATGATTGCTTTTGAAAGCTTTCAATTGCTTGATAGAGCGATTTACTACATTAGAGAGTGAATTCCACCAACGTCACTAGCCTAGAAGCGATACCTATTGGCTCTGCCATTCAGGCAAAGGAGGAAAAATATAGAAACGTAGGATAGGAAAGAAAAACTAAAAAGATAAAACCGGCTGATGGGAGGAATGATTGACGATATTAGAGGGCATAATCGCAGAATTTTAAGTGGGGATTTTCGGGCGAAGGATACACCGGTCCATACGTTGGCGCTTAATGCTTACGCTATTTTAAGCGGCTGAAATGGCAGAACTAACTTAGTAACGGGCTTGGCAAATTGATCCGTGCATTTGGTGGCAAATCTCATAGAATTAACACGACACTAGCTCTAGGCGTCAATTTCGTCGCATTTCTTGCTGAAACTCGTTCCTATGACCCGTACGAAGGGTGCAAAAGCCATTCCCAAGACTTAGAGGTCTGCTCTGGTGGCGATTAAGCAAGTACAAGGAGGGGAGCTAAGTTAGCAGCTCATAATGTAACCGAGTGCTGGCCTCTCAGGTAGCACCATTGCTTGTATACTGAGCTCTCCTGTTGATCCTCCTGAAGATCGTCTCCTGACGATCCCCCTATCGACATTGCAAGCACATATTTAAGAAGGATATGTTGGCGCACATTGGCGCATTGCAAGGCTGCCACTGCTCGGACGTCTTGGCATGATTCTGAATGGTTATTGGATGCCTCATTATTGTTACAGTCTGCTTGGGAAATGGACATATATTTAGTTCTTACCACCCTCTGAGCATCTTCTTGCTCATGCAATCCATTATGTTACTTGCCCTCTTGCCTGTCCTCCATCAGGATAATGAGGATCCTGATAACTTCAACAATATCAAGCAGCCTGAGAAGCGTGAGCTACTACCAGATGAGTCAAAACAACGATTGTTTGAGCATGTAACTGAGGATAAAGAGAACGCTGAGAAACCATGGGACATTATTGCAGAAGAGACCCACAACGACTTTGTTTCCTACTCGACGATCAAGAAGGCCTTCTACGATAAGGGCTACCACCGATACAAGCCTACATACAAGCCTCTTAACCAACAGTTGGAATTCGGCTATTAAGCGAGCCTTTCGCCATGGACTGTACTACTGTTTCTCTTCTCCAGAAGGACTCATTGGTCACACTTTCAACCCGTTGGGACAAGAGAAGAAGCATTCCACAGAGCCGTTCAATTTCGACCTCAGCATAACTGCACCTGGCCAGGCGGTTTCCGCAACAGAGAGACATTGCGATTTATCCTCATAGCATTGCGGTGATCGTAGGCCAAAGTCTTTCAAGTGAATGGCTCCGAGGCTGAAGGGCTGAGAGGCAGATACTGCGGTGTAATTGCGTCGGCCATGGTGATTTCGATGGGCTTGGCTGATGGGAAGAATGATGGTAGTCGCGTCGAAGGAAGGCTGAATTCGCGTTGTTTTCGGACGAGACGCTGTGCTTCTGTGAAGGGCTGTTGAATCTCCTTTTTGTACTCCAACCACCTCTCTTCCATGTCGCGGGATATCTCATGCCCTGCCCTGCCACCAACCCCCCTGGTTTAATCAGCCAATCGGACGATTGCTCGGGCCATCTCCTCGATGAATTGCCCTCACCAAATTCGTATGAGAATTGTCCCAAAACGATAGCATAAGCTGCCCCTATACAGGCGCCAAAACGACATTGCGAATGGAGCGAATTCCAAAAGAAAGTTCTCGAAATTACCCGTGCAAGCAGCGACGTCATTTAAGTCTTACACCGCTACTTTGTCTGGTATGAACTCGAAGGTCCAAAATGCTACGGGTACGAACAACAGCGCGCGTGTCCGCATGATCTATTTCACCTTTTGATTCGCCCTTGGCAATAGCTTTCTCTCGGGAAGCTCGGGTTGAGACTTCCTCATTGGTCGTAGGAGGCGTTAACGGCGCGCTTACGAATTTTGATATTCTCATGGAACTCCCCCTGTCAGTGCGCTTTCTATAGAGATCGACAGTTTTCCAAATCTTTCCCCAGATGTGCCATTCTTGCGAAAGTCGATCTTTTCATGTGTGATCCTCCAAGCAGATGCCAATCGTAGATGCGAACGGCATGATGACGGGTAGCAGCTGTCAATATCGTGGTGCACCGAATGCCCGTCGCCGCGCATGTACCGATGAGTACCACTGGCGTCACGCCGAAGATTAGGTTTCTGCCGATGTCAGATGACTAACCGGTAAGCGGAGAGAAAGGCCGTCCTATTCACTCCCGCACGAGTCCGCCTCGAGGTCTCCGCCTTACGCGCGCCATGACACCCCTCTCCACCCCGAAGCTGTTCGCTCGCGATCTCGCCGCTTATAGCGATGCAGAATTCAAGAATATCGCAATGTCAGCATAAACATTGGGTCATGTCCAATTCTCCCACCCGAGGTTTTGGGACAGGTAGTCTGAACTACTGATTCCCATCTTACTTCTTTCTTGTACTTCTTTGGCGGTCTCAGCCACTTGACGGTCATGAACGAGGTCTGCCCTTCTTCTTCGATATTTCTTGCGGTTTGGACGTATCACGCCGAACGCTCCGCTTTAAGCGGCCTCTATTTGCGCTCTTTGTTGCCGGCGACTGTGCTGTGCCTTTGGCTCTTGAGGCTCTGCTAACGGAGGCGTTGGCATCTGTATTGGCTTAGGAGTCCTTTGATGGAGACGTTTGACTGTATCGAATGATGCCGCGATCGCGGTATACAATCGTTGCTCTCTTTCCGCGATTCTAGTGCTGCGGCGGAGGGGTTTCGTGGCTGTAGAAGGCTGCGGAGCATCTAAAGTAGACTTCTTCCTACTCCGTAGCGAAGAGCCTGGGCCGGAAAACCCGCCAGCTTTCATTGCTGCAGTAGTTTTAGAGCCATTTCTGGTTGCTGCTGTGTCCACAGAGTCAGACGTCTTGCGGTCGGAGAGACCCCGGTTTCGACCGTTATGTCTTGGCCGCTTAGATAGCCGTTCTTCGTCAACTGCGTCATGATTGCGCTTACGTCTCGCACCTCCTTGGGAAGTGGAGGCTATGCGTGTTCTGCGGTCCGAGATCGTGGGATTCTCCCTGCCATCACTGTTCTGGTCTGTTGGACCCTGCCCTTTACTAGGTTCGTCGGTTCGATTGAGTTTCAGTCTCCTCCTGCGACCCCTGATCGAGTCGTTTCCAGTTGTGTTGGATTGCTTCAATTCGAGCTCGATCAAAGGGACTTGCTGTAGCATCCATCGTAGTAGTATACTATGACGTTCTGCATTACGCTTGGCGATCCGGATATTCTTTGTACGCTCAGTGAATTCGTAGATGAGATTATGTCGCCTTTTGACTGAATCATAGTCCTTCTCTGCCGCGTCTAGCTTGGATTGTGCTTCTAGTAACCTTTGTCGAGACTCTTTTGGGGAGCGCTTAACGCATCGTGGATCCGAGATGGCTTCTCGGGTCAACATCACGGCCGATTCTGCCGATTCCACAGCCTCCTTAGCTCTGTCTTCTTCGCTCTGCTCCATAAACCCGGATTCAATACTGCATATAAACTCCTCTGTCTCAAAGGGCCTCAATACGTTCGCATCAACGAGCTTCTTCCAAGCGTCGTCAAGCCGTTGCTGTTGACGCTTCGAAAGTGCGTACTGGTCGTACCACCAGTACTCGTAACCCAGGTATTCGATCCATGTCGTCAACTTGTCTTGCCGAGCCGGATCCTCGTCGAGCTGAAATGTCCGCGTGAACCCATGTTTGGTCAACCGGCCCTTCACCGCTTTAACATACATCGGAAAGCGCCCTTCTTCTCTCGTCGCGGGTTGTTGGCGCCCGACGAAAGATTCCCATGTCCTATATTGTCCTGAGACAATTACTATCTGCTCATCGCCATAGTTCTCCTTCTTGCGCCGCCAGATGTATTGCCAATCGTTTTCATCATCGATACTACGCCCCGCGAATGTTACATTAGTGTACCCTAACAACCTTAGATGCCTGTGGCCTTGTTCCCAGTCATCTCGCCAATGATCATAATCACTTTGCCCCCTCGCGAATTTTTGGAGCCTCCGGAAGTCTTCCCACCTCGATAATTGGTCCATAAACACCTTCCAGTCGTCTGGTTTACCGCGGTCCTGCCAAAACGATAGAATCTCACGGTACTCTCCCGGACTCTTGACGATATCCTCGAGAAGGCTAAGCGGGTGTGAGGGCCGCCCACCGTCATTGACAAGTGCATGGTATGCCTCAGTCTGTCCGTGCAGATCCTTACAGTATCGTTCCTCATCAGGTGTAGGCGGTAGAGTTGAGGGAGAGGAGTTAGTTGCGAGCAGGCCCTCAGGGTATGGTTCCCCCTCGTATACGGGCGGCCGAGTCGGAGGGAAGGACGATCGAGGGGGTGCTTCTTTGCTGGCGGATACTTGTAGAAGTCGTGCGGCTACTTGGTCTAAAGCGACTGGACGGGACTGCACCGTTTCGCTTGTGCGGCGCGCTCGATCCCTGCTCACAGCTATTAGAAGAGAAGGTCGGAGAGTCTGTACAGGGAGAGTCGATTACCTTAATCTCTGAATGAAACTTTCGGGAAGGTTCTCAGGATCTTCAACTTCAACCACTCTAGAATTAATGTCAGCAGGAGAGGAATTACATAGCAGATATAAACACTAACCTTCCGGATTCTTCTAGGTATCGGTCAAGCTCTGCATCACTATAAGCAGCGAGATCACGAGCGAACAGCTTTGGAGACAGGGGTGGAGAGGATGTCATGGCGTACGTTAAGAGTACAAATTTAAAATGCGGAGACCTTTGAGGCGGGACTTGTGCGGTAGTAAATACGTGAAGGAGGCTGGTCTGCCGTCCGCTTCAGGCCGCATCGCTTAGTCATCTGCATCGGCTCGAGCATCCGCTAAAACTAATCTCCAGCGTCGCCCCGCAATGGCAGACCAATAAGAGGCTCTATCTCCCACATCAGCACCCGCAGAATGAGGTTGGCTACAGCTTTGGTTGGGCATGATCAAGACTGACGGCAATCCCCACATGTCTTGCCTGGTATATTTTGTCCCATTGTTTTCGTTTAACGACGCCGTGTTTTGATAATGGAAAACGCGAACTTGATCGCTTGCTTATACCCTCACAAAAAGTCTCGTGGTGCACGCGATGCGATTAGCAAACCTGAAAACATTTCACGGTTCGTTCCGCGGCTACTCCAGGAGCTCGAGCCGCTACTAGGGCGCGAGAGCCGAGAGTCGACAGCACCACTGGAGGAGAACAAGAACGAACCTCCAGCCTACTTTTACGAGGATGGACTTCAGTTAACATTCAGCCACGGACCGAAAGGCGACAAAGGGTTTGCTCTTGGAATCAATCAAAACCAATGCGACATCGTCCTGCCGAAGCTAGGCGAGATCAAGAAACTCCATGGTTACTTTACATTTGACGACGAGAATCGATTCATCTGGAGGGACTCTTCAACTCGCGGAACCATCGTTACCTACGACGGGAAAGGAGGAGAGAGGCGCCGCAAATTCACATGGATCCTCGGCGGGGATAAAGTCCCCGATAAAAAGACCGAAGAAATCGTCATTGAGCTCCACGAACACCTCAAATTCCAAATCGTCGTCTGCAAGCACGAGATGCATCTGGACCAATACATCGACAATATCAAGCGATTCCGCGCGGAAACGGCTGTACAGGACGAGCCGCGTATCGGTATTCTCGGCATGCACAGCCCGGGGTCAACAGCACCTCATAGTAACGCACACACCCCCAACCAAGGTCGCATCGTCCTCAAGCAAAGGACGCTTGGCAAGGGCGCCTTCGCAGTTGTGACTCATTCCTGGGATGTTAGCACCGGCATTGAGTATGCTTGTAAGAAGCCTCGTGACAGGGAAAGATTCGATACGGGATCATGGGAGAAGGAAATCGATATAATGAGCAAAATCCGGCATGTAAGTAGATACATTTCAGTCATTGAAAAGGAATCTCCTACTAACGCCCTACTAGGACCACATTGTTCAGCTTTGTCATTGGGACAAAACACCCTTGCCTTGCTTATATCTGGAATACCTTCCTTTTGGGAGCATTGAATATCAACATCGCAAGCGACATATATCATACGAGGAGAGCTTAACAATCCTCCACCAAAGCCTGTCAGCGTTGGAATATCTTCATGGACGAAAAAAGCCAATCGTGCATCGAGATATCAAACCAGAAAATATTCTAGTCCTAACTCGCGATCCTCTTCATATCAAGCTATCAGACTTTGGCCTTGCAAAAGCAGACGGTTCTCTGACAACATTTTGCGGTACAGAAACCTACTGTCCTCCTGAAATCGCCAAATACTTCGGACTATCAAAATCAATACCGAAAGATAAATATACAGAGGCAGTTGACATCTGGTCACTTGGCGTCGTTATCCTAAAGTTTGCCTTACCCAATCTTCCTTATCCTGGTTCCGGTGTGGGAATAGATTGGTGTGAAAAAATTATCGATGAAGTTAATAATTATGATGACGATCTAATTGACTTCCTGTCAACCACCATGTTGGTCATGAGACCAGAATCGCGATATTCAGCACAGGCCTGCTTAGATAGAGTAGAGGCGCTCTTTATTCCTTCCCGAGGTGGTAGTCTAACTCCAACGCCCGCTTCCTACGCCAATGAATATGAAATAATGACGGCTGGCTACCATGTTGAAGAGCGCCTTGCCGAAGAGCAGTTAATCTCATCATGTGACGTAAGTATCTCTAAACCTCCTTATTCAGGATACGTAGCCAAACAAGAGCTGAGTGGGCTGCTTCTGTAGACGGATAGTCGCCTCCGCTCCTCCGTGATCCGGAAATACATCAAATCAAACGCCTCGCCTCCTGATTTTCAGACGTCAACTTCCACGGAAACGCGAAAGCGGCCAACCCGGCCATTGACGTTGTCATCATCACCTACCAGAAGATCCTCCAAACGCCGTGCAAAGAATACTAGTTCCAGCAAGCGTCCGCAAGAAGACGGGGTGCGCATGCCAAGGCTAAGCAAACGGGAGCAACCGGCCCAATCCAGCATGGACCATCTTCCGGGCGGGGGGGGTCGACAGAAGTCCGGCCCTGGTTTATGTGGAAGGTCTCAATTATTGAAACGCCAACGGATGGTGAGATCCCACATCGTAGCTTCCAACCTCCAAGAAGAACCCCCTGGCTATATCACGATGAACGTGGAAGGGAGAGCAGTGCAGATGCGGAAATCTGACTGCTGGCTTAATGCAACTCAGATTTTGCTGCTAGCGGGCAAGAATGTTAATGACCTACGGTCCATATATGATACTCTCCGACGATACGCGAGATGGCAACTACGTCAGGATACAATTGAGGGAATACTCCATAATCAGTTCTGGGTCTGTTATCATGTCGGTAAGCGTCTCTCCGAAGTTCTGGACGTAAGCAACGCATTGGGACCCCTCCTTGAGTACGGTCGAAAGACGGCAGCACCGTTGAATGAAAAGGATGACAAGTTGGACCCAATATCAAGGTATTTTGAGAAGATTCGCTCAATCAATGCCAGAAAAGGTATTCTGTCCATTCGGCTACAGGATCTATGGGTCAACGCAGACCACATTTGCAGAGAAGCCGAAATAGATTGGTCTAGCTTCAAACGACGCAAGGAATACAAAGCCGATCACTACGATTACGTTATGAGTGGGCCGAGGGCGTCCTGGGGGCATTACACAAATCCTTTAAATGCGCTACGATTATGTGTTATGCTGCATTTGGAACAACTTGAACTTCTTTTAAGAGCAACATTGGAAGAGCATGGATACCAGTACGAAAGTGGAAGCAAGGCAGTTCCCCACACAAACGTACCAGCGATATGTGAAAAGGAGCCGACTATAGAACTAGACGTGCAAGATACACTGTCCTGGGTGTGGCCAGATTACGAGAACGCAGAAACGGTCACCGCACCCTTATCCAAACTGGGATCTCCTTTTGTTAATGGGGATCGGCATCAAAATTCTGAAGAGGGGCCAACCGCTGCGAAATCTCCACCTTATATTCCTGAGTGGGATGGCTTATTTTTGCCGCCATTTAGATCGTGGGAATCGGAAAGCAGGTCTGTCTCTTAGTAAAAGAGAAGTGTACGCGGAAATGGCCATACCCTTAAGCCTCCACCTCCAATGTTTTGCTCTGAACGCGCGCCATGAACTCCTCTGTCCCCAAGATATTGCTGCTTATAGCGAAGTAGAGCTTGATCGGCCCCAAAGGCGATAGACAAGAACTAACAATTTGGCCCTTTACAAGAAGCTACTGTACTTGTTCAGGATTAGGCAGTAGAGCTGTTTCCAATGCATGAGGTTACATGGCAGTGTTTGGCAGTGGCAATGAAAGCTACAGTTAGCGCTTTAGATCAGGTTCTCGAAAGTTATGTTGTGTCTCAGCCTACGGGAAACGATCGTCATTAGTGGCAAGGGTGAAATGTTCCGTGGTGTTGTGCTCAAGGCAGGATGATAGGATTGCGGGACGGCCGATAGGGATTCGGGGAAACGAGTTGAGGGACACTCCGACGGATTGGCTGCAATGTTCCTGGAGTTAGTAGCCACAAAAGTCTACTAGCCCTGACTTTCAGCTCCAAGCTGGCCTGGTGAACAGTCATATCTGTCCGCCTTAATTTTGGCCCCACACTGTGGAAGGGGAGGAGCGAAGGGGATGGACTATTGGTTGCAGGAGAACGATATTGAACCCGCTGTTGCCTAGCTTGGACATGGGTGAAGTCACTGCACAGACCAATGAAATTTTAAATTTAATACAGTTAAGTACATATTCCACCTGGTCGGACGCAATGCTGCCTTTTCCTTATCTATCGTTGGTTTAAAGGTTGTCACATGGGCCGTCTGTATGGGGAGATAGACCTCTATTTCTGCTGGGCCTCTGCTTCTCACCTTTCGCCCTCCTTCAGTCACCTTATTCACCTTTCAACCTATTGGATTAGTTTCATCTTGAAACAGCCCACCGTTACAGAAGGCTTTTCTCTAGCAACCCTGGTGAGTCCCCAAATTTTGGGTTTGAAGAAGCGGAACGCCCCGCCTAATTAATAGCGTGCTAAATCCATTTAATAGGATGGCGGGCGGCTTCTAAATCGAGCTGTTAAGTCTAATTCGTAGTGCGTGCTTCTCCTAATTAGATGAGCGCAAGACCTCCTTTCGGCGACAATTTTTGCTTCGTTAACTATCCCGACCCAGTCATGTTCTCCTAACCTTAACCTTGGGTCCCAGAGCCTGACTGTGCCGTCGTGAGATGCAGAGGCAAGGAGCTGGCCATCTATACTTGTCCCTAGACAAAATGCTTAGATTGAGTCGAGCGGATAGTAACGATCCAGCTCTCGAAAGTAGACACCATGCCAATCTGCATCGAGGAAGCTAGGCGACAGCAAGCTGCTCGTCATAGGTTTTGATACAGCGTGCAGTTAAAAGCCGGGGCACTTTGCCAAGTAGGAGTTTGAATCGCACATACTTCTTCATACCTATTACAAACGATAAAGCTGCCAAGGCCAAAGACATTCAGACTATCCGGAAACTTCTACACACTTTAGCTGAACTATGTGATATATAGGCAAATCAGAGTCAATAGTCAATGGTACTCGTCAAATAGAGAGCTGCTGTCAGTGCCATTTTCCCCGCAATCCAAGCCACATGACTAGTAGGTGGGATCAAACTTTTTTTTTTGTTTCCGAGTACTCATTCTCCGATATCCCTGAACCGTTACGCTATAAAAGACTGACAAAAATTTGCTTTCCTTCTTCGCTCTTTATTTATCCCATATAATAGGTCAAAAAATATGAGGAAACTTCAACCATTTCCAAAACGATCGGCATGTACCCGTTACTGACTTCGCTTACAGAGACTTCGATGTTGCTTGCCTCCGCTTCACTATCAGGTGGCATGAGAAATCCTTTCCTGAACCTTTCCATCACTTCTGCTTTATTCTCGATATGAGCGTTCTCGAAGACATGTGTCACATGCAGGTTATCCAGGTGATGAAGAATATGAGACTCAAATCGAGAGAGGTGAGGTTTGCGGTCTATTTCTGATTAGAGTCTACTTGTGAAAATCCGCAGACATAACTCACTGATAAGAATAACCCTTTGTTCCTCCACAAGTTTGAAGTAATCGCCGTGAGAAACCAAAAACTCGACTATCTGATGTTGACCATCCTCCAATTCATGTCCCCGCTCAAGAACCTCAACCTTTGAGAGTGTGGTGTCATTACGGCCCATTGTTACCATAACGAACATCAAATCCTCTTCTCTGCCATCTTCGGTGATGTGGAGGAAAGACCTTGCGGACATGATTCGAAATGGCAAGTTAACTTGCTTATCCTTCCATACCGCAAGGAATCCCTTTATGCTTTGCTCATGATGCTCTGTCTTTAATAGTTCTCGAACAGACACCATATTGAAAGCCGGGGAATGGTGGACGAGATGTGTAATCCTTAGGGTCCTCAACCTTCAACCTCACCCGTAACTCAAGTCCGAAAAAGGTTGGTTGGAGAAGGACTTAGTCCCAAGGATAGAATAACCGCGAGAATGGTGGTTGAAAGAGGATTGTTAAGAGACTCATGGGGCTCATTTATGTTAGGAGCTCCCAAATGACACACAGCCTCTAACAGAAGAAAGTGGCAAGTCCATGCTGCAAACCTGTTTGCTCACCATCAGTGGGGTGTGGGGCCAAACAAGGCGGGCAGATAGAGCCGTTCGCTAGGCTACTTTTCGCAGCGTTTAGAACTCTGGTTACAGCTAAAAGTTAGGAATTTTGAGGCCACTAGCTTTAGAAGGACCGCAGCCAATGAGTGGGAGTGTTCTTTCAACTCATTTCCTTACCCGCCGTCCTTCACCGGTTGCCCTCATGCAAATATCAGTCCGCCTTCTATCATCAAGGGCCTGTAGTGTTCTCAGGACCACCTGCATCGCATTTAAGCCAATGGGCGCTTTTCACGCATTATCTTCGGCCAGGGCAGTCGACGGATCATGCAGGTAAATCAAATTTATTGTTCCATGATTGAACATAAAAATATTGTTGATTCGCTATGCATTTAGAGTGAGTCATTGTTACAGAACGCAAGAAGTCCAGCGCAGTGATGGCACCGGAAGGAACGCACCGAGAAATCCTATTAGGAGGAGCATGTACGATGGCAGAAGATCAGGCAATCTGGTGGGGTAGACTTGCCACTTGGGCGATCTGGCAATGGCTCATGGGAAACTGCAAGCTCAGTCACCCGTACTTTGTTGGATATGCGTGCTCATCTCTAGCACTGTTTCCCCTCAGCCTTATCCGTCCACTTGATTGGCAAATAGAGCCTGCCTTTCTGGGCCAATACCTGAACTATGGTGCGACAACGCACGAAGTCCCCCATCAAACATTATTGCTGTTGCGACTTCTTCCATTAACGTATTAACCCAGTACTGCACCGTACAACATATTTCGCGTCACAAACATCGTCAAGACAACGACAGGGAAACAGCGTTGAAAGTTTCGGGAAGCATTGCCCGCCATCGGGCGTTCATCCTGATCCAGCCAACCATGCTAATTATTCCCCTAGCTGATGGGACCACAGTCCAGGTCATTGGTGTCAGCAATCCTAGCAATTTCTCATTGTTGGACACTGGGACACAATTTGAGTCAAATGTGTGAAGAGAACCGATGAGTGGAGTACATATCAGAGAATGGCCGCCATCCCTTAATAATTAGCTGAAGGGTTGGCCAATTGGTAAATGCTCATGGGCAACTGCAAATTGCACTCGAATATATAAGGTGAACCGCCCTTTCACAAATTTACGCTTTATGTTATTCTTCCAAAGTTTACCTTCACCTCGTGTGAATATGAAGTCGAGATTTTTTACTTTACATTGTGAGCGCTGCCGGGAAAAACCGACCGAAAACACGTTTATATCTATGTTTCCTGGGACCGTAGTTTCTGGAATGTCCTGGGAAGTTAAAAATGGATGGGATTGCGCAGTCATTGTCAAACTTCAAGAACCCAAGGAGAAGAACTATCTTAGTGGACGCATGATTGACGGCGTTAGTCCGCGCGTTGAGTCCCCCGAAGACCGAGACGAAGAGGCATTCGTAAAGTTTTGGGACATGTTTTTCAGTACAGTTTGTCATTATCCTAGTGCGGAGGGCTTTGGTTGCGGTGCGGCAGATATATTTTATAAACAGGTGGAGAGTGCATCCCCAACATGATGGAAAAGGTGTTTTTCTTATCTACCTTCCACTCCTATTAATTGGTGATAGAGCTAATCAGTGACAGCATCCACATATGAAAAGGGATTCCGGGGCCTCAGAACTGCTGGAGATGAGGGAAAGGTTTTTGGACTCGATCGTTTTTCCATACGAGAATCAAGTGGTGCATGTGTAGTGATTCTCCAGCTCCAATTTAGCAAACTCATGCATCAATAAATCCCCCACGAGATCAACGTTATATTTGATTTCGTTCCTGTAAAACGGCTTAGGCGGGCATCCAAAATCAAATTCTTAACTCTCCCAATCTCCCTAAGGGAATTTCCCAGGAGCTTATTTCCCAGTTTTTTAGCCAAACAGCCGAAGTCGACGACATTCCCCAGGTAGAAGCGAATCAACTGGATTGGGTTGAACTTACAGAGGAGGAGATCTACACAGCAATTACTAGGGCTGCCCCATATAAAGCACCCGGTCCAGATGGATTACCTGCCATTACCTGGAAAATGCTTTGGCCCACCGTGGGGAACCACATAGTCGCCCTTTTCAGAGCGGTATTGTAATATGGTCACCTTCTCAATCCATGGAAAGTAGCTCGGATCCTCCCTCTTTGGAAACCAGACAAACCAAACTATTAGCTGGCTAAAGCATATCAACCAATATCTCTCCTCGCTACGCTAAGCAAGGCTCTGGAATCGGTCCTCGCCCAGCGACTCTTATATCTAGACGAAACACATGGCTTACTACCCAAATGTCATTTTGGAGCACGGAAACAGCGATCCACAATTGATGCTCTACAACTCGTTACAGAAGAGATCTTCCAAGTATGGAAACGTAAAGAAGTCGTCTCTTTAGTAACGTTCGACGTAAAAGGAGCCTTTAATGGTGTCAACAAAGATGTTCTTGCCCAGCGGTTACGTGCGAGAAGGATCCCTGAACCAATAGTGCGCTTAGTCTTAAGCTTCTGCTCCAATCGTAAAGCCTCGGTCATGGTCAATGGTATAGAATCCGAAACCCTAGACATTGCACATGCAGGCCTTTCCCAAGGCTCGCCACTCTCACCTATCCTTTTCCTGTTCTATAACGCAGACCTCGTTTTAGGGAGACTCTCCAGCACCCAAGGCAAGATGGCCTTTGTGGATGACTTTACAGCGTGGGTATCCAGCACGTCACCTCAAGCTGGTACCGCAAAACTACAGGAACAAATTATCCCCTTAGTAGAGTGGTGGAGCCGTACAAGTGGAGCAACATTTGAGCCTGAGAAAACACAGCTAATCCACTTCTTCCGCAGAACGGCCCACCCTATAGACAAGACCACACTGCACTTTAGCGGCTCGTTAATTGACTCTAAGCAGGAAATCAAGCTTTTAGGCCTTATCCTTGATCCAAAACTTTCATTCCATTCACACGCGGCACGGGCAGCTAAACGAGGTGAGAAGGCCGCTTTAGCGCTCCAAAGGATCCAAGGGCTACGCCCTGCTGCAATGCGCCAGCTGTTCCTAGCCATGATTACACCCGTTACTGACTATGGTGCCCCTATCTGGTTCCTAGGTTTACAGGGCAACGTCGTCCGCCGGATTAACCGGGCCATGCAAATTGGTGCGACAGCCATTATAGGAATGTTCAAAACAGCAGCGCTGGCGGCGGCGCTCGTAGAAGCGGGCCTAGACCTCACCCAAGACTAGTTGTACGAACACACACGAAGACACTGGCTGCTACTCTACTATCGCCCAAGCAAACACATCAGCTGGAAACTGATTAGACAACTTTATTAAGTAGAAAAATACCGTTTGCCTATGGAGGCCATGGCTACTCAATTCAGGTGGCCGAATGCAAACGAGTCGGACCCGATTCCTGCCTTTATTAGAGCTCCATGGCAACCTCCCCCTAAACCTCGAATCGACGAAAAGGACGAGGCACTACGTAAGATAGAGAACCAGCTTAATTCTGCCGACGTGATAAACGTGTTCACAGATGGCTCGGTCCGTCATGGTCTTACAGGAATTGGAGTATACGCGCCTCCCACATTTAGCCTTTAGATATCTGTGACTTTGGACCGCGGTCTTAATCCAGACCCAACTCAGGTGGAGCTAGAAGCTATTCGGTTCGCACTGCAAGCTATTCTAGAAAATCCCCTACTCGGGTTACACACTGGACCCATCACACATCAGATAGTCTTGGATTGCGAAAGGGTATTACGTTTACTTTATACCCCAGATAGACAACGCAATGAGATTTTGAGGCAGATCTTTCAGCTGCTTGGTAATGCAGCAGAACAACGATATAATATCTAGTTTGCATGGGTTCCTGCTCACTCTAAACTCCATGGCAATGAAGTAGCACACGATCTAGCGTACTGGGCTACTGACCCCGGCCGATCCCCAGTGGACAGAAAGATCCCAATCTGAGATCTCTTGAAGCAAGGCCGACAATCGCAAGAATCGAAACGAGCGCACTTCCAATCCAAGCGCGTAGCACGACATCTAAGACATCTAGACAAGGCGTTACCGGGAAAACACACGAGAATGTTGTATGACCGACGGCCACGAACTGAATCCACTCTGCTAGCCCAACTTCGCTCAGGTTACAGCGGGCTTAACGGCTATCTGCACAAAATCGGCCGAGCGGATGAGGATTTCTGCCAATGCGGCCAACGAGAATCGATGGAGCATTTTCTTTTAGTCTGCCCAAGATGGACCCGCCAGAGACAGAAGTATTGGAACTAGGATCAACTCCGAAATCTTACAGTGGCACAAATGTGTGGCGCATACTCGTCGCCGGAACAAGATGGACCAATTGAAAAGTGGAAACCAAATCTACAGACAGTCCGCGACACGATTTCATTTGTAAAGGATACTGGAAGGTTGAGTACAAGGGTTAGTTATTAGACGAGATTTGAAATCTCTTGGGCGATCTGAAAGTTACTCAGACACTGCGCCGGCAGCAAGAACAGTGTCACTCTAGAACAGACCCTAGAGCTGTGTATTCAGATCCCCATACCATTCGAATGATGTGTTAGTAGCTCCGTGGAAGTTCATGTATTATAGCTAGTTCCCCACATGGGCCGCCTAGCGGCCTGCAAGGGTGTAGGAATCAACGAACGAACGAACGAACGAGGTACCAACCGGGGTGGCGACCCTGCATGAATTTGCGTGCGACTGCAGATATAAGGCTGGTGCTAACTCCTAAGCATCGTAGTAAGGTTCTAAGGCTTAGATAACACCGTTACAAGTATTATAGAGTGGTAAGAGTTTAGCGGTGCTGCTATAGGGAAGGAACGCTGTTACCGTAATTAGAGCTTGTGGAGATCGAGAGACTGAACAAGATTGCATTAAGGACCTCAGAATTTAGAGGGCGAGCAGAGGCTATATACAGCTACGAATATTGGCAAATACATCGTTTTGAGGGGTTACGGTTGCCATTATCGTCGGGTTCTACGGGTTTGTAGTAACACAGGCAGCGAGAGGTGGGCTTCAAAGTGATGTGGGTGAAAACACGGGACGATCAAGAACAAAAATTTCAGAAGTCTGAAGAAAGGAACTTAGGAAAACACCAAGGAATAGGAGAGGAAAGGTAGGAAATTACGCGGACTTGGAGGCTTAAGCCTCACAGACACGACTCCTAGTTGACACGTAATGAGGCGGCGCCTCCTGTTTCATATGACGACCTGCTTAGCTAGCTTTGTCGTATTTTCCAAGCTATGTGATGCCCAATATCGATTCTTTCTAGATTAGGGCCTAATTAAGCTGGTTAGGCATAGGCTTGCATCTAATCAGCAGCAGTGCTGCACAGCTAAACTTCGCCGTCTTTATTGCTTATTTCGCAGGTCTCAGTAAACACGAGATATTCGGCCCCCCTCCAGGCCGCTCAATCCCATGAGAAACGAGACTGTCCTGAATATTCCTAGTGTTTTCCAAATATATGCAACGGGCACATTTTTGTGCTGTAGGTGGTAGTAACTACTAGCGATTAGTTATACTTTGATTTTTACGGCTTGTGTTTCTAAAATCCACGGGTAACACAAGTAAACTCGAGAGGACATCATCCCTTGGTAGAGGGGGGCTGTAGTATAAAACAACTTACGATAGTAGTTAAGAGATAATTCAAATTTACTGGTTGAATTACTATGTTTACCGTGAAACGTGACCTTTAACTTTATTTTCTAGTTACTATTTAGGTAAAGCGCTTTACTTGTGGAAGCAGCTAGGGCTTAGTGGCATTTCCTATGATTTTGGTTTTTTCCCTCGTGTTATCCGGGGAATATGCACAAACAACTGTCTCTAGTAGTAATGTCACGCAAAAGACATAGGCCGCAACGTCGTAAAGAACCTCTCCCACCCAGAAATCGTAAAAAGGCTACGTCGAATTCACCAACCGCCCCCGGAAACAACGAGGTTGCGTTTAATATCAAAGGGCTCTATGCTGCAGCCAATAACTTTATTTTACAGGGTCGACTGACCCTTGATGAGATTGATCTCTACGAGAAACTGTATGCCTGTTACCAGAATATACGATAAAAGCTTTTCCTTTTACTAACTACTACAAGAAGGCTGCAGAAGGGCATCCAGGTTAAATCTTTTACAGCAGAAGACGTAGAGAAGATGAACCCACTGCAGATGCATCTCCGACACGCCGAGACTCTTAAAAAATACCGAAAGACCGTATTGCACGATGTTTCAGCCCAGCAAGCTCCAGAAACCCCGCAACATCGCACGCAGCCACTACGTACGCGCATTACCGTACCTCCCGAGGATTCAGCCTCTAACAGCGTACACACCCGATGGTCATCCTACCCAACACAGCTCGAACAGCAGCCTACCCATCATCTCCCGGGATGCACGGTAAGTAACATCAATCACCTCAATCCTAACGGATATCAGCAGCCCCATGCCACTCTATCTCTCCCAACGCCATCGCGCCCACCATCCGTACACGAAGTATCTTGTCAAATTGTCGTAGGACACGAGCTTATTGTATACAACGCCGGAGATATACAGCCTCCTACACGAAAGAAGGTGTATAAGAACAATATTGAGATGTTGTTAGAGGACTGGGAATGCGGGAGCCATGACCTCGTAAAATACCAAGGAAAACCAATCCCTATCCGGTTATGGCGAGAGATCTTTCGTCGGTCACATTCAGCGTTCTGGCGGACGTACACCAAGAACTATAGCGAGCAAAGGGTAGGCTTTCCCCGGTATATACTATGGAGTTAGTCACTAACGTCGTTTTTAGCTAGTTATTAGCATATACAAGTGGTATTCCACCCCAGACGCTTTCTGGGCCGACTTTTCCCGCCGAGTATCCCGTAAAAACCGGGACGATATATGGGAACGCCTTCCCTGGAAGGGTATTGTTGAAAAAGCACGGGAAAAACGGAGAGTTATTGACGAAGAGGCGGCTACGGAGGCAAGGGCTAGGTATTATATGGATTTTAACGAGGTCTTTACGTACCGGGAAGGGTCTGAGACTAAAGTGTTCTCATCGCCCCGGAAAATCGCATCAAAGTACCGTAGTCTCCGTGGTTCTACTATGCCGTGGGACAACGAAGAAGTAGAAGGAGAGGAAGCTTAAGTTATAGTTAGAATATGAAAATTTTGGTTAATTCCTCGATAAATACGGCGTTGTCTTGTATAACTAGTCAAGCCTCTCTTCTATCTAACGTAACTCGTGAAAATTTCTATATATGCTATGAACCCCATTACTACCAATAAATTTAGCTCCAAAGCCCGTGAAGAGAAGGCGCTCTTTAGTCTTGTACAAGCAATAACATTTATATAGTTAAGGGTGATGGTTAACCTTAGGAAAATTAAGGATATTTCCTATTTTCTCGCTAAAATCGAGGATAATAGTATTAACTTGCGTTATATTCGATTATTTCTTAACAGTTAAATTATAAGAATAGTTTTCATATTTAACCCTCTCACTAAATCTACAAATAAAATCGTAGCAACACAACAAAGTAATAATAAGCCGTAAAACTCGGGGATATTAGTGTATTAGTAGTGCGAAACATAATACTATGATTTTTTTTTCCTATTTTTTATTTAATATTGCTCTAATAGATAGTGGCAGTAATATTTATAAAATTATCTCGGTATTCCCGAGGTTCCTATGCTTTTTTAGGACATAACTAGAGAACTCCAATATTTTATAGTAAGAATCGGCGTTTATATCTATTTTATTAAATATACCAACTTTAAGCGTCTTTTTAACTACTAATATATATTATAGAAGAGAAATTTTCGCCTGGGGCGCCGTTTTCCTCGAGGAATTTTAAACAATTTCTCGTAAAATCCGTGGTATTAACCGGAGTACGAACTCCGCTTGGTGTGGAGTGTTACTCTTTTGGCTCTTAAGCAATTCAGGAGGGTTTTAATAATATTTCGTATATACCGAGGAACTTTTATAAGTTAGCGGGGTAACACTCCAATTACTAATCATAGCCGATAGGGAGCCGGGCGGTACAGAGTCTTATCGTAAAAACCGAGGTTTTAGAAGCGCTATCTCGATAAATGCAGGTATTTTCCTAACTAATAGATAAATTATCTAAATACTATATACAAAATATAGAACTACTAAATACATATACCTTTAAATAGTTTATATAAATTATTTTACTAAGATTTTAATAGACTCTATAAAATATAGCAATATACGCCTCTGAGCAACCACCCGAAAACGTAAATTTGCCCCGTGCTGAAGAATAGAAAGAGAATTGGAGCTAGTGCTAATCCTTGGAATCTGCCGCATGCGAAGAACTACAACCGATTGTGCAGGCCAATGTACTGTACAGTAGCCATTGCCATATGTGGAAGGACTTGCCGCAGTCAGAATAGGAGGAAAGCTTGCATTGGTAGGCTGTGGATGTCCAGAAGAGAATAAACATCGTTAATCTCGTTACTGAGCTCTGAAGGAATCCCAGGATTATAGTCCGAGGTAAGTTAGTCGTGGTGATGTCCGCTTTGCGGTTCATTTAAGTCGATTAGTGATGGAATGCAAGTTGTTTTCAGGCTCCTCGCTTCACCCCAACGTTGAGCACATCCCGAGAAGAAATATTTCTTGGGATGTCCCAGCTAAGCCTAAATTAGTTAGTGTGGTTCTAAGCGGCTCCTCTCTTTTCGCTCTCCAAATGCTCCAAGAACTTTAGGGCTGTCCAGTCAAAGACGTGGTCGTACTCGTAACCTTTGCGGCGGAACAGGTTGGAATAAACGACGTAGATATACGTAGTTAGGTTTTTCGTCAGAGCGAAGTGAGCGGACATGCTCAGAGTACTTCTTGAACTCCTCAGGAATGTCCTTGTAGAGCCCACAATCCATGGCTGACTGCTTCCTCTTTAGAATAAGTTTTTCTTTGTGCTCCTGAGTATCGGCCTTTAAACCTTGCCAAGGGAGGGAACCTTGAAGAAAGTATATGAGGACATAGCCGAGTGACTCCATGTCATCTCGAGGAGACTGCTCTAAGTCGTCATGTTAACGAGGCCACGTCATTATTAGCGGTTTACGCTCACCAGCGCCTAAGTGTGCATTGACGCTAGCATAACGCGTCGTGCCGATCAGGGAATAATTGCGCTCTCCCGGTTCCCCAATTTCCTTTGCCAATCCAATGTCGGTCACATAGACGTTGTTCCCTTGTTTGCCATCCCCCATTAACATATTCTCCGGCTTGACATCTCTGTGAATGTATCCTTTGGAATGAATGTGCCGGAAGGAAGGGATAAGCTGATCCGCGAGCAGTAGTACCGTCTTGAGTGAGAATTTTCGACCGCAATAATTCAAGAGATTCTCCAAGTTTGGGCCAAGAAGTTGAAACGCCATCACTCTGAATTCGCATTCGTGTCCATGCCAATATATTCGAGGGATGCCAGGCCCGCCAGAAAGTTCCTCGTAGATCTCGATTTCGTTCTCGAGGAGAGAAGGGTCGTCTACATGTTCGAGTTTCAGGGCGACTTCTTGTCCAGTCTGGAGGTGGCGTCCTAGCGCACTGGTTAGTATCCTATTATGAGGTCGTAGAAACTCTTTTTACCTTGATAAACCTCACCGAAGGAGCCGCCGCCCAGCCGGCGCTCTAGTTGATACTTCTCTTTGATGCGGATGACCTGTGGAGGTTAGCTGAATTATGTTAGAAAAGGTGTTGCAGGTGGAAGCGACCTACCAAGTTGCCCATTGCATCGACCGCATTGTTTGCTACCAGTATTCTCTTCGAGGTTCTATGCTCGTATCGGCACATCAGCCCTGAAACAAGGCCGGATCTCGAGTCGCTGCGAGTGGCTCAACGTGAAAGACTATTTACCAGGAAGGTTGCAGGCAGCAGCGGCCACACTATATCGTATGGTTGTGCAGGGATTGATGACTCAGAGCCGCCAAGCGCCCGCGTTCCCGAATTTCTGTTCCCCGCCCTCCCTCAACTTTCGAGTGGGCGCTTACCACGTCACGAAGCACATATATCTTCGCCCGTACGCTCGAATCTGCCATGACCCACGATGCCTCCTGGAGAGGAAGCGAAACCTCAAAATCGCAAACGAAAGCGGACGGTTGAGGCCGCGCCGGCGACTGATCCTCCTGCCAAACGTCGAAAGCGATCGCGACAACGCTTCAAGACACCGCCCGAATTCTGGGACAACCTTTCGCGGGTGCCGCTCTGTCGTCGTGCTCTTCAAGAGTTCAATCGGAGGACAGTTCTGCTCTCTGCACCCAAACCGCCCGTGCGATCGGTCCTTGAAGGTGACCTCGTCAAGCAGCTTAAGCGCTTTGCTCGACACGGTGGCCCAAGTCTTCGCGATATCAGAGGAGTGAGTTGTGTCTATGCTATAGAGAATCGCGCTAATTCCTTTCTTAGTACCCAGAAGCGGAAACAGCAGCCGTTCGCGAGATGAGTTCAAGTCAATCCCGTTCAGGCAGTTCTCGAACTGGAACTGGAACCAACCCTTCCAACGCGTCGAGCGGGACTACGCCGAAGACGAGGATATCTTCAAAAGACCCCGCCTTTGAGCAGGGCATCATTGATGCCGATATATATCCATACAATAGAGGTCCAAAACCAAACGAGTGGAAGGAAATAAATGAGCAGTTAGCGCAGCCAAGACCCTCTGTATCACCTTCCCGGTTTTCCGAGGGAGATTTTGAAAGATTTCAGTTAATAAATGAAGAGGCTAGAAGTGAGGACCAGGTTAAGAGCGAGGTCATCCCATTAATCGCAGGCAAATCTACCATCCCCTCGGTCCACAACCGGTTGTTTACAAACCTCGCGACGATGACCGACAATGTTACTTCGGCCGCGAAGCCGGATTACTACGACGGATCTCGCCCAACAGAACTCAACCAACACGTGCGAAAAGACCTAAGGCCCTACATAGTACCTTCCAAGAGGCTACACGAGCCGCTTCTCCCGAACTTCTTCACGGAAGTGAAGGGCCCCGACGGAAAAGCGTCCGAGATGAAGCTGCAGGCTACCTACGACGCCGCACACGGCGCTCGCGCCATGCTCGAAATACAGTCGTACGGGCAGGATGGTTACAACTACGACGGCAACGCCTACACGTTCGCGTCAACCTACCACAGCGGCACAGGCTCCCTCAAGATGTACGCAATGCACCCCACCGAACCGGCAGAGCCTGGGGGGAGGCCTCAGTACCATATGACTCAGATGAGAGGTTATGATTTGACTGACAACCTAGACAGCCATCTAGCCGGAAAACGCGCGTACAGGAATGGACGGGAGTTGGCTGAGAAATATAGGAACGCAGCAATCGCGCGTGCAAACGAGAAGGCGAATGAGATACACAACAGCGCCCCAGCCTCCAGCTTTACAACTGAAGTCACTACTCTGGTGTCCGAAGCCTCCCTTGGTGGATCTCAAAGCCAAACGTCTTTCACCACTCATCAGGAGTCGGAGACATCGATGGACGAGCTCGCTCCGGATGTCAGCCCACCAGCAAAGCGCTCCACTCCAAAGACACATCGCTCCAGTCGCCAAAAAAGAAACACTGGTGGATTAAGCGCTCAACAGAGCAGCGCCGCAAGTACGGCGCAAAGCGGACAATGGTCGTGGGCGAACGGTGCGTTTCAATGCTTCCAAGGCCAGACACTTGTAAAATCCCAGGATCAAACTCCACCCGACGTGTGGGTGTATTTCGATCAAAGCTGGCCAGGCGAAGGAGGCAAGAAATGGCGGCGCTGGCTGTCGGCTACGAATCAAATGGAATACCGTTGATTACTGAATGTTTCCGTTACTGGTCTGCTCGGTTCATTTCTAGGAGCACTTGAAGAATTTTCCCTTATCAGTAATTTCTTCGTGTAGTAGTCCATCTCCGCCTTACGACATGACGCGTTTCTACTCTCTTATCCGTTCTCTCGCCTTCCTAACCTTTAGCTTCTTGCCAGGGTGTCTCGATTTGGTGTTGAGGGCAGGCCAGTCAGGCGCGTGGCTGGAGAGGTGCGTGGCCAGCACCGGGGTGCGCATACAGCTGGTTAAGATGCCCCTAATTCATCGCTTATACGTTAAAATGTGAAGCTGTTAATTTTCCTAAGGGTAATTTCACTTGATTAAAGTTGAACGATTTGCAGTATCTGCAGTGCGTTCATCCGTCGTGATGTTGTGGTATGTTGTCGTCGATAAAGCTCCTCACGCCCTTCAGACTGGAAATGATGTCCCAGGTGGCTTTGTCCAGATGGTCGAACGTAACCTGGTCGACTGCTTTTTCGAACTGAGGCGAAAACCAAACATGACGGTTGCGGATATCCACAGAACACGCATCGGAGTTTTCAATACCCTCTGGCGCGTTTTGTATAGCGAACAGACGTGTCTATTGTTGCCTTTCCCTCACATCGACACCGTCCCCTACCTCCTCGATTCTCAGCTTCCAAACCGCTAGCACTAACTACATGGCCTACTCTGGCAGCTGCATCGCCAGTACCAGCGACCTCTCCGCCACGCCACTGCTCACCGTATACATCGTCCCGGGTCCTCTTTATCCACGACCTAGAACGCCGGTTCTAAAACAGTCCGAACCCCTTTCAGGCGCGCAATAGTCTTTGAGTGATTGAGCAAGCTTGCTTTCTTAAACGTAATGATTGTGAGCCTAAGGCATTGAGAGAGAAGGGTGCGAAGCACTGTGATGATATTATCAAAGTCTTTTCGACCAGCCAGCCGACATCGTTCTTGTCGTTGGAGTTACCAGAACTTGGAGAGTTAATGGAGAGAAGTGAGTTTAGCAAACATAGAGGGACAGGCGGTTATAGTCTCTCTGAGGATTGGATCGCATTGAGTTTCCGCATTCGTACGCGCATTCAGGGAGCATAATCAAGCGCTTGCATTATCAATAACCCCTAGTTGCATCTTTTGAAATCAACCTGCCTCCAAATAATTGTGCATATCACACGCCAAAATGGACATAAGGAACCCAGTGTAGCGGCCTATCCTCCTCGTCCGAATCGTCAAGAACCACCTTTCTTGGCAACCTGGAATCGCGATGATATCCAATGCTTGCCATTTCCTCCTCTATTGTGCGTGACTCTGTCTTCCTGGCCAGCTTCTTTCTATGTCGAACTTCTGTTGAGACTCGAAGCCAGTGGTCTCGAAGCTTTCTAGTAGCCTTATGAAGGCCTAAGCATACAGACTCATCTGTCAGGCCCCCGTGTATTATCTCTTGGTATGTAGTCTTTGCCATGTCTACGCAGCTCTCGTCATTGACGTCCCACAGTGTGCCAGTGACGTGGCGAAACCCTGCTAGCTGGCATGCACTAATCAGGTGGATACTCTCGTCGAAGAACCGTATTCTTCGAAATAGGTATTATCGCGCAATGTGTTGATTGAGAAGGACCTAGTCCCTAGGATGTGCAATATTCATGCGTTGAGTGGCTATGTACCTGGGCAGGGCTGGAAGTGAGGTTGTGGAGGGTTCATATATATATCAATAGTATATTGTAAGCTTCTTCCGCCTCGCCATAGGCTGGATTAGCCTAACCCAGAAAGGTCGCTTTATTTCCCAAAACGATAATGCCCAACTGCCGTCGTGCAACATGTCGCGTTTGCTTAGATTATTTGATCCAAGAAAAGCCACCCTTAAACCCACAATTGACATTTGCTGCCACCCAGAATTACTGGGGGGCAATATCTCTAGACTATACATGGAGGAAATTTCGAGCTAATAGTGCGCAGCGCGAGGGAACCGAGGTGTGTGGTGTGGTTCAAATAATGCTCCTCGTATTTCGAGTCCGCTCACTGCGTATGCCTCAGACCATGTCATACACACTTTTTCGGCTGGGCTTGAGGTTTATTTTGAAGGAGCACAACGTCTCAAGTCATGGGCCAAGGTTATCGCAAGGCTACTTTTACGGGGGTCAAACCTGGGAGACTTGAGCAAAATCCGGGACTCGCATGGGACATAGATGCCCGCGTAAGTCCTCGCATGACTCTATATTGTGTGAGACATGGTTGCGTCTTTCGATTTCCCACTTCTAATACAGTGCAGGAGAGAGACTTACATAGTAATCAATGACACTTCCAGAAATATTCACTTAGAAAAAAGAAATAGGACATACGTTAGTGTTACCGTAATTGGAGCTTGTGGAGATTGAGAGACTGAGCAAGACTGTATTAAGGACCTGAGAATCTAGAGAGCGAGGAGAAGCTATATACAGCAGTGAAACGCCAAGCCGGCCTTTTGTATATCCGACCAGCAGGAGTTCGCTTTTACGGCAACAGTTAGTTTTGACTTAGGGGGATTTTGACGTTGATAGCACGCAAAGTTGCAATTCAGTTTCCTTGCTCAGCCGTGTGCTTGGGGTTTGAGGTTGCAAATCTTCAGAATAGAGGGTGAACAACGAATGGGAGCTCCAAAAACGGCGAGCAGTTTCCGGTTCCGATTCCAAGGCCGCCAGTATGGTGAACTACATGCTTAACTCCGTTGTTGATACGACTCGTCCTGATTTGTGCTTGACCTTAGTCATGTTCCGTAGGTCATAGCGAACGACGTCAATCTCCCCCTTTCCTAAATCATTGGAAGGAAGATGAATCTTTTGTATACTTTCCGTATCACTCGTGCTCCGTTTTTACGTTCTTTAGAACCGTCACCTTCCCGACCCCTTCACTGGGTTTCGTGTGGACCCAAACTCATGACAGAATTCAATCAAAGCTGTCTAACCTCTAGATCCCAGCATAAATTTTCTCACCTCGGATGACCTGGTGACGGCTGTCCAACTCGCCTGATCTCAATCGCGACACCTCTCCCGTTCAACGGTAGAATCACCTATATAGTCGACCGTTTGTGTCAAACAATTCCCGACCGACCTTCCTATTCCATTGTCAATAAACTTCAACAACTTGTTCTTGGCTCACCTACCTGCGACCACACGATTGTCGTTCACTAGCGCGCACGTACCGATGAACTCCCTGAACGCTCACGCAATATCGCTGCTATACGCTCGTAAAAATCTGTCCCACGGCATCGTCAAAGTATACATACCATTTGAACTCCGCCTTAGTAGTCTGTGGATTGGCATTCGTGAAATATATATTCGCCTCGACGCCGTCCATCGTTATGAGATTATAGTAAGGCTGTTTGCGGTCTAAAGCACATGTTCGGTCGCCGATGCTCCAGATGTAATTTGCCAAATTTCGGGCCGAACCGAGTGAGGCTAGGTTATTTCCAGCTTTGCATGAGAATTCGGAGGGAGAGGCTTGGCCTAGTTCGGATCAGTTTTGGGCCCTGAAGGGATACGGGATCCGAAAGCGTGCGGAAGATATGAGGAACTTACTTTTGATAAAGGGTAATATAGATAATGTAGAATTCTAGAGATCAATGATTGGAGTGGTGTTAAGAGGTAGGCAAGTACTAAGGAAAGGGAGGTGAAGGTAAGTAGTACAAATTTGAAGAAGTCCATGGGTAGTGTCGACTGTTCGAAGCTCGAACACTGAAGACCGCAAAAAGCAAGACCATATAGGCACATAGTATTTAAAGTGCCCAAAGAAGCACTATTTTGAGCGACAAGGCGCACTCGTGCGAACCCAATCTAGGCAAGCCATGCTTCCTAATTGGTAGCAAGGCAACTTAATACCAATCATCGATTTTACTCAATTTTCATCTATGCGCCATGTAAGGTCATAACGTATGTTCATATAAATCTTCTGCCAACCCGCGCAGGACCAGCGGGGGAATGACTTCAAATGACGGTCGAAAAAGGAAAAAGGAAATGCAAAACCCGGATTACATCATGTCCAAATATTTCCATGATGTCCGCAGTATCCGCATCCAAAGTCAATGCCAAATGTTGAAACAATTTACTTGCAATATTGACGGACTCTATCTGACCGTGTCAGGATCGCCAAGTCACACTATCACCTCTACCGGGATGAAATCCACTAGCGCGTGGTAATCGCGCTCGGGTAAACTTTGATGTCATATAAAGATCTATAATGATGGATCGTAAAGATATAGATCTGAGGAAACCGCTTGCAGTCTGGGTCAGTAGAGCCGGATTCGAAGTGCCTGAATGGTTGAACGCACAATTTCCACCTTGTTTTGGAGAGGTTGAAAACAATCCATCAAAATTCTGGTGGTAGTTGGGTGTCACATCTCCTGAGATGCAATAACACAGCGAGTAGTGAATGCAGTCAATAATGATCAGAGATGTTGGTGGAATGTGTCGAAACTGTGCTCTGCATCTAAAACATTATAGGTCCAAAGGAAACGGAGAGAAGAATGGTGAAAGTGAGGAGTCTCTTAGCCGAACGCTGCTATATCGGACAAACTATTGCTCTAAGGAGAATACTCACCCGCCGAATGCACGTGACTATAGTACCATGATGGTGACCACTGGGGCGCAATTAGAATGAAATAAGTGTATAATATCAAGAAAAACTGCTTTCTGAAAAAGTTCTGTAGTGTTCGCGCTCATTGTGCATGTGTGAATGATTTAATCATGTGATCTTGAAAGGATTACTGATGGGGAGCGATGGTGAGTTGCAAACCTGGATTTGAGCTCAGCTCTTCTCATAATGTTACAAAGACGGATTGACTTTCTTAATACTTTCATTTCGCAAAGTGCAATTTGATGTCGTATCGTCGCATAGTCGCATCGTACTGTGCAAAATGTTTCTCAACCACCATCAAATCTGGTCTTGGTGGCTTCGTATACATGCAAACAGAGTTCAGTAATCACGAACTTTACGTTGGCATCAAAGAGCCACAAGCAAGAAAAAGGTTACGCAAGGCGGCTTTTGTAGCAACGCCGTACATTCGACTTTGCGCGAAAGCAGAGCGCGATGCGAGCAATACGTTTAACGAGACCAGTGGTTTAATAATAAGAGAAGGAGGCTGCGCTTATGTACGTCCACCTTTCGTACGCTCATGCAGATTTGTAATCGGAGAATTGACGCAAAGCCTGATGCCTTGTGAACTGGCGTGCTTGGCGAAGGGCGGAGAGGTCTTGGCGATGCAAGCCCACAATCTCATTGTCAACTTCGTCGACGTTTTGGAAAATTGTTAGAGGAGCTGAAGGGGATGGATTACAAACGGGGCGTTTTGAGCCACGCGTTGAGGAGCGCGCGGAGTCCGTGAAGAGTTCATATCTTTGATGAAGGCCAGGTATAAAATGGCGTCAATCCATCCCATCTGGAGGACAGGGTAAAGCATCAAAGACTCTATCAACAAGCGCAACCATCAAGACCAACATCAAAGCCAACCCAAGCCTTGCTTCTAGTCATCTTTCAATATTTCTGAAGGACACCTATCCCAATGTCCAAACTCATCACCATTTTCGGCGCAACCGGTGCCCAAGGAGGCTCCCTCGTCCGATCGCTCCTCCAGAATAAATCTCAAGAATTCACACTCCGCGGCATAACGCGTAACCCCTCTTCGGATTCCGCAAAAAAGCTCTCCGATTTAGGCGTTGAGGTAGTCAAAGCTGATGGCTTCAACAAAGAGGAAATGATCGCTGCCTTCAAGGGAAGCTGGGGAGTGTTCGTGAACACAAATTCGGATGATCCTGTGAGTAGACCGTCGTATGGCAGCTCATGAAATCCGAGTATTAATATAAGCCAGGCTCTTGAGAAACCGGATGCGCCAACCGAGCTCGATCTCGGGAAGCTGATCGTGGATGCTGCAGTCGAAGCTGGAGTTCAACATTTCGTGTACAGTGGCATGGCATCTGCAGCCGAAACGACCGGCGGGAAGATTCCAGTCGATGGATTTGAGCGTAAGCTTTTTTCTTGGCTCGTCTCTGTGATATATTTCTAATTTGTTTTCCAGATAAATACGGGATCGGCGAATACGCCAAATCAACCAATGCTTTCAAGACTGTGGTAATTCCAAGTGCCGGCTGGTACATGGAGAACTTCCTCATCCAAGATTTGGCTCCTGTCTTTGGCGGTTTCCCATACATTCCGTCCGAAACCGGCGAACTCGTATTTAGGTGCCCGCATTGGGGTGGCAAGGAAGATATTCCGTTCATTGCGATGGGGGATGACTTCGGAGACATTGTCCATGGAATCTTTTTGAGTCCGGAGAAGTGGAACGGCAAGTTAGTGCAGGGTGTTAGCAATATCAGCTCTTTGGAGGATGCGATTCAAGCATTTGAGAAAGGTGTGTGAATTCAAGATTGTGGGATGGATGGATGCTAACAATCTCGCAGTGACAGGAAAGAAGGCTCGATTTGAAGAGCTTCCAAAGTGGCAGGACTTTGAAACATATGGTATGCGCTCTTTGGAGACTATAAAAGGTATGTTCGGCTTCTGCCAGGAATCCGGTGGTCGCTACTACGGAGTTGAGACCGAGGGTTCTACTGCGGCCGAGTTGAAGAAGGCGGCTGCGGATGCCCAAGGGAAGTCCGGGGATGAGGCAAAGCTTTTGACCTTGGAGGCTTGGTTCAAGAGAGAGTTCGGGGGCAAGTGAAGCGAATTTCAGCTTTGGGTGTAGTAAAATTGGGCTCACTTCCCATATTTCAACGTAGCTTAATTTTATCCAAACTCTCATCACGGGGCATCCTTCTTAGGTTTCCTTATTTTGTCTTGGAACTAAACTTAGAGGCACAGAGGAGAGGACATCAAGAGGCGGGGAAATGCTCAATCAAGAGGATGGCTGGTAATAAGATTAATCATGAAACGACTGTGATAGTGAATGATGAATTCTCATGAATATAGTTGGACGTGTTCTCGCTTTTATTTAGACCGATTAGTAATATGCAAAATGCTCGTGACGGTGATCACCATTGACAACTGACGCTTCGCAGCCATCATTGGGCGATTTACAATTATAAAGGGTCCGCGAGAGCTCGCGAGAAGCTTGGCTCTCGCGGCCCCCCACCGATAGCCCCGGTTATATGGGGGCCTCCCCCCCGGTCGCGATAGAGTACGCGATTATTCGTAAGTTATGCCGGCCTTGGCTCTGCCGTCATGAGGCTATCGTGAACTGACACCCCAGCTCGTACGCCAACGCAGGCTCCACAAACGTCCGTACGCCCGTCCACCCCCCTGCACGCTATCGCCTCGAACTGCAATGGACGCCCCTTTAGTCCCCCCAAACGATGCAATCGATAGGACGTCCCTCCCTGTCCCTGCCGGCGCTGTGGAGCTTCGTACGGCTCTCGATGTCGAGCTCTTCGCGCAGGGCGCGCGACACCCGGCCAGTACGATCCCAAGCAGAAGGAGTGGCGGGAGTTCTGCGCCGAGAAGGGATTTGAAGACGGCGAGCTCGTGTACGAGAACAAGGTGATATGGTTCCTTAACGACCGCGTCCTAGACCGCGAGATTCGGGGCTCGCGATACAAGAGGGAGAGCCGTACAACCGTGAACGGCGAACCAGTTCGACAGACGCTTGGGATCAGCGCCGTCAAGGGGTATATAGCGGCCATTGTCGACCTGTGGTCCTTCCAGAAGAGCAAAGGCATGAACGCGCATCCAACTCCGCGTGGAGAGGGCTTAAACGGCCTGCTGAGGGCTCGTACGCGTGGCGAGCACAAGCGGCGGCGGCTTGAATTCGCGGATAGAGCGGCGGGGACTCTACAGGATGGCTACAGCGAGGCGAAGATGATAGAGGCTATACGATTCTGCTGGCAGGGCTAGAGGAAGAAGCAGTGGAAACAGTCGACAGAGCCGTACCTGCGCACCGCCGTGGACTTCCTGCTTGCCCACAACATGCTGCTACGGAGCGAGTCCCGCCTTGAGGCTGAGTTCCCAGATTTCTTTACGGTCCCGCTGCCGGACGAAGGCCCAACGCCCTGTTACCTAATGATTATGATCATGGACAATGGTAAGACGAACTCGCTAGGGCGGCTTGAGTATGGAGCTGTTATAAGGCACTAGAATCCTCTACTCTGTACTATAGCTCATGTGGCCTTCTATCTCTTCTACTGCTGGAACGTTACTGGCGAGCCACTACCTTGCTTCTGTCGACGCGAGCTGTGGTATAACCTACACCTTATTAAAGGTGAGCATGCGGCCAAGAAGATGGCGTACGACACGCAGCTCGACTGGATTAATAAGATGTTTACTGAGGTGAATGTTACATCGCTAAAGAAGACTCACGCAGGCCGATCTCAAGGAGCTAAGCACGCGGAGCTGAAAGGCGTCAATGAGGGCCAGATCCGCCGTGCTGGAAGGTGGAATAACGATGCCTTAACAAACTGCTATCTTACCCACCTCCCACGTAAGTTTATACGAAGCATGGCCGGCTTTAGCCCGTCTGCCCAAGGCAGCTTCTACCTACCATGAGCGAAGGTGCGACCTCCACAATCGCTTAAGCAGGCCGTATGGCCCTTCATCGATGAATCGCTAGCATGGTTCAACTCGTACGCGGACGGTAAGGATGGTAAGCGGGAGGGGGAAGAAGAAGAAGAAGAAGAGAAGGAGGCGACAGCAGACCGCCAAGACCTTGCGGCTCAGGGCTTTCTTCGTTTACTACAGCAGCTTCGAATCATCCTCCTTCAGGATTCAGTAGCTATAAGGCAAGAGTTTCCAGCTCACCTAATCTGGGCTGATCCTATCTTTGCTCGAGACGACTACCTGGCGTTCGTGAAGGACGTTGAGCTCTCGCTGCTAGACGTTGAAGAGCCTGAAGAAGTGCAGATTAGAAAGACGCTGCCTGCTATTGCCGAGCATGGGGTACCCACCACAGCACGGGGCACCCATCCAGCATTTAACTATTAAAAATACGTGGTTAGTTATTTATCTAGTATACTCACAGCATGGGGTACCCACCGCAGGACAAAAAGACACAGCTCCGCCTAGAAAATTTCAAATCCCTCCCTCTACTCGACGACATTGTCACTGAAGTCATATTCGAACCCTCCAATATCAATCAAAAGCCACACTCTGCCAAACTGCCACTCAGCAGCAATATCAGACAATGGACACGAGGCACAGACATGGATTTGGAATGGCATCCAACGTGGGAGACTAAAAGGGTATACACCTCTCCGCGTGGGATCTATGTACATAGGGGAAACCCGCGTGCTTGTGGGAGAGACTGTAGAAGAGCGCAAGGTGATGCGGATGACATTTATGAAGATGAACCGGTCTTGAGGACGCTGGTTGTAGAAAAGCAGATAGTCTTTGATCCGGACGTGTGCGTAGGCTGCTCCTCTTTCGCATATAAAAATGACGCCTCGATCGCTAGCATTGGGCATCTTTTTCCAACTACGTCGAAGCAGTGGCGATCGACGATCAGCCCTGCAACGCTTGCACCAAACCGTCTAGAATGCCTCACACGAATGAGTATGCTTGAAACCTCATTAGCGCCCCATCGCGCTACTAGTGACAACGCTTGGAGTCTCTCTTTCTAACGCATAGCATGGGGAAATTGTGGCGCGGTGGGCGCTTCTTCCCCTCGCGTGTTCCAGGTCCGGTGAAACATTACCCCGCTCTGGGTACACAGCCTTAGCGCCCTACCTCACGCATAAAATGTGTTCAGAACGCTGATTCTTTGAAGGCTTCATCTTATACGGTAACATCGTATAACGTCGTTGGTAGCCTCGCAATCCCGATGGAACAAAAATGGATCACTATCAGTGACGGCGAAGGACACGTACGCAAATTCCCTGTCTTGAATACCCGTCCGCGAGGTTTTGGTGATAAGCAGGATCGGCGACAGTCCACAGGTATGAAAGTGGGAAGAATCGCTCAACGCTCTCTGAACTGACCAGCCTTCTATATAGAAGACTCGGAGGGTGAGAACTCAGATGGTATGTCCTATCGCGATGCAGGATATGTTAGACCCATAATTTGCTCTTCTTCGATCAAAAGCGCTCCATTCGGCCCGACTCTACTTGGTTTGCCTACCGAGATCCGACTTTGCGTCTACCGTTATCTCATTCCTAGGCATGTAGTATACACAAGGGAATGCTCGCCTTTCCGTTCTACTTCCATCATCCGAACCTGTCGCCAATTATACGCCGAAACTGTTCCGCTTCTGTACAAGGGTACGACTTTTATATTTACCGGAGCCGAAGAATGTTCACACTTCCTCAATCGAATCGGGTACAACATTAAATATCTCTACAATTTACATCTTAGCTGTAACTTCCGTGACGGAAGATCGATACATTTAGGGAATATTTGCTTCAAGTTGAGATACCAAAACCTCAAAACCCTGTGTCTAACTTTCGAGAGATCTGGATTCGTCATATTTTGTGGGCCACCTGCGTATATACCTTCAGAAGGGGCTACTCTCATGGACGTCGGCCACAACGTCTCCGTACACTCGATTGGGGACTTAACCGGTTTACGCGACTTAGAGGTGGTAGGACGACCAGAGACCGACGAATTAGAGTACGCAGTCATTAGACTTAGTGTCAATATGAAAAATACGGCTACCTTCGAAGGAAGAGAGGTTGAGGTGAGCACGTACTGCTTTTCCGGGGAGTGGAACTACAGAATACGTATTGGTGGCAAGTCAGTTTGACTTTGGAACTCGGATGTATTTTCTACAGGCACTGAGATTGTCTTGTGGATTAAGGAGTATAACACAAGTTAGGTTGCGTCGTGAGGTAGCAAGGCTCGGCTCCAATTTAGTGAACATGAAGAGAATTCTAGTACTGGCTTGTGGAAGTCGAAGTGGAATGTGGAGCTGAAATCCAGGATGCTAGACTCATTCCAGAACTCCAACGCCATGTCAACATATCTCAATGGCATTTTACCCCATGAATATTTTATTACTGTTGCTATCCACGATTAATTTGCAGCTAACTATGCGACTCGTTGAGCTCGCCACCGAAGCGTGGGTGTAATCTGTGCATCCTGTGCCTTCCACGCAGATAACTTGGTGCCACGAGTTCAGCCGCCTCACGAATTCTTGAGGCTTTCCAGGCCCAAACATACTTTCCGCGCCTCTCCGCTCGAAAACTTGCCAGTTACTGAAGTCTGCGCCACTACTTTCTCTGCTTTAACATACCTCGATGTAGTTAAGAAGCTCACCATATCGGTCAAGAAGCCAGGAAGGTCGTCTGCGTATCTCACCCTACGTCCCAAAAGCGGCTCCCAATCTCGGCTCCCAAATATCGGCCTCCGGACCTTATCCAGGTCGTTGTCTGGTGGATGTTAGACTATGGGTCGATATTAAAGTAAAACCAAGACTGTCTGAGGCATAATGTAAGCTCAAAATATGAAACTGTTTAGGATGGTGCTTACTCGACATAGCCCTTGGGGAACGGGTAAATCGGTTCCCCAAACTGATCCGCTGGGGCGCCATTCTCAGTGTATTCTGCCTCATGAAACTCATCACTGCGAATACGCCTCTGAACCCCGTCAACATATGTGGAATATATTCCAATGCGTGTATTAGGTCTGTCACCATAACAGCAATCTAGGAGGGCAGAAAACGAGTTCCCGTAATGCGAACTGTGTTCACCATACACAGCGTCCAGTCGGATGCGGATACCTAGATTCGTCCATGAGTAGGGCTGCCATTCCAATCCTCTTGAAATGGAAAGACAGATTGTCCCGGAATCGGAAAAGCCGTCCGGGGAAGAAGCAAGGAAGCTAGAAGGCTCAGAATGCTCAGAATCCCGACGCCTTCTCCATGCAAATATGGAATGATCATGTGTTGTCTTGATAATTTCCAGCTGAAGCCTCTGAAAAGCCTTCGCTCCTTCCCCATAGAGCATTGGCATGTTGACTCCGAATAAACCCATAAGGCAATATGCAATGTCCTCATCCCTGGTGGTCTTCCTCCCAGCTGCCCATGATTTGGGAAAGTGAATGTGGAAGTGATTGGCGCCAGATCATCTGTCAACCAAGGTAATGTGGATGACGCGATCAAAGAGCCGAGACGCTAGTTAGACTAAGTCACATGACCGCCAAGATTCGTTCAACTCTGAACGAATCTTGGCGGTGAAATAATTTAAATAATTCGCGTGAAAATCGGAGAAATGAACCACCAATACCTGCCCTGAGAACAGCCAATAGGCACAGATGAAAAAGACCGTAAAAATAGACGGCCTTTTCACCACCACATATATTTAAGTAGTAATCAGTAACGCGGGTGGGAGTTTCTCAGTCTTTATTGTTGGGTGATTACATAACAAGGATGAGTCATCTCGCTTCGACTGCTGAACTCTGGCAACTTTCACTTCGGCATCGTAGCTTCTGATGAATGAGCCTGGTATTCCTACTCAGCCTTCTTGTCTTATCTTCACGCTTGCTCCATTTATCTTTGACGCATTGGTCCTAATCTTGACGCTCTCAACGCTCTCATTTCCTTTCTGACCGCTCACTCAGCTCCACGGCGAACGATCGTCGGCTAAAGTCCATCGAAAGCAGCTCAAGAGAAAATGGTTGCCGTGCGCGAATGGGGTGAGGACCACATCAACAGGTCCCTGAAACAAATTGATTCGAATACTTGGCTTATTGGCAGCCTCATACTGCATCGATCACCACGTCCGTCAGGTACGGCCACTTGGAATGACGAAAGCGACAATTCCAGTTACACATTGACGGAAGCACCTATCCTGCATCATTTCACGACTTCACAGCCCGACAGTCCTTATATCAACCTGGTCCACGAAGCCGGTGATGCCTCTGCCGTCTGGTCTATAGGAAACAGTGCTTTATGCAAAATCAGGTATATCGAAGAGGGTGTCACACCCGAATCAGTCACCTTGAACTTTGTTCAAGATCAGCACCCTAGCTTTGATACGCCCAGGGTAATACATCATGCCTTTGGCAAGGACAGGTCCTATCTCTTCCTTCAGAGACTGCCAGGTCGGACTCTTGACAAGGCTTGGCCAAGCCTGAATGAGCAGTGGCGACTTCACTATGTGAATGCTGTGGTAAATATCTGCAAGGAAATGGCAGAGTGGAAAGGGCACCGGTTTGGCGGCGTGGACAATCAAAATATACCGGAATTTTACCTCCAACCCCCAGGTACCGATAACTTCAGCTCACTCCAAGCTACATGTGAGGCGATAGGCATGGACTGTTCAAGCTTCGTCTTCTATCATGCTGACCTTGGACCCACCAACATCATTGTAGAGGATGATCCGAAATCAGGGAGAGTTGGAATTATAGACTTTGAAATATCAGGCTACTTTCCTCGGGGTTGGATAAGGACTAAGTTTCGGCTCTCTCCTGGGATGGATCTGTCCGCTTCGGCCACTAGTACTCCGACGTGGTGGAGATCAGAAGTTCAAAAGGCACTTGGGGCGAATGGATTTGAAGATTACTCAAAATCTTATATGGAGTGGTTAGAACGCTGAGCTTCCATTTATGGTTCAAGGCCCAACAATTTTGTATTAATAATAAACTAGGTTGTTAAGGAGTGTGCGCCCATGTTCTATCAATCATCCTATCGCTGTCTCATTCCACCCTAGCTGCTTCCATGTAATCGAGATTTCTCGCAACTATACTGCTAGAGACAATTATTATGAATCCAGAAGCCTATATACAGAGGCTCGTTACCTTTTCAAGCCACGGTAGGAAGCGCAGCACCGCAGGTGCTTCCATCCGCCAGAGTCGCTTCGCAGGTTCGTTTGCCCGATATGTTGTTGTATCCACATTTTGGACAGTTCACCGTGTTCACAGGCTCGATAGGGGTGACAACTGCCATTGCGAAGACTCGAGGGTAGTAGCAGAGGCGGTAACAGTAGACAATTGGGGTAGATATTGTTTTGAAAGAAGAGAGGCAGAAACAAATATCGGTATAATTACTTCATGACTTCCCTGGGAGATAGATATATATGGTTGAGATAGGGAATGGATTGACAAGGAATTACAGGGTTGAATTGCTGCCTGGAGAAAGTGGTACGTCACATGTCCGCTAGGCCACTCACAGATTAACGGGCTATGGCATAATTTGAAGGGCAAATATGCAAATAGATCATTGATGCATCAGGGCAATAGTAAGGTGGCTGTTGCCTGTTTGGAAACAGATGAGGCCAATGAAAAGCTAAATGTTCGCATCTACAAAACGCCACAGAAGGACCTCTGCGTTGTCTCAACAAAAAGATGCGAAGCGAGATTGCTGTCGGTCATCTCGGTGTTTGCGGTGTTCGCTTAGTAACGGACTTAATAAATTTGTAGCAGTAGACCTGAGGGGCCAGATCAGATTGAGAGCGTTGAGGAGCGAAGCTAGAATCGTGTTTCTACTATTGTTATTGACCTCCCAAATTGATCCGTAGTGTGCAAGCGGATGCGGCGCGACCAGATGCGATAAGATGGTGAGCATGCGGGTCGACAGATGGGGTGTCGGAAGTGGAGAAGAGATCGGATACCGGGTACTGGAACGAGATTGACCGCAGGATTCATAACAGGGATCCATGGAAGCTAGCTCTCATGTGCTTTTGTAACTGCGAAGAGCAGTAGGCTTCTTGACGCCTGCTCTGACGAATAGGCAACAGTAGGCAACAGGCACTGCCCGGAGAAAAATGCATGATTCTCCCCAAAGGATGCGCAAGTTAATCCCATGCATATATCCGTTGCCTTACAATCTGTGCCTATCAAAAAAGAGCCAACCACCACGACAGTACTAAATCCTTTACTTCTCATCTTAGCATGCGTGACAACTTCGACATCGAACGGATCCAGGCCTCTGTTGGATGGATGGCCGTGGCGTGACGAAAAACCCTTTTCTGGCAAAGCGGCTGACAGTCAAAACTAAATTTGGCACAGGTAGCAAAAGGGAGTGTTTGAAAGGGTCTTCTTAGGATTTTGGTGAGTATGACATGGGATGACATATTTCCTCTCTTCCCGGATCGGACGCCGGGCGCAGTACAGGCGCGCTGGTACGCATTGCAAGAGAAACGATCCACAAAGGTTACTCCGATTCCCTCGACCTAGATATACCATATTTCTTCCCACACGAGGTCGAACTCTGACCTTGTTGGAAGAGCCATGGGAACGGAGCATGCTTACCAGCCACCCAGCCATCGCGTTCCTATCAAGCCAATAACAGGCGTCCTCCACCCTCAAACGCGTCCTGAAGATAACCTCACAAAACATGTTACGGGACAAAAAGTTACGAGGACCGCCGTTCTCAAAACTCTAAACGATTGATAACGCTTAGACTACTCGAACACCTTACGCCTAACCTCAAAATTTCCTAGTAATCTACTCACGTCACCTCTTCTCATAACACGAACCAAAGCGCAAGATGACTTGCGAAGCACCTCTTGAAGTCGACGCACTCATCGCCAAAGTCGAGGGTGTACTCAGTGGACTTAAGAAAATCAAAGATGAGATTCAACAGCCCCGCCTCCGCCCAGCCGCTTACCGGAAAACAACGCGGTCCCATGTCTCCTTCAACCCGGGGACAATTTCCCAAATTCTGCAGGGCATCGTTCAAGAAGCACAACGCTTACAAGCTGGACTAGAGGCGCGTGCTATGCGAAATCCCGCATCAGCAAAAGGCTCTACGACCACGGTACTTAAAAATGCACAAGGCGAAAACACACAGAACGGCGATAGTACTCAGGACGATGAAAACGCACGGAACAAGAATACACAAAACGACGAGAATACAGTCGACCGAGGAGCAGATGCCACGGTGCCAGACAACGACCAGAATACACAAGACAACGATGATTCACAGAACGAGAATTCACAGAATAATGGCAACTTGCGGAATGAACTTACGCAAAATCACGAACATACACGAGATGATGGGAATATACGGGTCTGTGTACGAGATAGAAACATCTCAGAAGACCATACACAGATAACAAGATACCAAGGACACCCGCAACATCCCATTACAGACAAGAGCTTTCGCAGACAAAAGTCCAATCAAGCCTTATCGGGAGGAGGGCATCGGCGTACACCTACTGCGAAACGGAAGTGCGTTAGCGTTCTCAACACCCCTCCTAAAAAAAAGCGCTCGACAGGTTCTAGTGAATTGAATGAGTTGATTAAAGAAATTCAGGCCTCGGACTGTAGTCTAGGTCTTACTTTTCAGAAATCTGATCGGCTTGCATCGATTCGTTTGACCGCAGCAATCCTGAGCAAGAAGACGATTGAACGTTGTAGAGCCTTGATAAGGGCTTGGAGAAGTAGTAAAGTTCTACCTGTGGACGCGTTCCGGCCGACCACCAACGACTGCATTGGGAGAGCTGCGGCTTTTGCTAGGAGCGCTCAGCTGTATGAAGCAAATACTGGACTAGACATCCTACTAGTGCGACTGGCCGAGCTTAATTTCGCCTTAGAAATGAACGAAGCTAGAGCTGGTGCAACTCGGACCAACAAACGCTATATCGATGATGTTTTGAACCGACTCCAATGGCCACAAACTAAACGTAAGGCGCTCGAGATGAGGCTTGCGAATGGAAGAAAATGGCAGAAGATCTGCGGAGAATTTGGTCCAGGTTTGCTCTGCCTTATCCCGTTCACTTCGGAGGCGCCATGTTGTGTATCCCAAGACTTTTGCCACAGACTGATCGAGGAAGACATTGATGCGTTTCATGCTCTAGTCGAAGAAAAACGCCGATTTATCGACCGGATTTGCAAATTTGGGACCTTGATGCTGGATATGCTCTTGAAGGATCAGAACATCGAGTTCCAGTGTGAAAGCAGTCAGGTTTCATCTCTTATCAGGTGTACTGAGGATGATCTGCTCTCCTTACTAGAACCAGTCCAGTATCTTGAGACGAACTTCTACGAGCCTGTGGACGGCTGGCTTAAGCCGAGGAATTGGCAATGGGACTGGCCCATGGACCCTACATGGACACCGCCAGATTATGAGTGCGACTTGTGTCAAGCAACACAATGCGATTGCATATCTACTCTACCAAAGAACTGCTATCGTATCTTGTATTACGGTGCGAAGGGGCGAGGCATTCAAGCTCGTGCACCCTCTCGAGGCGGCTTGGCCTTTCAAAAAGATCAATATATCGGAGAGTTAACTGGAAAACTCGTGCCCCCGGACACGTATGATAACAGCATGACAATAAACCTAAACAGGTCGGACATTGATGAGGAACCTGTGGTTTGCCAGGTCTATTGTCAAGATCGAGGAAATTGGGTTCGACTGGTCAATCACTCGTGCAAACCATGCGCACGACTCGTCACTAAGATAGTGTCCGGGAAAGCAAGGGTCATGCTTCAGGCAACGCAGGATATATATGATGGCGCGGAAGTGACAGTGAACTACGGGCGTGGTTACTTCAAAAACAAGGATTGTCTATGTGAAATATGCGAAGCACGCGCACAATCCAATCAGGCGGCCATTGATTTTAATACCCTTTCGTCTCCAGAAGGTCAAGGTTAGTCACCGCAGCAGCATATGATAGATGCTAAAAGCAGAATACTCGACTATAAAAGTCTGTGTGACTGTTGACTAACTTAGTTCAGACCCAAACACTAGAGACGATGAGCGGCAGTCTTCTGCGTTCCAACGCTGCCCTACTCTGCCGCAGAATAAGGTCAATAGTACACAGTCGCAGGCGACATCTGGGAGCGTGACCGCACTCCCTCCGGCTCCAACCGAAATCAATGCCATGCAATCGGAAGCAAGCTACGAGGTCTCTTTAGAAGGTGAGCCTCTCAATAATCTAACTGCTGCCTCGATTACTTGCTCTCGGTAGTCGAGATCAGAGCGGGAGTACAGTTTTATTAGTTTGAGGATAATGTTATGGTCGCCTAGGCTCAACTCGGTCTTTAGCGTAGAGTGCTGCTACCTGGCCAAAGTACAAATATGAGATCCGGTGCCTTCAACACAACGGTTCTGTGCTTTCGACTACTATGCTCGTCGGTCAATCAATCAAATCGACTCCTTCAGACAATGACTTCTTCAGATCGCTTCCAAAGCCTCCCGCTGCTCGAGGAGGCTCGTAGTCGCTTCATCAGTCAAAGTGGAGATGATTTAGTTGCGAATGTTTTCCGTCCTTTTTTCCTGGAGCACGGCGTCGAGCGTCGATTTGGCCTTCTCATGCTTCATCGCCACTTCGAGCTCCAGCCAGGTGAGAAATTGATCCACTACGGGCCTTGCGCTACTCCTTGGAAAGAAATAGACGGCATGCCCGAACCTACTCCAACGGTGTGGGGCGTATTCGAAGGTCGCCCGCATGCACTTGAGTACAAATACTCCAAAGGCGCAACCTCTGATCTTAGCCCTGACGATCTTCATTTCATGGACGGTTTCTATCAACTTCAAGTCGAACAGGGCGTCGATGGCATGTTCGGTCTCTGCGAATATCCTGGCGATGACTTTGAGGGTTCATGCGAGATCACCCAGGGCAGGGCCAATGTGAACCTGGCTCCGAAAGACGTAAGTCACTTCCATTGAAGCTGTGCACAACATCGCTGATACCGTTCAAAGTATCCAGAAGACCTGATCGCCATTGACACGACCTGGTTCTTTGAGGAAGGTTTATGGAAACGTGTGGGTCCGCGCAAATTTTTGGGGGGGCCGGCGGCGCGGGCCGACTTTTGCCCGTGCGCGTCCTCTAAGAGCCTTTCGTCTCTTCGTTCCTCAAGGCACAAGGCACATCGTTCCTCAAGGCACATAAGGCACAGAGACCTTTCGTTCCTCATCACAAGGCAAGGCATCCTCTTCACCCTTTAACTGTGTCTATCGCGTCACCATCGATCGACCCGTCATATCGCGCTACCTTGACTATCCGTAAGTCTCACTTCGAGGTAGCTTAACAAACAAAGTTTAATTACTTAAGGTATAGGCACACCATGCAAAGTTCGACGGCTCCTGCCATAACCACATGGAACACTATCGATAGACTAAAAGCAATACGCCAGAAGCGATCGGCATCCGAATATGCTATTGAATTCCGGATAATCGCTTCTCAGCTGAAGTGGGGTGACAAAGCACTTATGTATTACTTCTATGCGGGCTTAAAAGACTCTGTTAAGGATGTGCTTTACCTGAAAGATCGACCTGAAACGCTCTCTGAATATATTAGGATGGCCGTTGAAATCGACGATCGGTTATACCGAAGACGGCTAGAGAAGCGCCAGGGAGTGAATGGCAGGAGTTAAGATAGGACTTGGGCATGATTTGACGTCATTACAACCTTCTATAATATCCCAGACACGAACCTTGTAGTAGTTGTATTCAAACTTCTCGTATTGAAGTACCTTCTTCGTCCTGCTTCCTGCAAGTGTTCTCGTATGCATAGTACAGCTTCTGCTGCCAAATTTTAGTGATATCGGATGCGATCTCAATGGACAAATGACTATGACAGCACTCAAGAGTAGCTGCATTGGTTGTTGCAAATGATGTGGTTTACTTCGCTGAGGGGTCCGGCTTATGATATAAATTATTTCACCCCCGATGTGCTCTCAATCATAACGCACTTTGAAGAGAACCGATTTCTGACACCAATATTCAAGAAAGCTCAACTGCAAAAGGATATAGGGCCCACAATCAACAACAATACTAAGGGAACAAAGAACCCTATACGAAGCTCAACGATGACGAAGATGGTCTTCACAAGAGCATGCCTTTCCTGTCTATCGACGACAATATTGAAGAGAATGAAGAACGAAAGCTCAAAGATGACTGTGAAGCGACAGGATGTGGATATCCTGAAGAGGGTTTTCACAAGAGTATGCTTTTCCTGTCTATCTATGCGTTTTGTTACTAACAAGCTAGAACTCTTCTGGGTGAATGTAAATGTCAACCAAGAGATACGCGCGACTCTTCGTTTAAACAACTTTGTCTCAATGACTTTGGTTTCACATTCGGATATCTCGATATCCCAATCAACACTCACGAGTAGTCGCCAGAATAGTGGGAGTCGTGATATGTGTGGTACATACATACATACTCAGAGTGTAAGCATGCTCCTTCCTAAGCACCATCCTTCTTGTCTCCATTACTTGCACCTCTACATACCGCCGATCCTTCGCAAGTGATATCGACGTAGTTCTCCTGTGCATTGAAAGGAGGCGTCTGAGTCATTAGCAAGGCACTATTGCTGTAGGTTCCGGAAGTCGACAGAGGTATAGTAATGGGTAAGACCCTTCTTGGTGTAGGAAGGAGTGGTAGTGAGAGTGTCCTGAGTGTCGTGGAGACAGAACGTGTGGGCGTTGGTAAAAAAGAGAAGACTAGTGACGAGGCGTTGGGGCCTTGGAAGAGCATTATCGTTGGCAGGTCAAGCCAGGTAGGCCCTAATAGTAACTAGGCATTAGTATTTTAGCTAACGGAGTTGATATAGAAGGTAAATATTCTAGCAGCATATTCTGAACCAGACCTGCCTACTTGTGTTTTCTGCCTCTTCGCACCATTACCGCCATTATCACTACTACTAGCATCCTTATGCTTTTTCGCTATTTCTTAGTAGCATCCTGCTTACCCTGCTCCTTCTTATCACTTTTTAGCTGTTGCCCAGCTATCTTATGGTCATGAACGGGGTCTGCCCTTCTTCTTCTTCTTCTTCGATATTCCCTGCGGTTTTGACGTGTCACGCCGACCGCTCTGTTTTGAGCGGCTTCTTTTTGCACTCTTTGTTACCGGCGACGGTGCCTCTGGCTGCTGCGGCTCTGTTAAGGGAGGCGTTGGCATCTGCGTTGGCTTGGGGGTCCTTTGATAGGGACGTTTGACGCTATCGGATGATACCGCGATCGCGGTACACAATTGTTGTTCTCTTTCCGCAATTCTAGTGCTGCGGCGGAGGGATTTGGTGGCTGTAGAAGGCTGCGGAGTGTCTAGTGTAGACTTCTTGCGACTTCGTAGCGAATGGCTTGGGCCGGAAAAATTGCCAGCTTTCACACCTCGTCCTCCCTTGTCCGCCACTCTAGTTAGTTTCCTTTCTCCTCTCACCGTCCTTGCTGTAGCGGTTTTAGAGCCATGTGACCCTCCAGTTGCTGCCGTTGTATCCGCAGATTCAGATGTCTTGCGGTCGGAGAGGCACCGGATTTGACCGTTATGTCTTGACCGCTTAGATGGCCGTTCTTCGTCAACTGTGTCATGGCTACGGCGCTTACGTCTCTCATCTCCTTGGAAAGTAGAGGCTATGCGCGTTCTGCGGTCTGAGGTCGTAGGGTTCTCCCCGTCATCACTGCTCTGGTCTGTGGGACTCTGTCCTTCACCGAGTTCGCCGGCTCGATCGAGTTTCAGTCTCCTCCTGCGACCCCTCCCGTCCGAGTCGTTCCCGGCCGTGTCGGATTGCTTCAATTCGAGCTCGATCAAAGGGAGTTGCTGTAGCATCCATCGTAGTAGTATACTATGACACTCTGCATCTTCCTTGGCGATCCGGATATTCTTTGTCCGCTCAGTGAATTCGTCGATGAGACTATTTCGTCTCTTGATCGAATTGTACTTCTTCACTTCCGCGTCCAGCTTGGATTGCGCTTCAAGCAGCCTTTGTTGAGACTCTTTTGGGGAACGATAATTGCGTCGTGGATCAGAGATGGTTTTTTGGGCCAACATCACAGCCGACTTCGCAGATTCCACTGCCTCCTTAGCCCTGTCTTCTTCGTTCTGTTCCAGAAACCCAGATTCAATACTGCATATGAACTCCTGCGTCTCAAAGGGCCTCAATACTTTCGCATCAACGAGCTTCTTCCAAGCGTCGTCAAGCCGTTGCTGTTGACGCTTCGAAAGTGCGTACTGGTCGTACCACCAGTACTCGTAGCCCAGGTATTCGATCCATGTCGTCAACTTGTCTTGCCGTGCCGGATCCTCGTCCAGCTGAAATGTCCGTGTGAACCCATGTTTTGTGAGCCGGTCCTTCACCGCTCTGACATATATGGGAAAGCGCCCTTCCTCTCCCGTTATGGGTTGTTGGCGCCCGACGAAATGATCCCATATCCTATACTGTCCTGAGATATATATTATCCGTTCATCCTCGATGTTTGGCTCCCTAACGAATCGTTGGAACCGGCGGAAACTTTTCCATCTGGACAATTGTCTGGTAAACACCTCCCAGTCGTCATCGTGGTTACCGCAACTTTGCCAAAACGATAGAATCTCGCGGTACTCTCCTGGATTCTTCACAATATCCTCGAGAAGGTTAAGCGGATGTGAAGGCCGGCCTCCGTCTTTGTCAAGTGCATGGTATGCCTCGGTCTCTCGCTGCAGGCTCTCACGGTATTCTTCCTCCTCATCTAAGGGTTGGGTCGATGCAGAGCCAGTCTCCCACAGCTGGTGATAATCATCCTCAGGGTATGGTTCCTCCTCGTATACGGGCGGTCGAGCCGGAGGGAAGAACGATCGAGGCGGCGCCTCTTTGTCGGTGGGTACTTGCAGAAGTCGTGCGGCTACTTGGTCCAGGTCGACTGGACGGGACTGGACCGTTTCGGTTGTGAGGTGCGCTCGATCCCTGCTCACGGCTATTAGAAGGGTCGGAGAGTATGTATACGGAGTCGATTACCTTAGTCTTTGAATGAAATCTTCCGGTAGATTCTCAGGGTCTTCAATATCAACAGTTCTAGAGTTGATGTAAGCTAGGCGGTAGGGACAGGAATCACATATACTAGAAAACAAAACGCTAACCTTCGGGTTTCTTCGAGGTACCGGTCAAGCTCTGCATCGCTATAAGCAGCGATATCGCGAGCGAACAGTTTCGGAGATATGGGTTCAGGGGATGTCATAGCGCGGGCATTTTGAAGGTACGAATGTGAAAGGTGTTGAGGTGGACTCGTGTGGAATCCTCCGCTTCAGGCAGCAACGCTTAGTCATCTGACTACATTGGCTGGTATTGCAAGCGAGGATCCACTAAACTGATCTCTAGCGTGACGCCAATGGCAGACCAATAAGAGGTTCAATCTGCCATACCAGTCTAGAAGAACATGGGGTTGGCTACAGCATTGGTTGGGCGTCGTCAAACTCGCTGTTCATTGAGTTGTCCCTCTTGCCCCGGTCGCGCCCCATAATAAAGACTGATGGCAAACCCCACATCTATGCCTGATGCTACATTTGCCCCTCTCTTTCGTTAAATCAAGCCTTGTTTTGATAATGGAAGACCCGAATTTAATCGCTTGCTTATACCCATACAAAGAGTCCAGTTATGCACGCCGTACGATTGGCAGCCCCGAGAACAGTTCGGGACACATTCCAGCCTTGCTCCAGAAGGAAGAGCCGCTGTTAGGTCGCCAGAGCCGGCAGTCAACAGCTCCACTGGAGGAGAACAAGAACGAACCTCCAGCCTATCTTTACGAGGATGGACTTCAGTTGACATTCAGCCACGGACCGAAAGGCGATAAAGGGTTTGCCCTTGGAAAAGATCGACACAAATGCGACATTGTTCTGCTGAATGTAAAGGACAGCATTAGTGGATGCCATTGTTACCTTACATTTGACAAGCAGAATCGACTGATCTTGCGGGATGACTCCTTCAACGGAACCATCGTTACCTACGATGGGGAAGGAGGAGAGAGGCGACGCAACTTCACATGGATCCTCGGAGGGGACAAAGTCCCAGATAAAAAGATCAAAAACATCGTCATTGAATTCCACAGACACCTCAAATTTCAAATCGTCATCCCTAAACACAAAACGCATCTGGACCAATACATCGCCAATGTCGAGCGATTCCGGGCGGAGGCGGCCGCACATAACGAGCTGCCATTCGGTAGACTCGGCATGGACAGCGCAAAGTCAACAGCAGCTCACAGTGAAGCACACACCCCTAACCAAGGTCGCATCCTCCTCAAGCAAAGAACGCTCGGCAAGGGCAGCTACGCAGTTGTGACTCATTTCTGGGATGTTAGCACCGGCATTGAGTATGCTTGTAAGATGCCTCGTAAGAAAAGCTTCGACAGGGAGACGTGGGAGAAGGAAATAAATATGATGAAACCCATCCGACATGTAGGTAGATAAATTTGACCATTGAAAGGAAATTTCCTACTAATGCCTCACTAGAACCACATTGTTCAGCTTCGTGATTCGGACGAAACACCCTTGCCTTGCCTATATCTGGAATACCTTCCTTTTGGGAACCTTGAACATCAAGATCGCAAGCGACATATATCATACGAAGAGACGTTAACAATCCTCCACCAAAGCCTATCAGCTTTGGAATATCTTCATGGGCAAGAAACGCCAATCGTGCATCGAGATATTAAACCGGAAAATATTCTTGTCTTAACTCGCGACCCTCTTCATATCAAACTGGCGGACTTTGGCCTTGCAAAAGCAGGCGATTCTCTAAAAACAATTTGTGGTACAGGAACCTACTGTCCTCCTGAAATCGCCAAATACTTCGGACTATCAAAATCTGCACCGAAAGATAAATATACAGAGGCAGTTGACATCTGGTCACTTGGTGTCGTTATCCTAAGGTTTGCGTTACCCGGTCTTCCTCATCCTGGTTCCGGTGTAGGAATAGATTGGTGTGACAAAATTATCGATGAAGTTAATGATTACGATGGCGACCTAATTGACTTCTTGTCAACCGCTATGTTGGTCATGAGACCAGAATCGCGATATTCAGCACAGATCTGCTTAGATAGAGTAGAGGTGCTCTTTATCCCTTCCCGAGATGGTAGTCTCACTCCAACGCCTGCTTCCTATACCGAAGAGTGTGAAACAACAGCGGTTGGCTACCATGCTGAAGAGCGCCTTGCGGAGGAGCAACCAACCTCATCAGGTGATGTAAGTATCTCTAGACCTTCACTGCGGAGATATGCAGGGACAATCAATCCTTTATTCAGAACACATGGCCGAACAAGAGCTAAATGGGCTGCTTCTATAGACGGATAGTCACCTCCGCTCCTCTGAGATCCGAAGATATATCAAGCCAAACGCGCCGCCTCCTTCCGCGGAAACGCGAAAGAGATTAACTCGGCCATCGATGTCGCCTACCAGAAGATCCTCCAAGCGCCGTGCAAAGAAGGCCAGTTCCAGTAACTGTCCGCAGCATGAACTATCTGAGCCAGCGTTAGACTTGTTCAATGAGGGCTGGCTGCAGGATTCGAAATGTGTTGGATCCTCAGTCGCTGCACTGGGACGGGAGGATCCCACGCTTAGCATACTAAAGCCTGTGCGGCAGCCTGGCGAGTATCTTGAGACGCTGATACAGATATGGGATCCTCCTGGCGATGCAACGTGTAGGTCAAAAGAAGATGAACGAAGTCGGCAGGAAGTCAGCATAAACAGTGGTTCTGATAGAAGGCATTTAAAGCGTCAATGTGCTAGAAGGCCTTCCACTCTCCCATCAAATTCCCAACCAACACACACGACCTCCAAGATGATCTCCCTGACAGCTTTATCTGACCGAGAATCTCCTTCACTCAGTACAGGTCTGCATCGGAATTCGTCTCGTTTTACCGAGTGGCAGGGATCATATTTGCGGCCATTTGGATTGTCAGAAGTCCTAGAGGTACATCCAACAAGTGCGCGTTTGGCGCATCTCCGGCATTGTGAAGATGACCAGTCTCCGCCGTTGCCGAAGGCTGTAGCCAATAACCAACCGTCAGGCTCCTTCCAAGGAGCCACCATAGGATCCACGGCCCAGTTAACCAGGGTTCCGCATGGTCCCAGCCGGAACGGGGATGGGTTGATGAACACCGGTGCCGCAGACCATGTCTCTCGGACGAACAATGTCTCTTCACACCTTGATCGCCACATCGGTGCGCATCTCAAACTTGCCACAAAGGGGGTGCCATTTAACAGTCATACGCCCATGCCTCGTCAGGTATCTGGACCAACTCAACAGCCTACGGAAAGAAGATTTCTGGTGCTCTCGACGCTCTATGGGCCTATTCACATACTAGCAGAGGGCTCAACTTTGCTAGTAAATGCTACTAACATCGCAAATATATATGGATATAATAGGATTTTAAATTTCCGCGGCACACCATCACCAGAAAAGGTGGTCACAGCATCTGACTCGCAACTTCGGGGAAATTACTATACGATTGAGTCCGCGCTTCAATACTGTGATGTCCTGAACGGGCAAAATGATGCGAATCAGTGTTCTGCCCTAAAGGGAATGCTGCAGAGGGCTATAGAGAACCATCGTTCTAGGCAAAAACTACTTCCCGAGAAACACTTCAACAGCACTCGTCCAAGATGCAAAAGATGCGCAAGGTTGCATACTGCTTGCAATCGTGAGCTACCTTGTTATAGGTGCATACATGCTCATGAAGGTAAGCACCGATTAATTTTGGCATAAGTGTGTTCTGACAAATTAGACTGTATATACACCTAGTTCAAGCATGATCAATTTGCTTCGTGTATCTACGTATATAATGGCTTCACCTCGTTCTTCATGGTAGTTCGAATCTGATCATTGCCCTCCGGGGTGAAGTTGGGGTTAGAGAACCGTAATGCAGGCGCTCTGGAGTGTGAAAGAAGATACGGCATCTTTGAGCGCTACCTTCATAGGAACCTCTTATGGCAGGGGTCTGAGGAGAAGAAGATGGAGCGGGGAGAAGCAAGAGACCACGGTTGAGCAGATGTACCGAGGTATATGTGTGTGCCATGGTCCTTTCTTAGACCCAAACCCCGTTCCATAAGATTCATAATTCATTCTCAATCAAAACTCGAAATTCCTTCCGTAGGATCCACACCACCTGGAAATGATGGACTGCCAGCAGTGGTATGGCAACAGCTATGGACGGTCCTTAAAGACTCCCATTCATACGCCGATCCGTATGCAGTATGGCTTTTATTATATATGTAATCATCGTCGTCCTCTTAATTCACATTCACGGCGATGTTATTGAACCAGATATTGACCTGCGCCTGACTGAGCTGGGGACGTGGATGGTTCGGGCCTTCGAGATAGACTGTAGTGATGCGATTGATATTGGGCGTCCAGGCACGAACGTTGATGTCCGCCATCCGGTCTGCATGGGCAGAGTGACTTGATGACTTCCAGGCTCCGTCGAAGAGAAGGTGCTGGTCTGGAAGTTGGGCAAAGCTCGGGTTGGTTAATTTGTTCGGAATGCGGCGTTGAATCTGATGCATTATACTTTCTTGGCAAACATCTGCCTGATCATTCATATTAATTCGACACAAGGTTGTAACTCAATTCTTGGGGGCTGACAAGTCATGAACCTTTCGCGCTGCTCGCTCACAAAACGCTTACTCAGATTGAGTTTGTGTATTGACCATATCACACCCTCACAGCATGAAGAGGGCGGAATCATAGGCCCACAGTGTATTCCATGCCGAATCGGGCCTCACCAATTAGCGGAGTAAGCATACTCTCCCCTGCCTGAGAATAGATTACTAATATTTGCAAGGTCGTTGGAAATGTTTAAAGAGCCGAGTTTTTCTTTTACATAGGGGCCAAACAAGACGGACAGATATAACCACCCGCCAGGTCACTTTTGCAGCTCCTAAAACCAGTTGATAGGCAAACAGTAAACAATGACTCACATAAGTGTGGAAAGAATGACGCCGGGCGACTTGGAAGACACCCTGGCGAGCGTGTCTAGATGCTCTGACACAAGCTCCTTCTCCATTCCTTCCAGATACAAACCTTCCCAGGCGGGAGAGGTTTGGGCTGGCCTCAACGGGCTACCGGACATGGACGAGTACCACAAGAGTTATCATACTAGGCAAATCCAGTCATACATCACCATCGCTCCCAAAGTAGGCCCCATCCTATTCGCCCCATCCTATTCGCCCCATCAACCCCACTCTAATTTGTTGATTGGAACCGTCTTTTCACAAAGTAAAGTTACACTTGGAGGAACAGTAACCAAAAGCGGGAGGCTACAACGCCTCTAGGATGTACTCCATAAAGCCCTCCATGGAACCATTCATATCCGTCCGCCTTTGTTTACCCCCTATAAAGATATTCAATCATGCACAGGCTTCCTTCTTCGAGCACATCTTCAGTTGTCGAACCAATCGGACACCTGTATCTGTTAGCTCGACAGTTAAATATTAGGCTAGGAAAGCCAAGAAGGGGGACACTGGAGAGGCGTTTGAAGGATCTGGCATAACTTCTATTGATAGCAAAGTGGATCGGACACTTAGAGTCACAAGTCCCGTTATCATATGCCTAAGACGATTAGGATATTTCAAGCAAATGTGGGCAGAAAAAGAGAGGCGCAACTAAGCATTCTTAATGGCGGTTCAATACAAGACTTTGAGCTGATGATAATCACAGAACCATACTTTGCCGACATAGATTGCGAATCTGGATGAAGACGACGACTAGGTCATAGACATTATAAAACACATGGTTGTGATTGCGGCCGTGGGCGTGCAGGTGCCGAATACCGTTTTCAATACCGGGGAGATAACGTGCCGCCTTCTTCCGTGCAGCGGTCCGATCTTCTGAGAGAATGAACGTAGACTTGTTGAGGTGGTCGGGATTAATCTTGTCCAGCAGACTCTCTGGGTACCTCTTGAAGCATAGACCGATAACTCGACCGTCAGAGGCCAGGCAGCCGTAGTATGTCGCGATGTTTGGATGCGGGTGCTTTCGGATGATTTCGCAGGTTGCTAGTTCCTGGAGGACGAGGCTGGCTAGGTCTACAACGCCGAACGACATCAAGTTTGGCCGTTTGATATGACAATGACTAGGGTCCGGTGCAATGGCGCAACTAGAGGGAAGAAGGGGATAGTAGGCTTCGGCTTCCTACAACACTCTTGTTGGAATTGCAATCACTGCCAAGCACACGTGACCTCGGCTGTTATATATATAGTCTTCCCCGCACCTGAATAATTAAGCAAGCTTCATCAACAACAGCTTTCAACAACTCTGTTATCATGCGTAGTGTGAGAGAGGTTCTACTGGCTGAGCTGGAACATATCAAGTCCACTCCGCCGGTATGTATGGGGTAGACCCAGCGGGGTGAGAACGCCAGCCATCTCGGCCTCCCCGAAGCGGAACAAGACGCGACTAGAGCCTCCGAAGGCACGACCGCCAAGATTCGTTCAGAATTGAACGAATCTTGGCGGTGAAATAATTTAAATTCGCGGCGGAGACGGAAACATACACTATGAGCCAGGAGTCTCGGACGTCGCTGAATGAAGATTCTAATACACGGGAAGATTTTGAAGAATCTGATAGTTCCATAGAAGAACTTGCAGATTACAACCTTCCAGCCAAACGGTCTAGTAAGCGTTCAAAGCGCCAACAGACTCAGCGAAAGCGTCGCAATGCCGATGTTTCTCTGTCTCAGCTGTAAGCTGATTGAGCGGTTTCGGCGCGCCGCCTTCGGGTAGAAGAGCGAAAGGCGAGAGGAGTTATGTAACGGCAAGACGCGAGAGAAGACACAAGACGCGAAAACAACGATTAAGTGGCAGCATAATTAGCAACATTTACGAGCAGACTATTAAAGCATACAATACTTTACTCGCCCCCGCTAGCAGGAGGGCGACCGACCCGCTCCGGCCATAGGGTTGCAGCATCGCAGAAGATAGTGTACAAGAGCGAAGACAGTTCGTCATCGTCTGCGCTTGACGGAGTAACCGTCGCCGCGTAGTTCCATATAGGCTAACATCATGACCCTCTGCTGCGCCCTGGTGCCTTGCCACGCCTTGCCGTGAACGTCCTCGCCGTTGCCGTGCCTGTCGTTGTGCCCCGCCGCCAACAACGCTGTGCTAGTGGTATAGCCACAATATAACAGAAGCAGCTGTCACCCATTAACCTTGGTTGGCGAGGGTAGTAAGTTAAGAGGACATCGTCGAGGCACAAGCGGAACGGGTAGCGGAGGAAGCTACGGTGGTGAAAGGCAGACGAGGTTCGAAGCGCGGAAATCCTGCGTTAATATCGATGGAATAATCACTTTCGACGCCTCTGTTGATATGCCCCGGGATGTAGTCGCTTTCGTATCCACTAGGCTGTGAGTAAAAGCCATCTACATTCAGGCCTAGTTCCGTGCTAGCGCGGAGTAGAACTTCGTCCTCGAGCTGATTGAGTCTGGCGAGTTTGATCCTGAAAAGCTCCATATCTCCACTGGCCACTGCGCTGAAGGCTTCGCACAAACGCTCAATTAGAGTACTTTTCCATTCGAGACGCGTCATCTGTAGACGGTTGAGCACTATGAACCGCTCCGTCACATTAGCCGTATCGATGCTTTGAAGCTGCTTAGAAGTCTCCCAGCGCATATTGATCCACGCTCGCAAGTCTCCCCAAAGGGCCTCGTAGCGGTAGCCCATTCCCTTTTGAAATAGCGCCACATTGTTGTCCAACTCATTCTCGATGGATTCGAGCCAGAACTTGCCGTCTACGGCTTGGTGACCAACACCGAGATACTCCACTATGAGGTACGTCAGCTTGCAACGTAGTTCCAGTTCCCCTTCTTCCTCTTGAGAGACTCGGGTGCTAAAAGACTCATCGTTTCTCCCTGCTCCGAACTGGGTGACTGGTGCGTCATCGTAATGTAGCGTATCGATCTTTCTAGTTCTGCCGACTGTAGACTTGGACATGTGTCTGGAGGGAAGTCTGGGCTCTGGGCGCCAGCGATGCGGGGTCCTTCTTTCGGGAAATAACATGGAGAACGACCGATAACAACGACGGGAGGGGAAGATCGAGTTGCGATCTTAACCCATCGCGGCTCCTGCAGATTCTGAACGTTTGCCCAAAGCTCTACAACCAGATGGTAGTGTTGTTGCCGAGCCCATCTTTTCCCGTTGTTCGCAGTTGCCGATTCGAATTGGATTCGTTCAAAGGTATATTGATAAGGCTGACCAACCTCGGTCTGAAGAGGCAGCCGTGGGCCTGCCATGGCGGTTGTCGTATGGAAACTTCCGATGCCATATGTATGGTCATTGTGACTCTTTCCCGGTGGCGTTGGAGAAAGAAGCTTCTTCTTCATTGGCAGCTGGGATCGTTTCGGCGTGCACTGAATCAGCTCGATGCTCTTCTTGCTCACTCCATCAACGGCGGCTGAAAGAGACATTGCCATTGACTGGATTTGTTCTGGCCACCTGCTACCACCCTGATTTAGGTATAGACGACCATTTGCAATCCAGGGGTTCAGTCTAAACGACACTGATACCGCAATATAGTTTCTTCGATAGCATGTCCACACTCGATCGCTGGACAAAAACCCTTTCTGGATTTTGGCCTCAATAGTAGGAGTTACCGCTGACTTAGAAATTTGTTTAAACGACTCTCTTTTTCCTCCATTTCATTAGCTTGCCTTGTTAGTAAAGCTCTCTTTGCTAGGGTTACAGTATCCAAACTAGACGAGAAAAGCGGCGAAGGGCTAAACATGGGCAGGCAGGTGCCTTTACACGTGATATCGACATAGTTCTCCTGTGCATTGAAAGTAACTAGCATCCCCATCGCACAACCCTGATCTTGCTGTCTTTTCTCCTCCATGTTCTTCATCATCTAATACGTGTTCTCTACCATCATCACCATCCTGCTCAGCCTTACGGTGCACATCTCAGTATGTCCTGGGGTGGCTCGGTCGGAGGCTGGACGGTGTATGCGTTCGCGTCGCTGCCGAGGTGGGATTCCTAGGGGCTCCGGGGCCTATCCCTAGTGTCTGCTACGCTTCAATGATCTTTAGAGCGCGATTGGACGTTCTCGGGGCGTGTAATTGGGTATTAAATTTTCGATGTCCAGGGACGAAGTTACTATTCCAGAGGGTTCGGAAGGGGTTGCCAACCTGAAAGAATCAAGAGAATAAAGAGTGTGGTAAATTTGTCGCAAGTAACTCCGATATAAAATCCTCTACCCAGTAATCATCGACGTCCGGTGTAGGAGATGGGCGGGCGCGATCCAAAACGATAAGCACGCAGTTTTTAGGTTGGAAAGCAGGAGCGGAAAATCAATTTCCCTAGTGCATGCTATCCTTCGCCAACAATTCCTCACATTCCCGCACGCAACTCCTACCCGCGCTCTTCTATTGCGATCTACAGCCAATCTCACAGACGATGTTCATTTTCTTGTCATTTTCCAATGAGGATTGCCACACATTTCACACACTGCCAGAATGGCTGCCGTCGCTTAGTAAACCACCTTGGAAAATCAAAACCTCGTAATTTGTATGGAAAGTATTCAACACCACCCTCACCTTTGGCTTTATGCAGTGCCATCATCTCCTTAACTCGGACTTCTTGCTCTGCACCAGGCGCAACCAAGTGCCATTTACTGCCAGATCCATTGGACCCCATTCCAATATCTGTACCTTTGGCCATTTTCGTCCCATATCCATTCAGGGGCGGCGCTTGGTTGTTGTGTGTTAGACCCTGCTGCTCCACCATCGCCTAGGTTCTTGTCCCACTTATGGTTCGGATACGCTATGCCGTTCTCGTCGACGTGAGCCGAGCCGAGATAATTCCCGTCTGCATCCTGGATTTTACAGGAAACGATGTTGTCGTGGGTTGGCACGGTGGATGATGGGTGTTCGGTGCCCCTGAGAAGCCCATATTAATGTTCTTGTGTACATGGCGAAGCGGTAGTAAATCTACCCACCTAATGATTACTTTCTTAGCGTCTTTGTTCTGTTCTCGGTTAGCATATGCTTATGGCCTAGTGGGTTAATAGGCAGGAGTACCTGTGCCTTGAGTTTTTTCCACGCACTTTTAAGGCTCTCCTGCCATCTCAAGTCAAAATCGCTCAATTTCACCTTACTATTCTCTGAGATGATAAGACTACTGGTAGAGGAAGAAGCGGAGCGGGACATGCTAGTGAACTTGCGGCTGAAATCTACAGAAGCCTGGGATTTTGGGATTTTGGGATTCTGGAATAGATATATACAAGCAGTTAACGTGAAGTCGCGAAGCGCTGTGTCGAGCGGTTGCCTGGTGCCTGTATGTGACCTTCGCCCAATCAAGTGCACATGAGACTTAGCGACGCATTTTTCTTGGCTCCCCACTTAGCCGTGCTTTTTAAACACATGCGAACCTAGTTAGGGACCTAGCTGGCACAGTACTCTTTACTTTATATTTGCGGTCATACCCCTCCATACGCTTGATCGGTCGACCTTGTTCTCTATTATGGCAACGAAAAGGACTCCGTCGCCTCAAAGGCATACGCAACTACTTGAAGAGGAATCATTTTCCTGGTATAATTCTGGGCGATTCTACCCAGTCCACCTTGGTGAGGTCTTTGAATCAAGGTACCAAGTGCTCGGAAAGCTTGGATATGGATCCGTCTCGACTGTATGGCTCTGCCGCGATTTAAAGTAATATTATACCTCTCTTTTCTAAACAAGTCAATGTCTAATTAGCTTCTATTAGGGAACGCGAATATGTTACATTAAAGATTTACATCAGCGAGCACCGCCAGGCCAGAAACGAGTTGAATGTATTTACGCATATAAGGGCGATAAAGACAAGCCACCCTGGCTTAAAGCTCATTCGGACCCTACGCGACGCCTTTGAACTGCCTGGGAAATTGGGTGCTCATCAGTGCCTCACTCATAAACCTCTAGGCTTGACCCTGTCCGATCTTCGGAAGCAATGTGGAGGCAAGCTGCCTGGAGAACTGTTGAAGCCTGTAATAAATTACCTTCTACTAGCACTTGATTTCCTTCATACCGAAGCGCGAGTAGTGCATACCGGTAATGACTAATACACTGCGTTTATCTTAAATAAAATATACTAACAAATAATGCAGATATTCAAGAGAGCAATATCATGATGACAATCACAGACGACTCAATTTTGAAAAAATTTGAGTATGAGGAGCGGGATGAACCCAGCACCTGTAAAGTTGATGGTGACCGTGTTATCTACGCATCAAGGGCACTCAATATTCCCGACGAACCTGGCTACCCTGTGTTGTGCGACTTTAGTAATGCGCAATTTGGCGAAGAATATTACATTGGAGAAGTCATGCCGGATCTTTACCGAGCACCAGAAATCGTCCTCGGAATACCTTGGAATGAGAAAATAGACATATGGAGCATTGGGCTGATGGTAAGTTTGCTGGACTGCTGCTGTACTAGCTGGTTTACTGACTTTAAGCTGGTCTGGGATCTATTCGAAGGAAAGCACATGTTCAATCAAAGGCTTCCGAATAGAGACCTGTCGAGCGCCGCACATCTAGCGAGAATGATTACTTTACTTGGCCCACCGCCAATGGACTTGCTCCAACGCGGTAAAGTTTCAGAGGACTTCTTCGACAAGGATGGTAAGCACACTTCCCGGTTCTTACTATAATCAAAGGATATGCAATAGACTAGGCCAAAAACACTAATGTCCTCAAGGCAGACATGTAGCAGATATTGTAATACCCGCAACGTCTTTGGAGAGTGAAGAAGAGAACCTTGAAGGAGAGGAGAAGGCTTTATTTCTCCAGTTTCTGCGGAGTATGTTGCAGTGGGAACCCAGAGACAGGAAATCAGCCAAGGAACTTATAGAGGATCCATGGTTACAAATACAATGAAAAGTTGTAAGGTCCTACTGTTTAGTTACAAGATAAGTTTTCACTCTCTGGCGACGGGATCGCAGCTGATGTCACACATAAAGACTATCTAGGTCTCACAGGGGAGGTGCAAAACAGCAATGATAGTCGTACCGAGAAATTCTGGAAAATATAGTTACTCAGCCCCTGGGGCATTTTATGTTATTGCACTTCTGTTCGAAGGAGCTCAACTCCAGCAGTAAATCACCCAACGTATAGGTTAATCAAGCAAGACATTTGTGTGCTAGACGCACCTGGAAGGCTAGAAGCTAAGCAGCGGGCAAGCTAGATTGAATTATCGTATGCCGTTCTTTTTCAGATCGTAAGAGGATATGGCGTTTCCAAGCTATCAGAAAGAGTTCTCTATGATCCAGCCAATGGTTCGAGTGGTCTAAACACCTATTAAATTTTAGCAAAAGAATGATATTTCTTAGCTATAGCGGGGGACACACCTTGTCAAGGACGCTAGGGATAGCTGTTGCTCCTTTGGAGCCATTCGATTTTTCCACTTCTGCGCGCCAGACTGAGAAGGTAGCAGCAGCCTTACCTAGTGTAGCTTTTATCCCTTGCTGGTGTTGCCGCATCCTCGTCAGAAGGAATTTGATCAAATACGTCGGCAATGACGTTCCTGGATTGCCGAGGCGTACCACTGGAAGGTTGGATGAAAACGCCTTATTGTATCTAGTTATAATGTCGTCCTCAGTCATCGTCCGACTCAGATGAATATCCCCACTGAGCCCATTCAGCATCTGAATCTGGAGAGTGATTGTCGGAAGGGCCCGGAAAGCCTTGCTGGCTCTGAGCGTTCCAGAGATCAACAATTTTGGCGTGGTCGGGATTCCAATTGGTGAAGCACTGGTGTTGGCGACGCTGGTTGCGGAGACGTCATCGGCGGCAAGGGCGGAGCCAGTCAGCGCGTGGAATCCAGATGGTCGCGTTGAATGCCGCAAATGTCATCCACGTTAGGCTCCATATCCGGTGTATACTTGGCTGCTGAAGCCCTTGCGCATAATTGGAAAGGTTAACCGTAACATGAGTTAGGTAATTCTCAACTGCCATCCAAAGTTGCTGTGAAGCTGGATTGTAGCGAGCGTAAACCCAAGTATGAGTTATAAGGATTTCAGTATCATTGCTGTTAGGCGCAGGCCGGATGCTAGTGTGCTTCCCGTTGGCGATAAGGACTACCTGGTCTGGGGCTAAGGAAGGTGGGAATTCGTTGAGGTTACTGGTGGGGACGGCCATGTTGGTTGGGCCAAGGTCTATTGCCCAGTCTGGCTTTGGGAGCGCAGTCGCTAGGGAAGGTGGAGCTGATGCCATAGTACTAAGGCACGACTATTAGCAGGGCCAGGGTTGTGATGCTAGGGAATTAACTTACAGTAGATGTCGACGAGGTTTTCGGGGTTGGTAGTAGAAAGAGGGCGAGGCAGAGGAGTTGAGTTTTATATTAGTAGTAGCTGGGGCGGAGTTCGAGATTTGGCAGTGCGCTGCCTCCTTCACTTTCTAAGTCGCACCAGCGTAAATACGATGATGATAAGTTTGCAAATGCCCTCCACCACTGGAGCCAAATTTCCTCATAGGCGAGGACTGTCAACTTCTAAGTCTACGAGCGCCCGTGGGCGTCCTTTGAAGCCTCTGCCTTTCGAACCCAGCCCACCACCACGTGCAAAAAGGGCCAACCCTACAAACGCTGCGACATCTCAGCCAATACCAGCGCCATAGGTTGCTGGCCAGTGGGCACAAGTTGAAGCCCTCCTTACACGCGTTGAAACTGCCCCCGTGGCTGCAGAGCAACGGGCGGAGAAGGCAGAGAAACGCATCGAGACCTTATTGCCTACCACATTCCAGAAGAGTTTATAACAAATGAGCTTTTCCAGCGAATTCGTATCCCTGGGATTGGGCTCGACCTAAGCCGTGTCGCAATTCCGGAGATTATTTCGGGCTTCGAAATTAGGAGGTTGGTTGGATCGCTCCTTAAGAATGAAGTTCGAACCACACCCCGCGGTCGCTGACGCCGTGGAAGCAGCTGAAGCCTGAGAAGATTAATAAGAGCATTGACAGCTATCCTAGACGGCTGCGAGAGTGTATATATGTTACTCAGGGACGCGCAACAAAGTTTTAGATCGAAACAGATGCATTCTAGTGCAAAAATATAGGTATTTTATTGTGTTTTGTCATAGCGTACCATAACCGGTTATATTCGGGTTTTCCGTTAACGTGTGAGAGAGGATGTCATGTGCATGTGGCGTTTTGCGAGTACGAAGTACCCGCAAAACGCCACATGAGGCTGATGCAAAGTAAGCAAACGTTTAGTCAGCTAGCGCCTCTTTCACGTTAGCGCCTGTCTTTTGATTGCGTTCTTAATCGTCTTCACCAACGTTCTGGCGGCGAGACGGGTGCCCATACGTATGTTCGGAACCAGGATCTGCACCCTGTCGACTCCATGCATACACGTCGGACGGGTGTTCATTTTGGCATACAGTGAACATCCATCGTGAGCCCAGTGTCTGACCAGTGATCGGATCCTTCCGACTCCCACTCGTCCAGGGATGTACGCAGGACCCGCCGAATGCATACGCATATATCGGGTCTCGAAGCTCACGAGGTAGTTGCCAAAAACATACGCCAGAATTCGCGGGTTCCTGCCTCGCATCGAGAACAACTCGGTTCGTCCCGTATACGTTTCCTAGAGTTCCGCCTGATAAGGCAGTTGAGGTATCCTCTTCGTTTATATACCCCCTTTCCAAATCAGGTTGAGATGTCAGAACCCGCTTCGCCTCTTTGCGCCTAGCCTTGAGGGTGTTAGTACGTGGCCCTTCTCGCAATACACAACATCTTCCTGAATGAGCACGAGCGGGGTATCAAGCAAGAATGGAGAAAACTGTGTAAGGAGCTTCTCGAAACAGAACAGACTGTCCCTGAAGATTCCCTGTTCGACGATAATCTCTTTGAGAAGACTTGTACGATGATTCAGAACGGGAATAAGGCTCGGATCATCCGCGACATCGGATTGCTCATTGTCCCCTCGGCAGAACACCTTGCAGTGACTCATGCGGAACACCTCAAGATCCTGACGGAGTCTGTCAGCGAAGACTGGGACAGCTCAATGCCAATTACAACATCATGCCCGCGGCCCGATTACTCCGTCGGATTCAAACGTCAAGCCTTTACACCCGACCAGCTCCAGCGGCTCGAGCCGTTTGTCGGAGACCTCCAGGACGAATATCAATCGTACTTCCTAGCGACCTGGTACACCTTCTTTCCCTTCCTCACGTGCGAAGCCCAGCCCGGGGGCGGAGCACATGACGTCGCCAACCGTAAGAACGCGCACAGTACGGCGCTCGCGGTACGGGCAGTCGTGGAGCTATTCCGGCTTGCAAAGCGCGAAGAGGAAATTGACCGCGAGATCCTCGCCTTCTCGGTCTCTTATGACAACAGTTCCGTCAGTCTCTACGGTCACTATCCCGTCATTGAAAACAAGGACACGAAGTAACTACCACCGCCACGAAATTCACCACTTTTTCTTCACAAATCCGGGCGGCAGAGAGAAATGGACGGCCTTCAAATTTACGAAGAATATATACAAAAACTGGATGCCTGTCCACTTCAAGCGAATATGCTCAGTCATCGATGATACAAAATTCATTGACGCCTCAACGGAGTGTGAAGGCGCAGCCTCCGAGAAGCAGAGTTGTTGATGGAGGAGGAAGTGCAATATAAGAAAACACTGAAAGTTTCACCAGCTAATATCAGCGCTCGTTCCTCATTCATCACCCTTACTGGACTAAATGAACGGCGCTCTCCCGGGGGCTTCGAGTCGGATCGTACAACACTTGAAGGACAGTCGCTAGTCTGAATATTAGTTTAGTAGCCCTTTCCACTGCCGTCACGTTCGAATTCCATTTAGCACTCAGGCTGGCAATACAGCTCCATTTCCAGAATTCCATTTAACCACGACGCGTTTGTGCAATGCCTGGTAGCTCACTTCGTGGGGTTGATCTTCAGTGAAAATAGCACCAAAACTAAATCCTTGACAAAAGGCTTACGACTGCTCAAGTAGCTTGAATGATTGTGCTCTCCCCTATAAAGTTATGCATTTCCACTTCTTCTGACACAGAATGCGGCTGTCTCCAACTTCATAACAGCCAGCGGCTGCCCAAAAACCATTTGCATAGGGAAACCTTGCATATCCTCCTGTTCCTCATACACCCGCTGGAATACCGTTATGGAATCCCTGAACGTCAAGCCTGTTGACATAGGGAATTCCGTCCCACTCGTTCGAAATGGTTGAACCATCGGGCGCCGCTGTTGGATCTCGAGATCGAGAACTCTAACTAGGCTTATGTCATTTGCCTCCGCGGCCCCGACGTCGATGAGAATTGTAAGCTCGCGGTCCTCATAGATCCCCTGGTCCTCGTTCCAAAAAAGTTGAAATCGAGCACCCTTAGCAATTTCCTTATCCATCACAGGAACCGCTGTCAAGACCCCAAAGTATTTCGCCCTGTTTGGAAGAAAACTCGGAAGGATTTCCTCAAGATATACCTTCGAGGCTTCTAGGTCATCGCGCGGCCATATTTTCCACGTTAATTTAAAGTATCTTGTGCCTTGCGGTAGATCAGGAATTGACAACGAACAGTGCTCACTACTTGAGCCATGGATCGGAAGGAACGTTTGAACAGTCGCAGCGACCCTGTGTGTGATTAGATGGTTCGTAAAAACTGTGGTGCTGCCTACTGGAGTTGAACATTCGCTAACGGCGGCAGCAGGATTGAAATTATCGACTCACTGCCTCTTGGCAACTGTCTCCTGGTATGATTGCATTAATAAACTCGTTCCCCTCGAGCTTCATCACCTGGTACTACTGCTTCTGTGACTCCAATTGCAAAGTGCCGCCATGGGAGTTGACGCCGGCTTCGACATGGTCCCTCGTCTATCCAAGGGAGTTGTTGATAGACACAACTGGGACCAATTTATCGGCTTCATCAAGAATCATTACAAAGACGACACCCAGGTCGAGATAAAGCCAAATTACATCTTATTCAACTTACGGCAGCCATCTTCGGAAGGACCCATGATGTGGTTGTTCCAGCCGGTAGCAATGAGTATGGCACTCAGAGGACCCGCGGGAAATCAGGCTTGTCCCATTCTTTGCCGGGAGCGATAGTAGAGGTAAGGTCGCGCTCAGGAAGAGAAGTAGCCCAAGCAGAAGCCATAGTGAGGTGAAGTAGAAGTGAGGATCAACACTCAAGAAGCTTGAAGTTGAAGTGAAGTCAATGGAGGCAGCAGAAACAGAGGCAGGCCGAAGAAGAGGAAGCTTCTAAAGTGTTCTAAAGTGGGAAGAGGTGGGAAAGCAGGTTTAAGTATCCACTGCAGGAGGCCTGTGTGTATCACCTGCCTGCGAGATCATGGACGAAGATTGAAAGCTGCTAGTCGGTGGTAAATAGGACCTTCATCGCTAATAGCGCAACGAGTCGGAACCAGAACTGCCAAACGCCAGTCATCAATTTGAACGAGTCATGAATAGCAGCTAGTCGTTTGCTGATGGGTTTCGTTTGGCCTCGGCGAATCTGCCATAAGGGAAGCGCGCCGGACAACGCTACTTAAGCCGGTGTAAAAGGCGGCTATCTGAGGTGTAGACACCCATAGAGATAAGTTATAATGGAGAGACTAGATGAGACTTCAGGTGCGAATTCGGGAGTCCAGAGGGCGGAAAACAGTTGTAAGGATGGAGCCGATTATGCAAGCGAGTGTACTAACCATTCGGGCCAAAAATTCGCCAAATTCTTAGTCGATAATAGCATTTATCTTCAATGTCTCGGGCCCATGATTATATTGTGTTAATTAGCAGATGACTCTTCATCCTGTAGCCCGCTTAATATATACAGTACCCATTTTTGCATGCTGGACATGCCGCAACATTACACTGGGGGCAATGGAAAGAAAACTTTCCACGGGTCTCTCCACAAAAGACACAATTCGCTCTTATTTTCTTCCGTGGCCAGCCGAGGCGAGGATGGTCGCATCCCGCAGGACGCTGAGTCTCGGATTGCACTGGCTTGGCTTGTCGACGCTCAGCGGCTTCTCGCATCCTGGCCCAACTCTCCCGAACGGCGTCCTGCTTCTCTTCTATCAATATAGTCTTAAGCCGCTCTTGCGCAGCTCTCTCCAGCTCCAACCTGGCTTTCCTTACAGCTTCTTCAGACTTTCGTTCCGCCTCCCTTTCCTTCTGTTTGCGCAGCCGTTCTCTTGCCGCATGTTCCTGTTGTTCCCTAGCTCTTCGTGCCGCTTCCTGTGACCTTTCTTCGGCCAGGGTTTCTTTCAACCTCTTTAGTCTCTCACGTTCTTCCTTATCTCTAGTAAGTCGTTCTTCCTCAGCCCTCTTGCGTGCCTCCTTCTCCTCTGCTGCTTTCTTCTCCCGCTCTGCTTTTTTCCTAGCGCTTCGTTGTTCCTCTTCCATCCTGCGTGCCCTCTCAGCCTCAGCTACTCTTCTCTGTCTCGCAGCCTCTTCAGCTCGTCTGAGCTCTTCATTTCGACGTTGAGTCTCTTGCCATGTGCGATATTGGATCCATTTTTCTCGCAACTGCGGGTAATCTGTGTCGTATCTCAAGCGCTCTGATGCATCACGAAGAAACTCAAAGGCCTCTCTAATCTGAGTGACGCTGATACATTAGCTTCTACCTTGGTCCTAATAGGATTTCAAATTCAAGGCCGTAGAGAAATATTAGAACTCACCTTGCGGAACTCGTGAGCATCAGGGCATGTTCCTGGGCCTTGTTTATCTGGATGATGCTTTTTTACCAATGAATGATGTGCCCGTTTTATTTCTTGAAACGTTGCTGTTTGCTGTAGTCCAAGATCTGCGTAATAGTCCGGGATTCCCGGACGCTCTGGCCCCGATGTGAACTCGTCCATTTTGTTGGAGATGGGGTTGAGGCAAACTTGTTGTATTGCTAGCTAGGTAGGGTGCTATATATAGGGCCTCAAACCAGCCAGCTCCGCTGAGGAAGCCGGCACGTGATTACCCATACATAGAGGTGAAAGGCCTTTAGGTCTTCACCCTCCGACACATTGGTACAAGGAGAACTGCGCGCAGCGAGTCTCTGTAATAACGGTTGGTCTGGGCCAGACCAACTGCAACAGTCGATCTTGTGCAATAATTAGTCGGGAAAAAAAAATGCCCTTCTATGGCAATTGGTGCCTCTTAGCATTGAAATAAATGCGTTTCCATCCCGAAAGCCTACCTCCCAGGACCATTCTCCCGTGTCCTTTATTAGATACAGAGATTATAGATCGACAGCTTCGATTGTAGGACAAGTTATCTATACTCATCCTGCACTAGGTATAATACCTCAAATCTGCTGTCCAGCTAAGCAGGTTGAAGGCGGCAGCGTTGATTGAAGTGAGGGGATGCTCTGGCGTGCCGCGTAAGTTGGATGAGGGAGGACGAAGAGGGAGAGTAGAAGGAAGGGGGTGGCTTTTATAGTAGGAAGCGACAGACTGTACCAGACCTCGCCGCAATGTCAATGAAGCTCGGTGTGAATGGTAGGGGTGAAGGTAGACGCCAGAGGTGGAGTGTGTGAACACACCGGAGTGAATGCAAAGGTGAAGGTTAAAGGCAACGTCAATGATCCTTGCCCGCGATACGTCGGGAATCGCGTCGTCACACGCAGAGGTAAACTTCAGGTCGTCGCAGTCAATCCTCGACGTGTTCCCCGGTCCGCGTAGAGGTTGCCCAAGTTGTTGACTATGTGCGTTGATTGATAAGCTCTGCGCCAAATTATGCGACAAGGATAGTACAACAAAATTACAGCATCTGATAACAAGGATAGCAGACGAGAGGCGGTCATCCTTTGGGTGGAGCACGACGGACCCCCCGACGGTTATGATAGCTGCATGGTCGTCAGGTATGACACCATGTTTTGACGTAGCCTTTCTTCCATAAGTATGGACTGGGAGGCAGAGACAATGTCCATGTTTTGATCGGACGACCATAAAGTACTGTTCAGACACTGAAAGCTGCCAACAGTAGCTTTAAAATAATCACCAACGTCGCTGTTACCCGGGTACCAGGCTCCAAGGATGCCCCAGCCACGGTAGACCTGACTACAGTTTGAATCACTAAAAGAGCCTTAGCCAAATTTCGACTGAAGATTTGATGCAAAATACCTGTAGAATCGACAGCACAAGCCTAGATCAATTGCAATAGAGGCGACTCGACCCATATCGTCTGTCGGTATACAGCTCAGAGGCGATGTGACAACTGGTGTACACCATCGCCACTCTTTTTCAGTACAGAAGTGGACCTAGGCTTACATTAGCACAAAAAAGGGGGTTTAGAAATAAACACGGATATTCAATAGTTACATGAGGAAAACAGCTTGTATCTAGGCGATGATTTTCAAGGGTTAGTCCCGTAGTCATGGATATTGCTGTTATTGGAGCTACCCTTCCTAAACTGAGTACAAGCAACTCTAGGAGCTGAAGGAACTGAAACATTTTCAAGATGTGGAGACGCGAGTGGAGGGGATAGACTTGTAACTTTATGTACTGTTCCTTAGGCAGAACATTTATAAATACAATACCACTTTCATAGGGGTGGATGAAATTGAGGCGTAGAGCCATGTAGCCAGTTTAGGGTTGGCGGGGGCATCCCAATGAACTTTTTCTGTTCAGGATGTCCTAACCGTCCATAAATGGACCACTGGAAGACACCTCAAACAAGCTGACTCGGCATTGCCGGGATGCGGAGGTCGAGCAGCTGCCATCGTGGCCGGAAACATCTCCAGGACATCTTCGAGTCCACGATCGGTATTATGGCTTTTGGCACCCCACACGGCGGCGCCGACCCTCGTGGTTTTCTCCAACGTATTGCTGAGAAGGCTATCAAAGCCGCCGGGTTTTCTGTTAATGAACAGATCGTTAATAACTACACTTTTGCCGTCGGCAGAACGCCTTAGGGAGCTGAGAGACGGGTTTGGCCCGATGGCTCACGAGCAGAATTGGATAATACACTCCTTCTAGGAGCAATTAGGCATCAAGCGGTCATAAGGTAAGTGGGCTAACATATCCCGTAACATTGCTAATTACGTTGACAGGTTGTCGGGGATACATCCTCCTATCTCAACCTTCCAGCTATCGGACGATTACCCAAACGTGCGGCGCCATGGTCACAGGATCTTTTAACCAAAAAATTGTTCCAGAAACTCTTTCGTTCGGGTAACATCGTCGAGAGTGAGCGACGGTTTGACCAGGTACAGAAAGTAATGAGTGAATTCGTGCATCGGACGTGGCAATCAGATTAACACTGATAAGATTTTGACGTTGCATGTGGATGGCTGGGTAGTGGAACTGATGTCCCAGCTTGGTGCCGAGACCGGAGAGTGGCAACATTATTGTATCAAAGAATAGTATGGGAGAGCCATATTAAGTATGCTTCTATCCACTCCTAGTATATTCTATATATGAAGAGAGTAACTATAGAGAGAGAAGGTGGGTGGAAAGGAGGAATTCAGGTTATCAGACTTTTGTGCGATTACAGCACTTGACGACGGCCTCGTGCATCTTCTCAATGGCCCACGACAGCGGCGTCTGTTCCGACCTGTCCGTTGAGTCTGCCCCGACTCATTAAACCTAGAACACACAGCATTGGGCACCCACACACAGCATTGGGCACCCACAACATGGGGCACCCACCACGGCATGGAGTACCCACCGCAGAAAGACCGCCAAGATTCGATCAGGCCAGACTCAAGTGGAACAAGTGGAACTAGAGTGCTGGCATTTTACAGTCAATAAGAGATAGGGCCGGATACACAGCACAGCCAGACCATAAACTGTCCACAATTTCCGGAGCTACCTCAACTCCTGCTCTTCGCAAGTATGGTTGCTGCCTATCAAACAGTAGGAACAATATCAATCCACAATACATACGTTCCTCAGGTCCGACAGATCTGGGCCACCGTGCCTAGCAAATAGCCTTATGTCCTTCAAAATCTTCGGCTCACAAGAGCGAAGATAGTCGGCGGTGTATTGGGCGGTTTGACGATTTTTCTTCGACTCAGCGAGGAAGTTTCGAGTGACCGGCCAGCGGGCTCGTCGGTACGGTGAACGAGGTGGGCTTGGGGTAGCTTGAGTATTTCTTCGGTCTAGCTCTCTCAACGCTCGTTTGGTCAACCAGATCTTCGATAAGCTATCCCAAAATGCTGCTGGTGGTTGAGATCCACTAGGAGGGCCAAGCCTCTGCCTTTTTGATACCGGTTGCGATGCCTGGTTCAGTTGAATCGGCTCTGATCGGTGACGTTTGCGTGGACTGGAAAGTTGTGGTTCGGGCATATGGCAATTACTGACCGCAGGAACCGCAGATGTTTCAAGATGGGTAGGTGTACGAGAGGTGAGTGGGAAGCGGCAGTCTATATCGTGCGTAGCTCGCTATTCCGCGACGTGGAAAAGAGGTGGTTGGGTTCGCGAGGTTGGCGTAGATCTGGACCGTGATTCTAGTTCTTGGCGGCGGCATGTGAGTCACATTGGACTAAGAGCCTGGCGGGAAGACGGATGCAGGGTTTATGGAACGCGAGAGGATGAATGAAAACCAACCATTGACAGAGCACTGTTCGTTTCAATATTCGAACACTGCGCAGCTAACGCTTTAAAAGGAAGGTCGCATCTGCACGTTCTAATGAGCGGGGTACGAGCGTCTTTATTTACCTCTGCCTTTTGGCTGCCTAGGCTACTCCTCTTTTACACGCGTCTACCCAACAGCAAAACCTTCCAAGAGGTGTATGCTGTGCGGCTCATGGCACTCACGTTATCGCGGTTACTTAGTCTTGGGTGCCGGCTCCGCATGTTCTCCTACATAAGAAGTCCAAGAAAGAGAGTAATATTACATGTTAAATATATTATAAATGCATTCAACCATTTTCCTCCCTCTCCAGCCTTTCAAGCCTTGCTATCTCTAGTCGTTCACGCCTATTTTTCAGCTCTAGCTCCTCGGCTCTTGCGTTTTGCTCCCGAATTGCTGCCTGCCGTTCCTGAATTTCAATCTCTTCTAGTTGGTAATTAATGCTAGCATTTAGTATGTTATGCGAGATACTACGCCGAAGAGCTAAAGAGGATCCCGCGTTCGTTGCACTTGGAGGGGTAGGACCTGGAGTTGAGCTTCACTTTATTAGTAAAACATTAAGAACACATTCGGAATGGATTCTAAACCTTTGAGAACGTCGCCCGGAGGTACTACGGACTCGCCGAATAGCTCCGCCAGAGGAAGACCTAAGAGGTGATGACCGCGTAGAGGCCGGTGTAGGAGAGCTATTAGTAGTAGAAGCCACATCAACTGTAAGGCCTAATGTATTCCGTGAAGAACTCCTCTCACCCCGCCTTCGTTTAGCTTTCTGCTCTAAAGTAAGTTAGCAATGCATTCCAAATATATTCTAAATATATTCCTTACCTCTTTGGGACTCAGATTGCCGCTAACTTATTCCTAGTCACAGTGCCATTAGGAAGAACAACAGCACTAAGAATCAATACCATAAGCAAGTCAAACTTGTTGCCATTAACATGATGATCCGCGAAGACGTAAGTACCCCAATGCCTTTCCAGGCTTCAAACTGCAAGCATCTCAATGCGCTATAGTCCTTCACCAGGCTCCTCCAGGTCACGTACCCAGACTATGTCCGTCTCTCCATCCACGAGTCCATGGGCGCCGTGAAACTCTTCGTACCCCTCATCATCCAGGGCTCGAGCGAGTTCCCCCGCCGCACGCCCTGGCACAGTACTATTGCGCTCTCCTTGTCGGGCACCTATAGTACTGCGCATGCCATGGAAGTACGCAACACACATAACCTCATCCTGCGCGATGACGGATCTCTCCATCCTTTCTACTTCCGCGAGAAGTCTGAGCTCTGGGACTGGGAAGACGATACTGTTGTTTTTGAGCCTCAGTATCCCAACCGCCTGGTCGTAAGGCCGAAGGAGGGCGGGAAGATTGTGTTAAGCGAGGAGCAGATTGAGAAGATTAGGAAGCTAAGAGCGATACATACGGCGGGACCCGTGGAGGTAGTGGGCTTTGCAGGCACGACTGCGGCGACAGTAGCGGAGGTAGCTAAGTATTAGGAGGCTGATGAGTCACGTGACCATTAAGCACGGGCCACATCACAGCGTCGCTGTGTTGTGGCCCGTGCAAAATCACATGTTGATGCAAAGATGTAGCATTGCGTAAAATCACATATCCTTACGGGTCGATGCTCGGGGAGAACATGCCTCGCAAATACTCTTCCCAAGCATCACCGCATGATTAGCCGACGACGGATACGGTTGCGTTGTCATTGAGCGTCAAGAGATAGAATTCGACTTCGAAGCACCTATCGACAATGGCTTCTTATCGTGCAAAACGTGTTGAAAATGAACTTGCCCCAGCTCTGGGCCGACCTCATACCTCCCTGCGATCTGCCGGAGTTCCTGGAACGTGTGCAAGCTTTCGCTGGACAAAGCATGACATATTACATGAAGGGCATGTACGCAAACTTGAATACGGCCGCGGACGCTTTGGCAGACGCTTCTGTCGCCTAACGGAGTGATCTGAAGGCCCAGAGTGAGATTTGGAGCAAAAAAGGGTTTCCGTACGCAGCCCCGTTTTCTACTCCGGCAGCTGCATCGCCAACTCTATTGTAGCCATATCTTAGTGGTCATGCGTGGTTGTTTGGCCGGGGACACTACACGCGGTAGACCCTGAGCACGCTAGGAGCAAACCTAGTCATTTGGTTCTATTATGTACAGGAGTTTTTCGAAATAATCCACTACAAAATCTCCCCCCTCGCAGATGAGGTCTTTACCCCAAACTCATAAAAGCCCACCCGTAGTATAACATGGACGCGAGGACATAAAAGGCCACCAACCCCAAGAGTCGATCGTGTCTCGCTACGGTCGAATAGATGGAGGCCCTGGCCGGGAGATCCGCTGTTACTGCCGCTGCTGCCGCCAGCACTAGTAGAAGCCATTGGGAGGTCGTCGGTGAGGAAGGTTGTGGGGTAGGAGCAAAGGGAGAAGGAAAGGTTGGAGTGGTTAAGTATCTGCATTGACGCCGAGAACTGATCATCCTCGAGCCACATATAGTACCGGCTCCGTTCGCCACCGCCTCTCAAATTCACCCAATGGTCATCATACACGTCCTTTACCAAATCTATTACTTTAATATCCTTTAACGGGTTATTCCCATCCAAGATCGCATTAGCCTGTCTCCTCAGTAAAAGGCACCGTTGAGCCCTCTGACGCAGCTTTGCAACCTGGTGTGTCGCGGGACACCCTTTGGGTCTCTCCGCCGGAGCTGCCCGCATTCCATAAAAGCTTGGTACCGGATTCGGGACTTAGCCTAGGTTCATCCGACTTGGAGTGGCCAACTAGGTCCCTATGCGGAAGTCGAGTTGGCTGCTCGTAGCTGGTTGATCTTGAGTCTATTTTACGGAGCTTGCCTGGTGCCGTTGTGGTCCTATCATCTGCCGTGCGGCGTCCCAGGCCTCTATTGATAACCTCTTGCTTCCGCTTTTGAATCGCCACTTCTTTCATCTTGCACTTTTGGTCATCTTCCCACTCCAACATTCTTTTCTCCATGCGTTCAAAATTTACCCCGAGCCGTATCGTAAGCGCCCGCAGTGCTATGCGGGGATAGTTCGCTACCGCAGCGGGTAAAGTCACGTCCTCTTTCCCAATATCGTCCAATTCAGAATCACTGTCCGACACCAATCGATCCTCGAATCCCCAGCTCTTCCAGCCGCTAATATCGTAGAATTCGAGTAAAGATATTAATGTATTTCCTACAAAGAAGCGAATTTCAGCCTTATAGAAGTATAGACCTGCATAGGTGACTTACGATGTCGCGGCGATTGGAGACGCCACAGCTTAACAATCTTGTCCGGATGGTTACTCGGGACCCAATCGCTAAGAGTATCGTCACTGGCTTGTTTTTTGCATTCAACCGGTACAATATCGTCCCATGGTTCCTGTGCAGCCATGTTTATGAATTTACCTTCCAGCCCTTTGAACCGTCTTGTAACCTTATCAACGAGGTAGTTGGTCGAGGTACTCAACATACTGAGCGCGCCGTCTAGATACGGATGGAAAGATCCTGGGGGGTTTTGAGGTCGTTCAGGTGTGATTTGTGTTGACAATAGCGACGATAATGATGATAATGATGGTGTTGGTGTGTTGGTGTTAGGCTGCAAATAGTGGCGGGACAAATAACAAATGGCCACCTGCCACGCGATCACGAGACAGCTTGCCAAGAAATGCTGCGGCACCACCGGCTCTCATGGGCAAAAATTGTTCGCTTAGCAGGCTTGCCAGCAATGAAAATGATGCAATGCGAAATAGCATAAATTATCGTCAGAAGTGCTCATCAGCTTCTATATAACGGTTGGTTTCTCTTCCTCTTGTACACAGATCACAACGGAACGACGCAAAACCGCCCTTCGAGGACTTTGACTATGCTCTACTATATTAAAAGATACATATTATCCTTAGATTATCTATTTCACATGATCCACTTACCATAAATTGGGGAATACATTCACTAAGTTATACGCTCGATCTTTGTTCGCTGTTTCCTCGCAATATAGGTTACCATTACATCAACGATTCTGTGTCTTGCTTCGCGTCATGATCTCTCTCATCTGTTTCCAGACGGTGGATTTCCTTCTCCTTGCTCGGGATCACGGAGCCGAAAGTGTTGCATCTGTTTGATTTGGGAACTGAACCGTCTCCCCTTTCCGCAGCGCTTCGCAAAGCTAGGCAGACGTAAGTTCTACCAGATCTGTTACGCTGCCAAATGAGTTTGCGAAATGCCCACAAACGAAATCTGTCAGACATAGTGAAAGTTTAAACCCCTCCATTGCCTGCTTTTGCTCGTTTCGGAATTGCTGTTAATCGCTTAGCATTACTCTCCAATTTTGGGCATTAACGTACAGCATCTACAACTGGGGCACCAAGTCTTACCCGCCCATTCACATCTGGTTGCGGTGCACGCCAGACGAAGACCCTGGCCGCTCGTCCCGCTGCTCCTGGAGGTGTCTTATAGTCAACCTTTATTCCAACAACGGTTTGAATAGTGCCACTGCTCCCTTCCAATACAGTAAGGCTGTCTCGATGCCATCTTCAACCAAGGAGAAGTGCTCAAAATCAAGCCAATGCTCAACCTGCTTGCCATCTTCATCATCCCAGTAGAAGACTTTGACCTTCTGAAAGTGCTCGTAAACATAGAAGCCCCGTGAACAAAAGTGCAAGATTCCATGAGCGATATCATTGACAGGAGCTCCAGCTCCGAAACACCTCGCCATCTTTCCTAAGCTCAACCCAACATCGAAGCCACCCATGGATGGATCTAGTACATCCCTGGCTATCATCTGTCGTAACTCGCCGGTTGGTGGTAGTTGTGGTCCATCCTCCTTGTGTTGGAGATATAGTTCCAGATCTAGATCACGGTCCAGTAAAGTCCGTACAGAGACCTTATGGACGACGAACCTCTCCGGAATCTCCCATTCAAAAATATATTCGTTTCCAACGTCCTGACATTGCTCATGGCAGTTGGTTTCCACATTTTGCGTCAAAAATCGGCGGGCTTGGTGATCGATAAAGCAATGCTTTGTGCTTCCCAATTCAAGGATAAATTAAATTATGTAAGACGTGCAGACATGCATGCAGAAATAGGCTAGTCGCTCGGCTGACTTGGCAATTGCCTTGGCCTCCCATCTCTGACATAAATGGCAGCTCTGCAGTCTCGATAAGACGACCGAACGTCCGGGATTACGAAAGCCGCTCAGCTGCGCCCCGACTTGGATGGTGACCTCCGAGAGGCCATCAAGTCGATGCCGGTTAGGGATGTTTGGGAGCTGAGTCACCGCAATTGAATGCTGGCCCAAGCGGAGAAATATGCGGAGGTCATGCCGAACCTTGAGTGGGTATATTTTGGTCAGATTCCCATGGGTTTCAAAGAAGACACAATCTGAGACGATACGGGCAATCCCGTTCTGGCCCAAGATGGATGATTGCAAGACGGTGTTGTTGGAAATGTTTGTTTATTTGTAATCCTTCCGATAGTGTACGTATTGCTTTATCGACAACATACCACAACATCACGGAGGACGCACTACAAATACCGCAAATCGTTCAACTTTAATCAAGTGTAACTACCCTTAGGAACATTAACGGCTTCACATTTTAACGTATAAGCGATGAATTAGGGGCCTCTTAACCAACTGTATGCGCACCCCGGTCCACTCAGAACGAAGACGAAGAGCCAGGAAATCTGGCGCGATAGGCTTCAACCTAGGCCTAAAGCTGTCGGTGATGGGACCAGTCTTAAATGTATAAACTAAAGCACGGATATTATGAAGATTGGTGAAAATCGCGTACCCTATACACATGCGTATACTTAGAACAAGAACCATCACACTCCTTTTTCATACATGGAAGTTCAGAAAATTCATCCAGATCGAAAAATGTTGGAAGCCGTAGATCCCACGACTCAAGCCAGCGCGACGAAGGACTAGAGCGATCATAATAATACTTCTCGTATGACTGTACGGCTTGCTTTGCGCCCTCCATGATCGCTTCTCCATTTTTAAAATGTGTTATATGTATACCATGAATGCGAAAGATGCTTCCGTTTGTAAGAAGCACAACGTAGTATTTAATGCTGTAGTGTCGCACTCCCCAGTCGAGTAGTAGTGCTAGACACTTCCTGATCTGAAAGCACAGTTAGGCACACAAGGACAGTCACAGAGCGATATAACAATTGAGTCTGCTTACTGTGTAGTCTTCGGCATTCGGAACCAGAATTTCTGGTTCGTCCAAGTATACACACCGGTCGGGGTGGTCATGTTTCTTGTCTCCGATGCGTAGCTCTGCAATCGCGTAAGGGATGTACAAGGGAAAATATCCGGGCATTTTGTGAGGAAAATAGGCGTTCTTCCATATAGAAAAGCCAAGGCTGATGCGAAGTTCAGAGAACGATTTATATTATATGGGCTCAGGGTTCTCGAGTCTATCAATTTAATATGAAGTCTGCATGTCCAACAGCCAACCTGGGCGGTCACGTCCGGTGCCACCTCCATTGAGCAATTAAAAAGGTGTGGAGCGGTTTGCCTGTTCATCGCCCTGATCGTATACACGCCGGTTGGTTCTTAACACTTAGTTCTCAGGCGTTTGCAAAGCAAGGCAGAAGCTTGGGAAAGTCAATACACGCTCACAGTGCGTCAGCGGAAGCTTTTCGCAGTTAATTAAAGCGTTGGCCACCCTTGCTCATCAGCCTTCCTATTTTGCCTAGTTTTTCTGCACCCAATCAAGCACTTTGATCTTCCAATTCTGAAACCATGAGTTTATCATTAGCGTGTGGCTGGGCCGCCTCCTATGACTCTGCTATTAAGGCAGCGGTAGGGAAACAAAGCATTGTCCACCATCGGCCGTTCCTCCTGATTATCTATTGGAATACTTCCAGCCAACCATTCCAACCATTCCCCCTCGGCTGGGCCACAGCTTATATCATTACTATTAGAACATCCACACACGCTCGCCAGCATTAGGCAGTTGGTTCTTATACAATGCCTACATATGTCCATTGGCCTTCCCTTGGCCAGTTGTTGGCTCAATAGACCGGAATCTTGGGGCAAGGCTGTGAAAATCAAGGACGCCGTCCAAACATAGTACTCTTCTATGAGTGGTTCAATACTTTCTCTTCTCCGCTTTTTGTTAGGGATCATATTTAGTTAGAAATATAGGACTGACTCATTCTCACCTCGCCCTTAATGCACAGCCAATAAAATATGTTCACAGTGCGTCGGCGGAAGCTTGTCGCCGCTGAAGTTACAAATGGGGCGTCCTGGAACATGCAATGGCAGCCAGTGACCGTGAACTCATGATCGCGTTACAAGGGTGAATGTGCCAATGCCGAAGAAATAGTGGTCCGAAGAAGCATTGGGGCAAGTACGCGAGGCGGTGAATCCTGTGTAGGGTGCATCACGAGGGCCTTTTCATGGACAGCTTCTCTAGTAGCTAGCTAATTTATATTTCAACCGACCTCCTCTGTTTTACGGCCATTTATATTCAGTTCGCCATGGGGAATCTTAAGAAATTCACAGATTCGAATTTAGGTTGGCCATGCTGGTCAGCGTGTCGGGATGGTCCGCTCCGAGCTTCGTCTTGCGAGTCTCCATCACTTGCACATCTAGCTTCTCGGCATCGTCCCATCGCCCTTGGTTCCAGTATGTCGACGCTAGGTTGGCCATGCTGCTCAGCGTATCGGGATGGTCCGCTCCAAGCTTCGTCTTGCGAGTCTCCATTACTTGCACATCTAGCTTCTCGGCATCGTCCCATCGCCCTTGATTCCTATATGTCGCCGCTAGGTTGGCCATGCCGCTCAGGGTGTCGGGATGGTCCGCTCCGAGCTTCGTCTTGCGAGTCTCCATCACTTGCACCCCTAGCTTCTCGGCATCGTCCCATTCTTGGTTCCAGTATGTCGCCGCTAGGTTGGCCATGCTAGTCAGCGTGTTGGGATGGTCCGCTCCGAGCTTCGTCTTGCCAGTCTCCATCACTTGCACATCTAGCTCTTCGGCATCGTCCCATCGCCCTTGGTTCCTGTATGTCGACGCTAGATTGGCCATGCTGCTCAGCGTGTCGGGATGGTCCGCTCCAAGCTTCGTCTTGCGAGTCTCCATCACTTGCACAAACAGCTCTTCGGCATCGTCCCATCGCCCTTGGTCCCTGTATGTCGCCGCTAGGTTGGCCATGCTGGTCAGGGTGTCGGGATGGTCCGCTCCGAGCTTCGTCTTGCGAGTCTCCATTACTTGCACCCCTAGCTTCTCGGCATCGTCCCATCGCCCTTGGTTCCTGTATGTCGACGCTAGGTTGGCCATGCTGGTCAGCGTATCGGGATGGTCCGCTCCGAGCTTCGTCTTGCGAGTCTCCATTACTTGCACCCCTAGCTTCTCGGCATCGTCCCATCGCCCTTGGTTCCTGTATGTCGACGCTAGGTTGGCCATGCTGGTCAGCGTATCGGGATGGTCCGCTCCAAGCTTCGTCTTGCGAGTCTCCATTACGTGCACATCTAGCTTCTCGGCATCGTCCCATCGCCCTTGATTCCTATATGTCGCCGCTAGGTTGGCCATGCTGGTCAGCGTGTCGGGATGGTCCGCTCCGAGCTTCGTCTTGCGAGTCTCCATTACTTGCACCCCTAGCTTCTCGGCATCGTCCCATCGCCCTTGGTTCCAGTATGTCGACGCTAGGTTGGCCATGCTGGTCAGCGTGTCGGGATGGTCCGCTCCAAGCTTCGTCTTGCGAGTCCCCATCACTTGCACCTCCAGCTCTTTGGCATCGTCCCATCGCCCTTGGTCCCTGTATGTCGCCGCTAGGTTGGCCATGCTAATCAGCGTGTCGGGATGGTCCGCTCCAAGCTTCGTCTTGCGAGTCTCCATCACTTGCACAAACAGCTCTTCGGCTACGTTCCATCGGCCTCTAAGTTGGTATGCTAATCCGACCATTTCTATACTCCACAGCACAGGAACACCAAAATCGTGATTCCACCCACACAACCGTGTGGGGGGTTCCTGTAGTATGAAATTGTTCGCCTGAACAAGCTGATTACTAGAATCACGTTCTTTATTTGCAAGAAGCTGGCGCTGTTGCGATAAAGAGGCCAAAGGCCAAAATGCAGAGTTTTCGCTCTGCCAAGACTTGGACAAAACCTTTCACCCAAACCAAGTACCACCCAAGTACCACTCAGGCAACTACTACTACTTGTTCAAGCTTGAGGTTTTCCCCTACGAGGTTTTTACTCAAGGTACAAGGCAGCTGCCTACCTCGCACGAGGTAGGGGGAGGAAGACAGTACGGGAGCAGAGCTACAAGGGTGAGGGGCGGAGAGGCAGGACAAAAACACCCTCATGACTGAGGGCCGGCTACTATAGGTATCTAGGTGCCTGTAGTAGCAGGTAGACCTATCAAAGGGAGGATAGGCTATGTATGACTAGGCTACGGTAGCCAGCTATTGCACGAACCGTCTCCCCCTCACGGGGAGAGACGCGTCCCCCATGCCCCACGGGAGGCTCATGTAGATAAAGGCTTTTAGCCAAGTCTATAGGACGTAAATCAATGCAACAACAGCAACAACTACATGCGACTAAAAGTTTCCGGGTGTAGAGTTGTTCGTGCGACGCAGAGCGCGAATCTCCTCATCTGCCTTCTTGTCTTATCCGCTGCTGATGTTCCAGCTCTTCAGCGCCGTAGAGATACCCGCCCAATCGTTTCAATGAGAGACCTGCCGTGGACTACAGCAAAGCAGCACACGCGTAGGAATAATGGGGCGAAAATGACGCGAAATGGTTTCTGATTTCCTTTACTGAGACGTGATTTATGGCAGCTGTAGTGGATACCTTATGCCGTGGATACCTTATGCCGTGGGTACGCCATGCTGTCACCATGCTGTAGTGGGTACCTCATGCCGTACGTTTTTTAACACATCATGTGAGACCAGTCACCTGGCGTGGGTACCGCTCAGCCAGCAATATTTGTTCCCTTGTCGCTTGTGGGTGGTAGGGCTCACGAGTGTTCAGTTGGGTACGCTTGGAACAGTATTCGATGTTGCTGCCTTAAAATTTTATAATCCTCACAGCCATCAGCCCCTCACATATCCATCTGCTAACATCTGTTAACGCAATGCCTTTCCCACCATCCGCTAACCCACCCACAGTTAGCGATAAAGACTGCGCTATCTGTCACGAACCCCTTCTCGTCCCTAGCAGCAACAATGGGCAGCCCTCATACCTCATTGACGACGTTGAATTCCGCTGCAAGCACCACTTCCACTGGGGCTGTATTCTAGAATATTCTATTTCCTCATTCGACGCGCGTAATCGCTGCGCTCTTTGCAGACAGAGCGTACTCAATTCCAAAGGCGAATTCATTGTCCGGGTGCGCAATGAAGGTGGAGTCATTAGTGGATTTTGATTTCGGAGATGAGATTTGATCGGCACTTGTTTTACAAGGCGAGTTTTGCGGGTTACTTGGCATGAGTTTCTAAGCTTACATTCACTGTGCACAGGCGAATCCTGAAGCTATACGGACGCATTTTCTCTTGACCTCACCAATATTATTATACAGCGCTTACAAATGCCTTTACTGATATTGTGGGTCACAGTTGACTGGGAGGTGTTTACAAGACTATTGTGGAGATAGAAAAGTTTCCGCTAGCTCTAACAATACACGAGGGGCGCCAACAACCGACGACAATAGAGGAGCGCTTTCCGATATATGTCGAAGCAGTGAAGAAAACATGGGTTCACACGGACATTTCAGCTCGATGAGAATCCGGCTCGGCAAGAGAAGTTGACGACATGGATCGAATATCTGCTTTACGAGTACTGGTGGTACGACTAGTATGCACTTTCGAACCGTCAACCAACAAAGGCTCGACGACGCCCGGAAGTCATTTCTTACGTCGTTTGCCTCTCTGTAGGATTGCTAAGTGCATATCCCGCGATTCGTTACGTAGTAAAATCGCCTCTCCACATCATTATTGAGTACACGGTTCGCTCCTGGCTTGCTTCGCCCGAACATGCAGAATGGATTCCGCAAAGTTAATGCTGGAACTATGATGCCTGCAGTGAAACTCATGGACCCACAGTGAGTCCCCGTGGCCGGCCGAGCAATCCGCGGAGAAGGGGGGATAAGTGCGCGGCATCATAATAGGGAAAACTGTGTAAACACCATGCTACCCTAAGGTTTACGCGTGACGTCACCCGCGCAACTGCTCACACTTTTATATTTTCTTCTCGCTCTCCCCACTCAAACATTCCATGGTGGTTCTTAGCCTCTCTGCACTTAGTGCGTCACGAATGTCAAGCTGCGCTTCTTGCCCTCCACATCTTCAATATAGGCGATCCCTCTTCCCAACTGATGCCATGGCTGCGGACCGTGGTGAGTCTAGAGACCTCGAGATTGAGAGCGACTGGGACGATAATGAGGTTCAAAAGTACGCACAAGGCTACAGGGCGCCAGACTACGCGCCGAAGTCCAAGGACTGGTACGCGGAGAACATAAATGGTTCGGGATCACAGATGAGCAAGACCGTGATCAAACAAGGATTTGGGTGCTCCGACGAGGTGTATGGCGATCTTTTCCAGGCAATCAAGACATCGGCTGGCAAGGACCCTACTTTTCGCAGGTTCAATCACAACACCCCCATAAAACGCAAATCGACGTTCACCCCCGGGAATTTGAAACTCCAGGCTTATGAAGACGAGGATGGTGTTGTTGTCCGCCAACCTGTGTATCAGTTCCGTGACACTCGGCTGGAATTCTACATGCTACACACCGACAAGTCCGTGTTTGCCTTTCGCGTCTCATCTGTCATAAAAGACGATTACCAAGACATCTTACGACGGCCATTCGAAGGCGTGATTGGCAACGAGAGCATTGACTTCGCGAAGCTCAAAGAAACCGCGAAGGACTTCATGCGGGACTACCCCGAGAGGGTTAAAGACCCCGCCATTGAGGTCGACGATATCCAGCTCTGGAGCTGTGCCGCCGTCTCCCCCTGCAGCATACGAAACGGTCCCGCTTTGTCAGACGCTGGATACGTGGTCGAGCAACAGTGTCGCGGGACCTGGGCGTTCATCATCACAAGTACGGCGACACCAGAATCGGGTAAGTGAAAGCAAAGTAAGTCACATTGAATTACACTAACTAAAGTAACTAGATCCTGAGTTGATTAAAACATTCAACGCCATCCGCAGCCCTAATGTCGAAATGCTTGACAATCCTCCTACGCTTCGCAGTCCTGATGTCGAGATGCTTGACAACCCTCCCACGCTTCACATCACAGAAAGCGTTAACACTGCGCCTGAGAAGCAGACACCCGCTAATGCAGGCTCTCTCAGCGACAAAAACGTGGATTCGCCCAAAGTGACTCCCTCCCAAAGCGCCCCAACTACTCTGCTGCCTGGTGGGCCATCCCATGGACCTGAAAACCCTAGACTCCCCTCTTTGATGAAATCGCCTACTGTACAACCACCAGTGACACAGGGGTTAACATCGGGAGTGCATCGCCAAATATCATCCGAGATTTCGGGAGATCCCTTCAGCCCACGAGGTTCTATCTCGTCCAAGGAGACGACAGACTTAGTGGACCTCACTACGGATGACAGTGATCCAGGGACAAGAGATGATGCCGCAAGATTGAAGCGGTTGCAGGACATGGTGGTGATAGATGACGAACAATGGACACAAGAGTTTGGATACCAGGATAAAACGGACGAAGAAATCCAGCTTATGGAAGCGTGAGTCACTGTGAGATACTGAAACGTCATGAAATAGAATACTAACCGTTTATTAGATTCGAGGCAGGATTAGACCCGGAGACTAAGGCTATCATGTCTCGAGTGAATAATCCAGCATACATCCGCGCCAGCCGAAACTTCCGGATTCCGATAGAGAAAATTAGCGATTCAACTGACTTCATAAAATTTGATCCGAGGTGGCTGTTGGGTCCGGGGGCTGGTCTATTCCCCCACCAAATCCTCTCAAGCTCAGAACAGGTTCACCAGAGCCAGACGAAAGGTGGTGGCTTCGATGGCTCAAAAATGGGTATCGGGAAGACCCATCCCTGGCTCGCTCAAGTCGTCGTAAAATATTGGATTCAGCGACTACGATTCCAGATCGCCGTCGACGAGAAGAAGGGCAAATCTACCCGGCATCTAATATATGATGGCCACCCCAAAGACGCCGTATGTCCCTCGCGCAAGTCCCTTCCCATCGATTGTCCATGCGAGCCGAAGTCCTGGACGCGTAACTACGAGATCCCTCCCGGGTGCTTCATAATGCTCGCCCTGCCACACACGATACGGGAATGGGTGAAGGCCGTAAAGGACCTCTTCGAGGGTGCACAGCTACTCGATGACCCCGAGTTCCCCTTCCGGGTCGCAATCGAACACGCAGACACTAACAATGAATTGCGACGTACCGCAAGGGAACAATCCGGCTACAGGATCAGAAAGGGCGAGATCTTACCGAACCATCTCGCTCCGCTGACTGGAGAGGAGATGGTACTTATGGCGAGACTGCCGGATTGGTCAAAGGGCGACAAAAAGAATGCACAAGGTGTTAACACAAAAAAACAACCATGTCCATATGAGGTCGTTGGCGACTCGCGATTCTTCAGGTTGGATCCGCCCGATGACGCGACTATTACGAGGCCAAGTCGCCATGCATCGCGCTTCTTGATTATCACAACGCCACAATCCCTAAGAACCAAGGTGGTGGACAGGTTCGCGGTGAAGCGAAAATCCAAACAGAGCGGTATTGGCAAGGGAGAACGAGAGGACGATAGCGGCAACCTTCTGGGGATCTCAGAGGTTGGGTTCGATGAAATCCACAACTATGCTCGCGGAGAATCAAGCACACTCACTCTGCTACGCAATTTGCAAATAAACCAAGCAACGCTCAGTGGAGATTGCTTTACTTACTGGGGCCTCTCCGGTACCTGCCGTATAGGTGGCATCACTGTCTTGGCCAGCCACCTTTCGAACATGGTGGCCCGATATGAATGGAACGCATGGGCCGATGATGATAACGATATCACCGCAGAACGAAAGATACATCTACAGCATCTGACCAGAGACGTCAACCCTAGAGTGAAGAAGGCGGATCATCCAGCTCCTGTCGTTCAGCTGGTAAGTCAGTGGAAATCGATGCTCGGCGAAGTCCGGAATGGCAATACTACTATGCAAGACCTCACCCAGCGCAATGACTATCTGCAGCATATCGACCTTTGCAAGCGCATCGTGAGAGATTTTGTTATCGAGCGCGACCAGGAGACTAAGCGCCTGGACGGAGGTCCATTAGTTGCTACCGCCGCCATTAAAATCCGCTACGAATCCGTCGAGACTCGCTATGCTAAGTGCGACGTCGACTACCTCAAAGAACTCCAGAATTCGGTGGTTAGCACTCAGAAGAATATCCTCGAGAGCCGCAGGCAGGATTGGGTGGCAAAGGGTAGAAAGGGTGAGGAACCGGTAAGGTGCACCGACACCCGATTCATAGGGGCATTCTACGATGTTATCCTTGCCAGCACGAGCCCAGGCCTTGTAAGATGGTACACTGGCTTGAAGTTGGACGGTCTACAGGTGGACAACATTCGCAGCTGGTTCAAAGACCCCAAAAGCTGTCCTATGTGGAGTGCTTTCGATGAGATCATCAAAGGCGACGAGAAGTATAAGAAGTTCATGGAGGACATCAGCAAACTCGAGTCTTCCAGAAAGTCGAGCCGCTCCAACTACGCGCGAAATCAGGCTCTAGTAGGCTTCCGATGCCCTGTCACATCCCTGTTATACCTAATCGTAAGCTCACTATAACAAACCAAAACTTACTATGACTAACTGTGACAGGGGATGGCCAAGCAATTCAAGTTTGACCCAATACAGACTTCGAAACTCGATGACCTTGCGGAGCGGGAAGTTACTTTGGTACATTCTGGCATGGCGCAAAGCGAGCGTAACGTCAGCATCGACGCCTTTCAAGACATACACGGAGGCCCACGATATCTTCTCACCACCATCGACCTCTTTGCAGAAGGGACCGCCCTACAAGCAGCCAACTACGTCTTTCAGATCGACCCTCATCCTCGAGACGACAAGGCCGACCAATTCTTCGCAAGGCCGAATCGTTACGGACAGCGTGAGGAGCATATCTACTTTAAACAATACTACAACCTCGACTCAAGCGTAGATCGCGGTATTATGGTGACTAGGGAGCTGAAGAAGAATATGGTAACTGCCGTAACCGCGTCTAAGTAGAGAGATTGGGGATCCAGAATGCAATGATAAGTGGAATATTTATTAGTTCAGTTTGGTATGCATGACAGGGTGCTAGAATGGAAGCTTTACCAATATGCACATTTTGCAATATTGTTGACTTACTGTAAAGCATTGCCAATGCGCTGCAGGGGCCATGTAGCTGGTTGAGATACACATACCAGTTCCTGAGGGGACACTTGCGTCTGCTTACGCCGGATCACCTAGTAGTGGCTGCGGCAAGGGAGCATCAGGGGCCGTAGGCTCGGAGTCTCTGTAATTACATAACTCTATCCAGCGTGACATCTGTTTCCAGCATAAACATACAATTTGGGATGCCTTGGAAACTCCGCATCTTGACCCTCATCTCTCCCTTGGACCTCATTCCTCTCTTGGATCTCATTCCTCTTTTGGATCTCATTTCTTCCTTGGGCCTCATTTCTCCCTCGGACCTCGTTCCCCTCCTGACTCTCATAACCCTCTCGGCTCTCATTCCCTCTTGACTTTCAATTCTCTCCCGACGCTCGTTTCTCCTTTGACTCTCATTGCCTCCCTGATACACCATCATCCTCACTCGCTTCGGTTGTGGCTGATCGCTCGTCGTAGCTTCACTTGACTGCATATCTCTCGGCCCTCGAATGCGCCTTCGTTTAGTTTCGCCCCGCGCCCTCGCTTCTTCATACTCGTTCTGCGATGCTTCGAATATGTCTGCTGACGTGCGCATTCCCAGACTTGCGCGTACCTCACTCAGCCGATCCCTGGCATCTGTGCGCCCCATAAGCTCCGCTAGAGCCGCGTTGTCTATCCTCCCCGGATTTGCCATCTCGCCCACATGCTCACCTCCCTGCACGACCACAGCTGCGTCTTCCGACGCCCTGCTCTCTCGACCTTCGGCTGCTTCATTCCGCTGACTAGCCCTCGGCCCTCGAATCCGCCTTCGTTTAGTACCACCCCGTGCCCTCGCCATCCGTCGTACGTCATTCACCCCAGCTTCCGTTGATTGCGCATCTCTCGGCCCTCGAACACAACGCCGTTTAGTCTCCCCCGCGCCCTCGCCTCTCTGCCGATGTACGTATTCCCAGACCTGCACGCAGCATGTTCTGCCGATTGTGCTCGTCCGTACGACCAGGAGGAGCAGCACGCTCGTGCAGAGGACGGTGTCGGGATCGACAACGGCGTGGAAGGCATCAGCATGGTGACATTCGATCTCCACGCGTTCGTCGCATACGATTAGGAGTCGCAGGCTGGCGCGCGTCGTTGGAAACGCTCTACATCGACTGTGGTGGCTGTCGTCGCTGTCTTGTAGGCTAGCAGCTGAAAAGTTTGTGGGGTGTTTACTGCGAGATTTAGTCAACGCTTCGTGTTTTGCGGATGGCAGGCATGGCATATATTGCCATTATAGCTTGCGTAGGCACGTAATGGCGCCTGATAAGAAGATAGATAAGCGCTCAGCCACATACTCATTAACCACATATACACGGGGAATCCCTACTATGGTCCAGCTCGTACACCAACGCGCTCGCTGACCATCCCGTCCTCCACTCATCTTACACCGACTCAAAGCACCCCATCCGCACAATCCGGGAAGTCCAAGTCGAAGCGGGCAACGAGTGCGACCGAGACCTACGTGATCTACAGCTCTTAAACAAGCTAGTTACATACGGCATCACGGATATAGAGTGGGACGACCTAATAAAGGACATGCGCGTGCTCATCGAGGATCTCCAGGAGCTGTGCGAGAATGCGGGCATAATAACTTCTATTATGATATGGAACCAGCCGCACGGGAACAAATATGCGCGGGCTGGCATTACAAAATGACGTCCAGAAGCCGCCAAAGTCAGCAGTGAACTGGTTTACTTTATTCTCGATTCATCCCTGTCCTCGCACTTCTTTAATTCGGAGTTGTTCGCAAGTTTTCATCTCGTTCGTCGCGAGCGCGTCACCAAGGGTAGCCGAGATGTGACCAATCAGCACACATATGCGTCTCTTCATCACGCACAGATCAATGGCACACTTTCGTGCCAGTTTGGTGCCAGTGTCGTGCCAGCATGCCACCTCGACAACGACTGCCGACTCATTACGACGTACCCGCACATAGCGCCATGACCCAAGCATGAGCCGCCATAATTTTGAAATGCAGGAGAGGAAGCCTCGTCGAGAGCGAATTCGAGCGCTTTATTTCGAATGGTATGAGGTGGGCGGAGGGATTCTTTGCGTGCGTATTGGCCCCCTGAGCGGAAGTTGAAGTAGACGTATAAGAGGTATTACGACCTTAAATTGAGGCTTTCGTTATTCAATCTGACCATGAATGAACGGTATCAGTCAAATCTGAGCTACTAACGTAAAAATGGAACTTCTGTGTACCCGTTTAGATTGAGTGACCCAGCGGTCATTTTCGTCCATGACCTCACCACAATCCACCGCCATCATGACATCATCGTTCCATGATTCAGACTCCATCTCAATTATATGTCGATCCCAAGGCCCACACACTTTGCTCCTCGCTTGTCCGTCATAACCTGGGTGTTGTGAGACCTTGATTCGTCTTTTCATCGCTTCCCTTGCCATATGCCTCCAGAAACTGTTTTCGGGTTTACGAAGCTTGGAGCTGTAGATGTCCCATAGTCCAGGTAGTAGCTCCACATCTTGTGCGCAATACTCCACAATTTCTGGCCTCAGAGGACGTTCATTGAACACTTCGTACCGGCCTCCTTTCCTTGGATCATAAAGCCGGCTGACGCTTTCTTTCATGAGCTGCCACCTCTGTTTGCTCGCTTGAGATACGGTGCTGTCCTTTTCAATGCATTTCGCTAGTCCAGCTACAAAATCCTTCGAATAATTCCGCGACGCTAGTTCCAGAAGCTGAACATCCATAATTCCGTTGACGCTGATATTGTAATGGGTGTATAAAGCATCTGAGTCATTTCGGATATCGAAGACGGCTTTTGGGACATTTCTATTTTCGATAATGGATTTAAGAGAGTCCCCATCGGAGTTTGTCGTGCTGAACGCTTTGTGGCCCAAAACGTGAATATCGATAAGGTAGGTCATTCTCTCAGGGACGACGTGGAGCGATATGAGAGATATTGAACCATGGCGTCCAAGGTTGATGCCCTCTAGATCTAAATATAGTGATGGAGGATCAACGGGAAGATCTTCCAGGGAATCGAGCAGCGACTTCAGGTCAGAAACGGTGTCGACGATAATCGTTTGTCGAGTGCTTCTAATGTCAGCGTGGCTGCTGGCTACGTCAAGGCTATTCTTAGACATACTTGTTCGCGAGGGGTCGGGGTACAGATAGCACAGTACTAGCAGGATCCATTCTACGATAGTGATGGCGAAGGGAGGGTGAGTGGGTCGGGACCCGTTTTGGTTCTAGATCCCTTCCGCTCCTCAGATCTAATCTGATGATCTTAGCGAGAGGCTGTGCTCAAATCTCTTGGCGCCACCTCACTGCCCAATATCATTACCGGTGGCAACCACACACGCCCCAACTTCTTTCCTCAACCCAGCCCTAAAAAGATGTGACGCCTCTCACGCGCGCGCGCGCGCGCGCGCGTGTGTGTGTGTGTGTGTGTGTTCTATTATGACCATGCACCCTATGGGTATGGGCCGTTACGATGCGCCAGCTAATTACATCCTGTTACACTGCATTTTCTCCAGCTCAGAAGCCAACTGTGAGACCTGCTCGTCCCTTGCCTAACACCCTGCTCAACATAGGAAATAAGGAAAGTAATGATAGTATAGAAAGGAGATCTGTAGTAGGAGCCATGCTAAAGGTCGTTTAGAGGCCTCGTATCCGCAGGGCAGTTCCGGCGTCGTGCGCCTCTTAATCGGCAGCGCACTGGCCGAGGCATTGGTGGCTCGTCGTGTCATCGCTTAGGAGGTAGAAGGAATCCTCAACTGCCTCCTCTCCTCTACTTCCTCTACTCTCTCTGCTTCTGCGCTTGCCAAGTCTTGTTCGTTTGGTTGCAACCGTCCAGTGTTCTTCGCGAATTCGATTGTAGCTCTGACTACTTCAATGTCCGGCTTCCAATGCTTTATCGGCCCATCAATGCTTTGACCTCCTTCTTGTCTGCTCGAGTACCCTCCTAGCGCATACGACAGGTCTCCAAAACGCCGTCCATGTTGCTGTCTTAGTCTTGCTCTTTGCTGTTCCCATCGACTGCACGAGAAGAGGAAGTGCGTGATCGACTCCGTGAACCCGCAGTCGCACGCCGCCGTTTCAGCCGCTCTAATCTTGAAGAGGTATTCCTTAAGAAATGTCTTGCCCGTCCGAAGCTGCGTGAGGATGGCGGCCTCTGCGCTGTTCAACTGCCGGTACCTCTCTGCTGACCTGCCTAAGTGCAGTGCTGCGTCGATCTTCTTCGTGAACTTGCCGGTTTCTGCCCTGCTTTGCACGAGCGGTCCTGCTATACTATGGGCTTTCTTCAGCGCCAGTCGCATAAGATACCACGGGATGCCATCCCGCTGCGGCGGCTCGTCTCTTTCTTCTCGCGTTGCTGCCTTCGCGAGCTTGTCCGCTTCCTCATTCCCCTCAAACCCCGCGTGTCCTGGGATCCAGTATAGCGTGACATTGACCATCCGAAATTTCTTGATAATTTCTGGATATAGCAGGATATTAAATTTCTCCGGCACGCCATCACCAGCAAAGGCAGTCATAACATCTGACCCGCAACTTTGGGGGAATTACTATACGATTGAGTGCGCGCTTCAATACTGTGATGTCCTGAACGGGCAAAATGATGCGAATCAGTGTCCTGCCCTAAAGGGAATGTTGCAGAGTTTGCATCTCTAACGTAATGTGCCTTCCATTCATCTAGCAGAACTAGAGGTATATACAGTCTAATTTGTCAGAACACGCTTATGCCAAAATTAATCTGTGCTTACCTTCATGAGCCAGTATGCACTTATAACAAGGTAGCGCACGATTGCAAATAGTATGCAACTTTGCGCATCTTGTGCATCTCGGACGAGTTTTTTGCAGTGTTTCTCTGGAAGCAGTTTTTGTCCAGAACGATGGTTCTCTGTTGAGTCGGTGAAGGAGCACGTCCGTAAGGGCTAAGTTCAAAACCTGTTTGATTGACCTAGCTGCTAATTTTTGGAACGAGAACCGACACGTACCCTGTTGTTCGCTTCAATTAACTGCATTGTCAACTGCAATTTCATATTCACTAAATGAACAATAATGGTGTTTGATTTCGAATCAGGCCTGGTCAAAGCCCAATTTGCACTGCATTCGACTCGATCCCTCCGAAGATCCTCTTCTCTAGCTCTCGTAGCTTCTGCCGCTGTTCCTCCAATTTAAGAAGACAGTAGAACTGGCGGCTAGCAAAAGCCCTGAAGCTCATCCCATTGTTCTGCCAATCATTTCTGTATACTGGTAGATGAATCGCAGAAAGCCTGCAGAAATGTGGAGATTCGATTATGCAATGCGAGTTTTCAAGGATTACGTGATATTCTTTGATATTTGTAATGGGTAATGGGGCGTGAGTTCTCGAGTCGGCAATCATTCTCCGGCGAGAAATTTCAACTTGATGAAAACATGGATGAAATTCAAACTCTTTCCGACTAGAGTGGTTCAAGTTAGTCGAAATAATGATCGATTATATACCTGCCTTCGAAATAAGGGTGAAAACAATTGGTATGGCTGAAAGTCAATTTTAAACCTACGGCCACAAGCTGCTCCTCATTCATCCAGAGAACCCGAGCACTGCGGACACGAACTGCAGCCCATCTTGATTAATATCGAATTGTGTGGATGCGATCTGCAGAGGTCGCACTCTGCCCTGGTCCCGAACCTCAAGTTCCGGATTAGGGAATAGGAAGTTTGTCGCATGGGGAGAGGGCAGGTTGAAAGATACGGCGCCATTTATAGATGCTTAAGTCCATGATGGAGCGTGGAAGTCGTCAAATGTCCGCAACGGCGTTTCGCTTGTATACCATAGAAGACACTCGCCGGTCTTGTCATCAGCGATTCCGGCATGAATGTTGAACGAGTAGTATGTTTGGAGTTTATGAGAAATTCCGCTAATGGCTACCAACCGATCCGCGTTGTGTGACAGATTGCAACGTACGTACTCTAAAAGGACAGAGATAAGCTAACGACAGTTTAAAAATAGGAAGACTGCCAAGGGGTTTCTTTTATGCTGGAGGTCCTCAAACGTGGCTCGGTTGTGGATCGAATCGGGCTACGACTCTTGAGGGTCTTACTCTACTACTATTTTAAGGAACTTCACATCGATATACAAACAACTTAAGTATATCGGAGCCGCTTCCTAGTGGTAAGAACGCTGCCAGTGTTGCCACTGACGAACAAACAAGCAAACAGCGACGAGCAAGCCTATAAACGCGGAACGTTAGTCGCCGCGTACTTATCGGATGTTGGATGCGAGCACTTTTGTCGTTTTGGCTTAGGATGAAGTAGTTCGTACGACGTCCGAGTGTACACATGCCAGCCATTTAGCATGTTGGTGGCGATGGACTTGGGGGTGTTCTTTTCCAGCTTGTCGGGAAACATCTTCGGAAACCATTCAAGGAAGAAGTCCAACTGCCTCCCGCAGAGTTCGTGGTAGTCAGACGGGTTAATCTCCTGCTGTAAATCGGTTGAGAATGGAATTTTGAGCTTAAAAACAGGTATGTTGTTACAAGGCAGGGCTGTAAGCACGGCGGACCCTAATGTGTCGCACATTTTCGTTAAGGTTGCCCCGTGTTTTCGGAATTTCCTCAACTTTTCCAATACACGCCGTGAAGTTGTGATACCTTTTGTTAACTGGCCTAGAGCGAGCATTGTGTAGTCTTGCCTCTCTGGAAGCCCTTGATTTAGAGCATCTAAGCGGAGACGTTCCTCTTCGGCCTCGCATCTTGATGCCAGCCTAGTAAGAATAACGCGATGCATCAACTCGAATGTATCCTTCCTCGCGGTGATGAATTGGACTATCGTGAACATTTCTTTGTCCGCATCTTCTGGGCATTTTTCTGGGACAGCGGACGGTTTGCAGCATTGTGCAATCATTTGAACAAGACGGGCCTTCTCACACAAGGCCAGCCCATAATCCTCACACTGCAGCGCGCGTCGGAGGACATCCACCTGGCCTGTCTGAAGAGGAGACGATGTCAGGGTATCGTTGATTATGCCTTGGTGCAGGTCTTTCCCGACGCAGTTATGCTTGATGTTCGAACAGTCTGACAATTTGAACGTGTCTTTCGATAGAGTGTCTGGCACTCCGCATGCATCCTGGCACCATTGGTACTCGGTATCAGAGAGCATATTGGGCGTGTCATCGTATTCGATGTCGACGGACTCGGCGATGTTGTGACCCATGTTGACCACCTGATGATATGAGCCTGGTTTAGTCTCGACCATCTGGCCTGCTTTGCAGCAGACTAGATGGTAAGGGATGCCCCAATCGTCTAGCTCTTTGGGGGATATAAGGGTACTTAAATGACGAACGGCCTGAGAGCACCCTTTCTTAACCCTATGCAGCTCAAACAGCTTCTCCTCCAGTTTTTCGGCGCACTGCTCGTCGATTATGAGCCAAATCTTGGGCGCTCCTGCGTGGACCAAGTTCACGGAACCTAGCTTGGCATCCTCAATATGCAGCACTGACGGAGTGTATTCCCCAAGGCTGATGTAGACGTAGACCGTATTGATTCCTGGAAGATTGCCATCGTTACGTCTGCGGAGGCGGTGGCCAGCATGCACCAGAGGCTCAAAGCCGAGGCCCAATAGCCCCTTGGCCGGTTCAACCGGACCAATGTAATATGGGCCGCCGCTTTTGGGGGGATTCTGGCGCAAGTTATTAAACATTTTCTTCATATCTTCCTGAGTTGGTATTGACCCCTGCCATGTGAAGTGGCTTGGGTCGACTCGGACACCGGATGTTGGCTTGTGGGTGATACATAGCCCAGTGGGTATCCTCTTATAGTCGTGTCGTAGAAGGTGTTCGCTGTCGATATAGTACTGCTCCAACTTTAGAGATTCGAGGTTTACGATATCGTATATAGCGTAGGGCTGCCGCTGTTTACGATGCCGCTTCTGGAGAGTTTGAGCAAACTTCCCTCGCATTTGGTGCTGCATTAATTGCATCAGTCCCGGGGATGTTTGTAGTTGAGATGGCGCCGGCGAGGCTTCGGGGTTGATCTGATCCTCCTGGGGTAAATTGGTATTGTTAGCTCGATGCTTCTTTCGATGCCTTCCTAGGGCGCTAGTGGTCGCTGTGGTCTCAACAGCCGTCCCGGTGACTTTCGGGGCTGCTGCCCGTCATTTCCCCCAGCTCCCGGGAGGAGCTCTTCGGTTGCGCTGCTATTTCCATGGTTGGGATCCTCGCTGTGTTGTTGTTCAGCTTGACCTTGTTCAGCTTGACCTTCGTCTTGTTTAGCTTGGCCTTTGTCTTGTTCGGCTTGACCTTCGTCTTGTTCGGCTTGACCTTCGTCTTGTTCGGCTTGACCTTCGTCTTGTTCGGCTTGACCTTCGTCTTGTTTTGCTTGGCCTTTGTCTTGTTCGGCTTGACCTTCGTCTTGTTCGGCTTGACCTTCGTCTTGTTCGGTTTGACCTTCGTCTTGTTCTTCGTCTTGTTCGGCTTGACCTTCGTCTTGTTCGGCTTTGACCTTCGTCTTGTTCGGCTTGACCTTCACTTGCGCTGTCTTGTTCGGCTTCACTCGCGCTACCATTCGACGGTATCCTGAATACTCTTAACCGCATTCAAGATGTATTGGAGAAAGCCGCGTAATCCCTTGGGGTCGATCTTGTCTGGGTCGATCTCCTCTGGGTCGATTAAGTGCTCGAACTCGAAGTCTGGGTCTGGTTCGCTGTCTGCCTCTGCGCGATAGGTGTTGCGCGCGTCTCCAGTTTGGCGACGGGAAATGAGCTTTGCCTCTGCCTTCTTTGCGAGTTGAACTATGCAAGTGAGGCGATGAAGCCGGCGCTCCAGGGAGTCCCAGTCATACGTCATCATTTTGGCGTAGGAAGGTGCGAAAGCCGTCAACAGAATTAGTCGGACGATGTCGCGCATGCGGATTGCCGTAGGCAGGGATTGGTGAAGGCGCGACACGGGCGTGGACCAGGCTGGTCCGGAAAAACGTCGGCACCTCACGCTAATCCTTTCTCGTCAAAATTTGCACGTTTCGTACCAGAAAATCCCAAACAGGTTAAGACCACAGAAATCCAGGATCTGCCTCCGTCATCTCCACCTTCAAGTTGTAGCGGCAAGAACCCGAACACCCCACCGACGCCTTAAGCCAGAGATAAAACGAGCCGCTTATTCTAGCTAACGGATGGGCACCTTCACCCAGCCGACCATCTCCGGAGGCACACATTCTTCCTGTCTCATCCGTAGATACGAATCCGTGAAATCGGCCATTGCGATATGCTAGCAAATAGATGTGGGTGTCATATTCTAAGCATAGCTTCGTTAATTTCTCATAGGGGCTTTTAGGGCTTGGACAACCGAGAAGTGCCTAGGTTGCCCTGGCTTAATATTCGAAGTATCATGGTCACAGAGACAACGGGACTTGTGGAGGGCGGCGAAGGACTACATTGAAGGGAGCAGTGGCACTATTCGGGTCGGGGAGAATAACTGTGACTTCATCCCTCGACCAAATACTCCATCCCCATCTATGGCTAGGACAGCAAGTAGTGTTGATGCTACAAGGACAGTGACCAAGAACCTTCTAGCAGCCTTGAATCGCGCATATCTAGCGAATTCTGGAACAAGGGGACTGCAGCTGCTGCTGCGGAAGGTTCCTCATGGATCTCAGTTTCTTTTAGAGCGAGCTCCCCAATATCACTGGATTCTTCAGCACCGATATCCCACACAGGCATTACTGTACCGGAGAGTACCCCCAAACCCAGCAACAACCGTGGTATGGTTATCACAGATTTAGATTCTCATGGAGATGGAACCGAATCCACTGTCCAGAATGTAGCAATGGGATTGGATCTATCAATGCCGCGCGTAAAGCAAGTCGATTCAATGTATAACAACTGGGTGAAGAGAGGTACAATCCAGCGTCACCGAGGAAAACTCACCGATTACTACGAAGATATGATCTCTCTGTCTATTGTGGCTCACAATAGGAATGACAAAGACCTAAGCTACTCAATACTACTGAAATGGCAAGAAGAAAACTACCGCCATGCTTCTACTATGCCGAATCTTGAAAGCGTCATGACAGCTTTTAAGTATCTTCCATGTTCTTCCTCTCTTTGCAAATGGATTATCCACTTTTACTCCTTTCTGTGGAGCACGGAGACCTATGTCACGTATGAAGACTTCTGCCTCCAGTTGGGCATAGAAAAGAGGCCCTCAGAGTCGTTCCTTTATGGCGTTGCACAGACCCGATGTCCATTCACGAAAGGGAAGGATATCCGATTATTAAAGGACTGGTGCGTGTTACATAACCACAAGGATGAGCTTAGCCACACTTTGCTAGCAGATTTAATTAAAAAGGAAGAGGAAGAGGAGCTTGAAATGGCGAAGATGACAGTAATGAAGCATGAGGGGAATAAACAGAATACTAACCGGGCTCAGAGGAACATTTTGAAAAGAGAGCATAACGAACACACGGTGAGTCCACATATCTCGAAGAGGAGAAGGAAGGGGAGGAAAAGGGGAGGAAGGGGAGATTTTACTAAGTAGTTTTTGAGCGTCGTTCGTGAGCACGGTGCCACAGGGTAGAGGGAGGTACATCTCGCAGACAGTGATTTTATAGTCCGCTCTTAGCAAACGGTATCCAGAAATTTCTTCCAGTATTGCTAGAAGCGAGTAGACTTTGTCCAATGGGTCGGTTGAGGATCTATTTTTCGATAAGAGCGAGTTGGGTATGTCTGAAGTAGAATCTCAGAAGTTTTAACTCTTTCGGAACGCACTCCGTCGTAAAATCCAAACTCTTGAGGTTAGTTAAATATGTTGGCCTCCGAGATCTCATCCATACGGTCTAATATATAATTGTAGGACGCTGTAGCCTTCGCAATCTCGTCCCAATCGACGCACCATCGGCCGCAGATGACAATTGCCCTCCGAGCCGTAACGATCTTTTGGACTATCCAAACTCGGCTCCGTCACCTTCATCACCACCCTCCACGAGCCCACTCCGAGAACGAACACGCTGCTGCCACTCCTTCCTTCCCACCTCAACCAATACACCTACCTAGCCGTCGTCCTGCTCTCATTTCTATATTACTCTCTCGCGGCTGGACTGTCGGAGACACTCTGTATACAAGTTAGAAAATGAAGTAATATCAGGGGATAAACTTCCTTGAGAAAATGGTCATGATCCTCATACCTCTCATCGCAGAGTGCCAAAACGTCATTGAGCGGTTCTTTCATGCTGGTCGGCTTGCCAGGAACATTAAGATGCCTAACAGAGTGTTGCCGGAGGTTGTCGCTCCTACTAAAGGCCCTTTTGCAAATATTACATACGTACGGCCGTTTGTTCCAGTGCACGGTCTTATGATATCGCAGTAAATGCTCCCCTCTTGCGAAACTGCAAGCACAGATGCAACACTTGTGTTGGCGAGGGGCACCTCGATGCCTTCTTGGCGCTTTAACCACCATTTCTTTACTCCCTACGGATTATTAATTTAGCTCCCAATCTTCACTCTTCCATGTCTGCTATCTGCAGGCCGCCCCGGAGAGTTGCAAGAGACATGTAGCTGTCACGTCATGTTGCTATTAGATGTTCCCACCGGTTTCCGATTAAACGACCTGAACTCTTTGCGAGTTGTCGGCAATGGCGCACGTCCGAAGTAACCGTTCGTGGTGACGAAAAAAATGTTCCTCTTCCCTAATAATTGAACGCAAAGAGTGGTGAATGCACAAGTCTCTGAGGGAGGTGCTTCTTACATCACCAAGGATGGCTGCAACAGTGACCCATGCATCATACATCTTTGGCCTTCCCCCCAACTTCGGTAATACTATTCACGCTATCCACTCACGATTTGCCCGCAGCTCTTCATCCTCTGTTGTGCTTTCACCAGAGACCAAAAGAACAGCGTCGCCAAAAAGAGGCGCTCACAGGGAAGCCTGAGATCTATCGGCTGTGGTGGTCTTAAGGGTGATTTCGGCGTGAGTACGGTCCACAAGAATGCACAGCCAATCAGCTATATGTTCTGTCGCCTAACGGAGTGATCTGAAGGCCCAGAGTGAGATTTGGAGTAAAACAGGGTTTCCGTACGCAGCCCCGTTTTACACCCCTGCTCATCAGTCTTCCTATTTTGCCTAGTCTTCCCTGCTGAAGGATTACAGGGCCCAAGGATTCGAAGGCCAGGGATCAAGGTGAAGGACTACAGGTGGGGCGTCCTGGAGCATGGTCAACAACGGCAACTCGGGTCTCGCTAGGAAAATGCTCGAGGTGCTGAGCTTCTTGCCTTCTAACCCGCGGCTGCCAGAAGAGCTCGTGGTCGCTCTTGATACTGATAATAGGGTCTTATTTAAGCCTCAGAACCTCGCTACGATGCTCGGGAGTTATTGCCAGCCTTGTGTCTGCTGTCGCGCGCAGATTCATGCAAGGTCGCCACGCCGATCGATACCTCCAACCGATGCAATATTCCCAATTTGGCATCGCCCTGACTCTGGTTTTGACTCCTTCAGCTTCAACCATTTTGTCGAAGAGAGGCCTCTATGTTTAACCTGGTATTGTCAAGAGGATGCCAGCTAGGTTTGAACAACTCAGAAAGCGCAAATATAAGCGAATCTGGAACAGGACTGAAAGTTAACAAGATCCAGAATGCATCAACCATATTGTCTAGCCAAAGATCCTTAGCTCGAGAGGATATGAACATAGGATGGACATGCTTCTCGAGCACACTACCGCGATATCGGTCGAATAACCCAGTGGATCGTCTGCTGTGATGAAGAACACTGCCAGATTAGTGGGACTTTGCTTCTGATAGGTATCGGTGGTTCATTCCTCCGATTACTCCTGTATTTCACCGCCAAGATTCGTTCAGAATTGAACGAATCTTGGCGGTCATGTGACTTAGTCTACTAGCGTCTCGGCTCTTTGATCCTGTCCCTCAGGACATCGTGCGCAACACTAGGGATCGAGCGCACCTCACAACCGAAACGGTCCAGTCCCGTCCAGTCGACCTGGACCAAGTAGCCGCACGACTTCTGCAAGTACCCACCGACAAAGAGGCGCCGCCTCGATCGTTCTTCCCTCCGGCTCGACCGCCCGTATACGAGGAGGAACCATACCCTGGATGATTATCACCAGCTGTGGGAGACTGGCTCTGCATCGACCCAACCCTTGGATGAGGAGGAAGAATCTTGTCAGACAAGGAACAAGTCCGCCAACTGGTGATTGATGTCAGCCGAATGGGAGAAGAAGGGGTAGAGAAGGTAGCCACTACTGAGGTAGCTAAGCAAACCATCACACAAGGCATGAAGAACGTGGAGAGGCTTACCGGGGCCATAATTAAGGACTTTCGGGTGTGGCGTACGAACGACAGCGCGAGCGTCATCAAATTCTCAGTGGAAAAGGACAAAGAAGCCGCTTTTCGGCAGACGACGGCTGAATGGCTGGAACCGCACATGCCAGGCGCGAGGCTCGTCGGACCCAAGTGGCACGCAGTCAAAGCCGACTGGATCGAGGTCCCACTAGCGATGGATGCAGACAGTGGAAAAGTAAGCAGGTCAGCCATGGAGCGCTTCGCAGCGGAGAATGGGTGGAGGTATGCACGATGAGGTGGCTCGGACAGCCAAGGCCCAGCGGGCAGCACGCGTCGGTAGTGGTCAAGGTGGCGACGAAGGAGGACGTGGAGAAGCTGCTAAGGTCGAACAGCGTGACATTTGGCGGAGGCGGAATCATCGTATCGCCATTTGAAGAGCGACGCACGCCGGTGGCATGCTTTAAGTGCAGGCGGTTTGGACACAGAGCAAGGGACTGTATACGGCCGGAGACGTGCGACATGTGTGGACAAGAAGGTCATCTGCGGTGCGAGACGGTCAATCTACGGTGTGTAAACTGCCAGGGCCCGCATCGGGCTTCGCACCGAGAGTGCCCAGAGTACAGAGCGTCATGAATAGGGAACTCTGCATCCTTCAGGCGAACATGAAAAGAGGTAGGGAAGCACAGCACGCGCTCCACAACGACCCAGCACTTGCAGACTTTCACTTTATTCTAGGCCAGGAGCCTGGGTGCTTCCTCGCGGATGGAGAGGTAGTGCTGCACGGTACGAACCCGCGATGGACGAAATTCGTACCATCTAGTAGGCGACAAGGCTCCTACCCAGTCAGATCGTGCATCTGGGCGTCTAGAGACATGGCAGCTACACAAATTCAGGTGGACTCAGCGGATATCACAGCAGTGGCGGCACATGTTGGCGGAAGGAAGCTGGTCATCGTATCAGTGTACATTCCGGACCTGTGCTCGAGGAGGGCAAAGGAAGAGAATTTGGAGGCGCTTACCAGCAGGCTGGACATGATCAACAGGCTGGTGCAGTGGCAGCAGCTACGTGACCCACACACAGAAGTGGTAGTTGCTGGGGACTTCAACCGACACAATCCGTTGTGGGGAGGGAGCCATATTAGCAGCGTATCGCGGTAGGAAGAGTGTGCGCCAATCATCGACTTTATGGCAGAACTGTCACTTCAGAGCCTCCTCCCTGCCGGGGTGACTACGTTCGTAAGCGCGGAACGTATGTCCACAATCGACCTAATGCTTACGACGCCGGGGCTGGCGAGCGAGCTGGCCGAGTGCTCAATATGGGAGCATGAATACGGGTCGGACCATCGAGCGATTCGTACGAGCTTCTGTATCGATATAGAGAGACAAGATGAGCCAGAAAGGATGCTCTTCAAGAACGCGCCATGGGGCAAGATTAGGGAAGTAATCGAGCAGCAGAAGGAGGAGGGGTTCCCCAGTGTGCCGCCGGATCGTCCGATGAAAGAGCCTCTTTGCCTGAGTCGCCGTCTTGCGCAGTTCCGCATCTTCTCTGCCCTGCCTCCGCATCGCGCATGCTCGGTTTCTCCAGTACGTGTACGACCTCCTCAACGCCATAAGGTCCTCGTTCCACCATCGCTTCATGTACTCGGGATCTACGGCTCGAGCTTGAGTACGTGGGTCCTGACCTAGCCAAGCAAGTCGATGATGCCGGAATATCAACACTCTCGCCCGATGCACAGTATCGAGTCTGGCATGACATTAGCAACGCCCTTCAATACATCCACAGCCATGGTATTTCACACTGCGACATCAAGCCCCAGAATATTCTGCTTAGTGATGAAAACACAAGAGCCGTACTTTGTGATTTTGGACATTAGGGATAGTGCTGTCCATAACGGCGGCACACCACGTTACATCCCTCCCGAATACGCAGCTGACGACGCGCGGGTGTTGGAGCTTGCTCAGGATCTCAGACTCGTTCTTCCACTCCTGGCCGTTGCCTCAGTGGTGGGTCTTCGAGCAATCTTGACGGCAGTTACCGTGCCATAGCGTTTGCCCTTAAAGACTGTAGTGCGGGTTGTTTCGCCAACGATTTCGTGCAAGACAGGAGCTTTTAACTTCGACGTCGACTTCGACGGGTCGGGCAACGCAGGGTGCTCAGGGACGGCAGCTTTGCCCGCTCCCTCGCATGACGGTAGTACGCGCGCTTTCGAGCTCGAAAGAAGTTTGTAATGGCCGTAGATCCTTACGGTTCGGTGATCATGCGACACCGAGAAAGCGGTGATTTGCCGGTCAACCTCTTTCTCCCGCTTTGCAAGCCTGAACAGCTCAACGACCCCTCTCACAGCAATTGTCATGCTGTGCGCATTCTGCCTGTCAGCAATGTTGAGCGCTGCAGCTCCGAGGATGCTATCATTAAGCCAATAAGCACGCTAAGACGGCTGTTGCGGCGCGACGGTCCAAGACAGCTTGGTTTGCGGGGAACCAATGGGGACGTGAAGGAGGCAGCGCACCGCTACCTTCACTGCCAAATCTCGAACTCCGCCCCAGCTACTACTAATATAAAACTCAACTCCTCTGGCTCGCCCTCTTTCTACTACCAACCCCGAAAACCTCGTCGAAACCTACTGTAAGTTAATTCCCTAGCACCACAACCCTGGCCCTGCTAATAGTCGTGCCTTAGTACTATGGCATCAGCTCCACCTTCCCTAGCGACTGCGCTCCCAAAGCCAGACTGGGCAATAGACCTTGGCCCAACCAACATGGCCGTCCCCACCAGTAACCTAAACGAATTCCCACCTTCCTTAGCCCCAGACCAGGTAGTCCTTATCGCCAATGGGAAGCACACTAGCATCCGGCCTGCGCCTAACAGCAATGATACTGAAATCCTTATAACTCATACTTGGGTTTACGCTCGCTACAATCCAGCTTCACAGCAACTTTGGATGGCAGTTGAGAATTACCTAACTCATGTTACGGTTAACCTTTCCAATTATGCACAAGGGCTTCAGCAACCAACTATACACCGGATATGGAGCCTAACGTGGATGACATTTGCGGCATTCAACGCGACCATCTGGATTCCACGCGCTGACTGGCTCCGCCCTCGCCGCCGATGGCGTCTCCGCAACCAGCGTCGCCAACACCAGTGCTTCACCAATTGGAATCCCGACCACGCCAAAATTGTTGATCTCTGGAATGCTCAGAGCCAGCAAGGCTTCCCGGGCCCTTCCGACAATCACTCTCCAGATTCAGATGCTGAATGGGCTCAATGGGGATATTCATCTGGGTCGGACGATGACTGAGGACGACATTATAACTAGATATAGTAAGGCGTTTCCCTTATGTACAACCCACACTAACCGTTTTCTCGCTAAACACGATACTCACCCCACTCTCTATGATTAGAGTACACGGTTGGTATCTTGGTATTTTGGCATAATTTCGTGCAGCCAAGGTTAGTTTCCGCAGCTTTTTTTTTTCATAATAGCCTGAGAAAAGAACAGGTTTGGAAGTTCGTCATAGGAGTATCAATAAACAAAGACCAGATGCGAACGCCTCCCTTGATAGAGGTACGTACAAGGACCGAAGGTATGATCGCCGGCAACAGAGAGCGAAGAAAGAAGTCGCCCAAAGCGGAGTAATCGGCGGGGGTTACATGCGGGATGAGCTTCGCGAGGAATTTTTTGAGCTTGATGGGTCCGGGAAAAAGGCCAAACCGGCGCGGGTGTAAGGAATGGTGGATTCTTTAGCCCACCTTACATAAATATGCTCTGCATAGAGCCTCTTCTGGCCTCTGTTTCCTCACGTGAGTTCTTCACACCTCAAGCAATCAATTAATTCACATTCAAGACAGTATTGGTGAGTACTTCCAGCTGCAAAAACATGACCTCTTCCATCACCAAGACCCAACCGGCTGTGTGATACGTGGCTTGCTCAACCATGAGATTTTTATGCCGCTTTGGCTGGCCCGAACACTTCCTCCAACTCAGACGCAAGATCTTCCTTCTCATATTCGGTAATTTCCCCCCCGACATATCTTTTTGTTCTTCTTGACGACCATAAGATACAATCAATTTTTGGCGACATTGACGGCGTCAATGCAGAGCAAGACGCGCGGCTGTGGCACCCCGAGAGAGATCGGCCCAGGGGCTCGAACGGATCCCTATTAAAATCCAGTTCTGTGGATGGTGGGTGAGGGACGGTGTGAACAAAATGATGTACATACTCGGCCGGATTGAGAGACCGAAATCTGCCACAGCATGGGGCACCCACCACAGCCATTGTGCATCTTTTTCTAACTACGTCAAAGCAGTACTGCAATTGTGTAATATTAGCGTACTTAATAGGTTTTGTATTGCCAAAGTGGTTCAAAGCTACGACAGCGTGTACCGACCTGAGTGGCGGATTCGCCTGCGACACCACGTATGTTGTTGATGATGATTTCCCAGCACCATAATGGGATTTCATGGTTTAGATTCGTCTCTTTACGAGTTTATCCGGCAATAGGAAGCAATGGTGGCGCTGTGGTGAAGAAATGTCGCCCGTCGCATGAAGGCGCACTCTGCAGGAATCAGGCAAGAGAACAGCCATAATTGCGTATAGTTAGTGGCGTTCTCCAAAGACTTGGTTCCGCCACATGTGGCTTAGTCTTCCATCAACCATTTTCTCCCATAGTTCCATCAAATTTAGTACATCCATGGCTCTACGCCTCAATTTCATCAGCCCCTCATACGTGCCAAGCGAAGTTGCCAAAGAACACCACATATCCTTACGAGTCGATGCTCGAGGAGACCAGTGACAACAGAGGCTCTTACGTCGTTGCATAATCTGATCAAGCAGGATGCTTTTGCGATTGATGAGCCAAGCAAACTAAAGATTCAGCATATGCAACTTCAACCCATGCACAAAGCTATCCAATTTATCCTTGAACTCGGCGGCAGAGCCATTAAGAATATCCCCACCAACGTGCGTGTTGACGAAGTCAGCAAAGTGTAGGCGGGCCTGTCGCTCGAGCTTTTTATCTTCTCGCTGTGCTCGGGTCCTGTTCAGGAACGGAAGGGTCGAGAAGTAGTCTAAGTCTTTCGTTTCGGTCGCATCGTAAGTGGCAGGGTCGTTCAAAATTCGGCATGATTTGTCTGCAAGATACTTCTCAAAGGGGACAAGAACCTCTTGAAATCCATATTGGCAGCCTGCTGTGTCGAGAATCCACGCCTCATTGGAAAACAGTCGTCCCACTTTTAAAACTGTATGCGGCAAGTCGCTAGAGTCTGGACCAGGAACAAGCTTTGTTGGAGTCAGTGGCTTTCCAATATGGAGGTCCAATACTTCGATAGTCGACGCTACCCCTACTAAATGTAAATCCGAGCTTACTGAAGGCATAATCTTGGGGGTCTGTCTCACCTTTGAGAAGCTTCCGGGTCAGACGACCTAATAGTGCCATAGCCGTTGTGCACTGATTATTCGCAAGAGCTGCCTCCTTATGGTCGATATTAGTGGTGAGATGAACTGGAAAGAGACCACGCTTGGATCGAGCAGTGATAGGTCTTTTATTTTGATAAAGACAGAGGACCCCATCTTGGAACTCTATCTTTGTTAGGTCGATATCGTACACAACCTCTCTGTATGTCAACAGGGCGGCTTTGAGTATATTGGCTGTTCGAAGTAGCTTCTTTCGTTGTCCCAGGGCGCGGCAATGGGCCTTGTGGTCTGACCAGTGTTCCTTCTGGCAGTCGCGGTTACAGTAGACACTACCGACAGAATCTCCAGGCTGGTACTCTGGTGCGTCCATGCAGCCAGCACACCTCATTGTCGCGTCCGCCCTACAATTTGCACACTGCGTGAGATATGTTAGTGCCATGTCGAGCAGCAAAAAGACAGTATTTGCAGTTAAGGGTGATTTTTAATTGAAGTGTGTAGTAAATGATAGTCTAGGCAAATGCAAATATGGCAATATACTGCCTACTGGATAAAATAAATGACTCGAAGAGCGCACAACTGGGCGACGAATTTGGAGGTGCTGGCGTCGAGTGCGGGACCGTACTACGGTCGGTGGGACTGGTTGACCACTTGTGTCCTTGTGTCCTAGAAGATGAGTGGCAAATGGCGAAGGGAGATGTGTCCACGGATAATTGGTCCTATTTGAATGCAGAAGAGAGGTGCTAACCAACGTTATGCGCGCAGAATGAAGGTTGCGCGATTTTAGGGACCAATAGATCAGTAAGCCACTCCACCATTTTATGTCCCCTAAGATTGACCGGTCAGCCTTTTAAAACTCTTAGGCGCAGACTCACACTACGCATCAGCGACACTGACTTGCTTTCCTCAGAGTCTCGTAGCAAGAAAGGTTTTTGCAAGATATTCAATTTACTACTCTGCCTTGAGCTCGAGAACCTTCGCAATCTTGTTCCAAGGTTGTTGTTCGACTTGAGAAGCCAAACACATTTGCTATACTCTAGCACACCTAGACCGACTTCTACTATGACTATAGTTAAACCCTCATCTCTTCCTATGGAATGTAGGCTAACCTTGACTAGAACCATATGTCCTTCGATATATCAAGCCTTCAAAGGATAAACCTCGCCCCACCTCCACAGGTGCCACCTAACTGTTTTCAATGCGGTGGCCCCAGCCTGAGGTCCACCACCCGAAGGTCAAATCGTAAAGGGAACGCGGGACGTCCCTACGACAAATGCATGCGTTGCGGGAAGTTCCTTGGCTTCGCCGACGAACGAGGGAATGACCCGAACAACCCACCATGCGGCTGTGGGGTCTCGAGTAAAAGACAAGTTGCAGGTCCGGAGAAACGAGTTCCTCGTGGGTTACACTATGTATGTAGGTTAGGGGCGTGTGACTTTTACGCTCCCTGCAAAGACGCGGAGGATCGGCAGGTCACGGTTGACGGAGAATTTGTGGATCTCTTGGCTATGCTTCGCATAATTTAATGCTTTGTCCTTTTTTTCTTCGAATATCTCCATTGCCCTTTGAATGGGTGTGGTAGAACACCTGTCCAGGTGAGCATCGGATCGGATTTACTTCGCTGCGTCGACTGTGGGGCTCAAGTATTCCTTCTACGCTCGTGAGCTGTATCACTCACCTAACCCCGCCTAGGCCAACGAGCGCTGCGCGCCTAGCCTGCCGTCTCCAGATCTCTTGAATGATAATCTTCCGCCGCCCATACAACAAGTATTTCTAAAATCTATACTAGGCTATCTATTGTGCTAGGAGTGTACTGGCTGCGGCGCCATAACCCTTAGATCAACTGGGCCGCAAACACTCTTATATTCAATAGCTCATTCTGAACGTCGATATCCATCTACTCTCGTCATTCACTCCTCCATGCGCCGTCCGTGATACAAACAGTGGAGTTACATGGAACAAGAGCAGCGATGAAGGAGAATACTAAGTTTAAAGTCACTATGAAGGTAGATCAAGGGCTGAACGGCTCTTTTACAATTCGAGACGCATTCACAGGCGAAGAAGCCACTGCTAAACTCGATGCATGGGGAATATACAATTCACAGCTTATGGATACCCCCCTACTCGAGAACCCTAGTTCTTGATGTATTTCACTGCTGTATGGCTCATGGCACCGAGTCGGATCTCTATTTGTTTCAATCTGTTGAAAGCTGTTGTTGACGAAGCTTGCTTGATTATTCAGGTGCGGGGAAGACTATATATATAACAGCCGAGGTCACGTGTGCTTGGCAGTGATTGCAATTCCAACACAATCACGTTTCACAACCCAAACTCTCCCGTATATAACTATCCCATCTCGCTGTCTGCTCCATCTACTCAGTCCTTTCAGGCCAGCTTTGTCGCTATGGCCTTTTCTGTGGCATTGCTGGATGACCTAGTGCTGCTTAGAAGGACGATAAGAGCGGTAATAGTTGGTGGCTCACTGCAAATTTCTAGCGATGATAGAGCCTGCAGCTCTGACCAACTCGGACTTCAGATTTGTTTTGGTGAGCAACCGCTTCATCTTTGCTAATATCTGTCGAAAGTTGCTTGACTTGAAGAGAACTTTGCTGGCAAGCAGTGGAAATCTAAGTCAATCGTTTCGTATTATATCTGGAAGTGTGAGGGGATAGCTATGCGTCTTTAATCTGAACAACGGCCTCAACCATAAGTTACTTAAATATATGTGGTGGTGAAAAGGCCGTCTAATTTTAAGGTCTTTTTCATCTGTGCCTATTGGCTGTTCTCAGGGCAGGTATTGGTGGTTCATTTCTCCGATTTTCACGAAGCAGAAATTACTATTAGTTACGAGCAAAATCCGCTGGCGCGAATTATTTAAATTATTTCACCGCCAAGATTCGTTCAATTCTGAACGAATCTTGGCGGTCATGTGACTTAGTCGGTAGTTCTGAAACTCCATCCAATTCTCTAGCTGACCCTGTTGCTCCGGGTCCAACAGCAGGCGGACATCGCCACCCACTTCATGCCTTCGCCGACGCTCGCGAACCTCGTCCACAAATTTGCTGAAGGGTTTGCTTCGATAGCGGCCCCGGTCCCTCCCCTGAGACGTGCGGAATTTCCGCCAGTTCGATAATTGGGCGCAAAGCACCACATCGTCTGTCCCTGGAAACGATTGCCAGTACCATATTATCGCCTGGTATTTCTCGGGAGGGTTTCGCAAGGGAATATCGAGGTTGGGTGGGTAGCAGGGAGGACAGCCTTCGTTTTCTAGTGCTTTACGCGCCTGGGCCTCTAGCAAGCGAGACTCCTCGTTCTCCTCCTCCTCGTCTAGTGGCGGTGTCATGCATCTACGTTATCACAGTATTAGTGCAAGGAAGAGATATGGTGTGTTGAGACGAACCGCAGCCTCGATCTCTAGGGTTATCGGAATGTTTCTGGGCCTGTACTATGCTTTGATAAAAACTGCGGTTCGCTCTGATTCTGAAAGTGTCGAGTAGCCTGGGATTGTGACGATACTGTCCACCGAAGGTAGGCGTCAGCATGGCCAACTGCGATTATGGTTGGCGAGTCATCACGTACCTGATGTTCCCGTAGTCTTTGACTGTAGTACAAGCAGCCAAATCATTAATGGAAGAATCAGTAGAAGTGTCCATAGTGAATAGGGAATGCGTGGTGGTGCACGCGAAGTGGAAGAGCGATGACACGAGACTGGAAAAGTTGAGATATGGAACGCACGGTCCTTCCAGTAGCTTGTGAATCGCAGAGTCGAGGTTAACACCGACAGTGGGCTGTTGGATGAATCGAGGATCCCTTGATGAGAGTGTTCATGTAATTAGTGCGGCTTAGCTAGTAGTGGGGCTACATAGGGCAAGCTGCCCTGCACAGCCAATAGGACTTATGATGATGATGATGATGATGATGATGATGATGTGGTCAGCGTGGCAAGGATCCCAAAAGGATGAGTTATGTAATATAGCCTCGATGGGTTGGATGCGAATATCTCTAATCTTTGCCGGCTACTAGCGTGCTTTGACTGCCAGCTAGTCCCCGTTGATCTCTTCATCCGGGCAAGCCGCACAAAATCGACCTGGGCTGCGAATGGAGAACTTATGCAAATATCACCTGCTAGCGCTGGAGTCCCTACTTGGCTCTTAAGTCTTCTGGTTCCGAAAGTCCTCATTGGCAACTCCAACGAACATACTTGGCTGTCACCAGCCCAGGAACTGGGTGTCGTTGAACTGATATCAGACGACGGCGTCCAGTATCTGCAACTTGCAAGCAATTGGCGCAAGCCGGCAAGCATCTCGCAACACGTAGGTCCGACAGATTTGGGCCACCGTGTCTGGCAAATAGCCTTATGTCCTTCAAAATCCTCGGCTCACAACAGCGGAGATAGTCGGTAGTGTATTGAATGGTTTGGCGATTTCTCTTCGACTCGGCGAGGAAGTTTCGAGTCACCGGCCGGCGGGCTCGTCGATGCGGTGAACGAGGTGGGCTTGGAGCAGCTTGAGTGTTTCTTTGGTCTAGCTCTCTCAACGCTCGTTTGGTCAACCAGATCTTCGATAAGTTGTCCCAAAATGCTGGTGGTGGTTGAGATCCGCTGGGAGGGCTGGTTCGGGCATATGGCGATTATCGATCATAGGCACCCCAGATTCCACCAGATGGGGAGCGGCGGCTATATCGTGCGCAGCTCAGCATACTTCGTATCCCGCGACGTGGAAGATTGGTGGTTGGGGTTCGCGTCGATTGGGGTAGAGCTGGACCGTGCTTCTAATTCTTGGCGGCAGTAAATGAGTCATTGAACTAAGAGCCTAGGGCGACGACGGATGCAGGGTTGAGAGAACTAACCACTAGAAAAACAATTTCTCGTTTCCAGCTTTTCAAAAAAGGGAGGGTCGCATCAAATAAGCGGGGCGCGAACTCCGTATTTACCCCGCCTCGGGATGCGCATTGGTCCCCTACCCATGATTCGCATTAAGATGGAACAGCAGTGCTGGAGACGAGCACGCATATCCAATAAAGTACTCCGTACGGGGGACTGAGCTTGCAGTTTCCCATAAGCCATTGCCAGGTCAACGTCTCACCCAAGTGGCATTTATCACCAACCAACCAAAGTGCTTACCAGCCATCGCGTCCTCAAACGCGTCAATACACCGAAGATAAGAAACATTTTACGGGACAAGAACTTACGGGGGACCTCCGCTCTCTGAAAACTCTAAACTGTTCCACGAAGCCATATTGATAACGTTTAGACTGCTCGAACACCTTACGCCTGACCTCAAAGCTTCCTAGTAATCTACTCACATCACCTCTCCCACCACACGAACCAAAGCACAAGATGATTCGCGAAGCACCTTTTGAAGTCGACGCACTCATTCCAAAGGTCGAGGGTATACTCAGTAGACTTAAGAAAATCAAAGATGAGATTCAACAGCCCCGCCTCCGCTCAGCCGCTTACCGGAAAACAACACGGTCCCATGCCTCCTTCAACTTGGAGACAATTTCCCAAACTCTGCACGGCATCGTTCAAGAGGCACAACGCTTACAAGCTGAACTAGAGGCACGCGCTGTCCAAGCCTCGCAAAATCCCGTATCAGCACAAGGCTCTACGACCACGGTGCTTAAAAATCCGGAGATATTTTACAGCGAAGAGGGACACATCGCGCATGAAGATGCGCAAGGCGAAAACACACAGAACGGCGATAGTGCTGAGGACGACGAAAACGCACGGAACAAGAATACACAAAACGACGAGAATAGCTTTCGCAACCATGTGTCACAAAAGCCTAATCAAGCCTTATCGGGAGGAGGGCAGCGGCGTATACGTTCCAGTTGTTCCAACGTAACACCTACAGCTGCGAAACGGAAGGGCGCTAGCATTCTCAATCCCCGTCCTAAAAAACGGCGCTCGACATGTTCTAGCGAATTGAATGAGTGGATTAAAAAGATTCAGACCTCGGATTGGAGTCTTGGGCTTGTTTTTATTCAGAAATCTGATCGGCTTGCATCGATTCGTTTGACCGCAGCAATCTTGAGCAAGAAGACGATTGAACGTTGCATAACCTTGATAAGCGCTTGGAGAAGTAGTAAAGTCCTACCTACGGACGCGTTCCGGCCGACCACAAACGATTGCATTGGGAGAGCCGCGGCTTTTGCTAGGAGCGCTCAGCTGTATGAAGCAAATACTGGACTAGACATCCTACTAGTGCGACTGGCGGAGCTTAATTTCGCCTTGGAAATGAACGAAGCTAGAGCTGGTGCAATTCGGACCAACAAACGCCATATTGATGATGTTTTGAACCGACTCCAATGGCAACAAACTAAACGCAAGGCACTCGAGATGAGGCTTGCAAACGGAAGAAAATGGCTGAAGATCTGCGGAGAATTTGGTCCAGGTTTGCTCTGCCTTATTCCATTCACTTCGGAGGAACCATGTTGTATATCCCAAGACTTTTGCTACAAACTGGTCGAGGACGACATTGATGCGTTTCATGTTCTAGTCGAAGAAAAGCGCCAATTTATCGACCGACTTTGCAAATTTGGAACCTTGATGCAGGATATGCTCTTAAATGATCAGAACATCGAGTTCCAGTGTGAAAGTAGTCAGCTTTCACCTCTTATCAGGTGTACTGAGGATGATCTGCTCTCCTTTCTAGAACCAGTCCAGTATCTTGAGACGAACTTCTACGAGCCTGTGGACGGCTGGCTTAAGCCGAGGAATTGGCAATGGGACTGGCCCATAGACCCTACATTGACACCGCCAGATTATAAGTGCGATTTGTGTCAAGCGACACAATGCAATTGCATATCTAATCTACCAAAGAACTGCTACCGGATCATACAGTACGGCACAAAGGGCCGAGGCATCCAAGCTCGCGCATCCTCTCAAGGACGGTTAGCATTCAGAAAATATGAATATATTGGAGAGCTGACTGGGGAACTTGTACCCCCAGAGACGCATAATAACGGCATGGCCTTAGACTTCCACAGGCCAGATATCATTGATGAACCGGTCGTTTGCCAGGTCTATTGTGAAAAGAAGGGCAACTGGGTTAGGCTGGTTAATCACTCGTGTAAGCCTTGCGCAAGATTTGTCATCAAGGTAGTGTCTGGGAAAGTAAGGGTGATGCTTCAAGCGATACAGGACATATGGAATGGACAGGAATTGACGGCCAACTACGGGCGTGGCTACTTCGAAACTAAGGATTGTCTGTGTGAAATATGCGAAGCACGCGCACAATCCAATCAGGCGATCATTGATTCTAGCATCCTTTCACCTCCAGAAGTTCAAGGTTGGTCACCGCAGCATATGATAGGGACTATTGAGTAACTTGATTCAGATCCAAATACTAGGGATGATGAGCAGCAATCTTCTGCGTCCCATCGCTACCCTACTCCGCCGCAGGATAAGATCAATAGCACACAGTCGCGGGCGACATCTGAGAGCGTCACCGCACCTGCTCCGCCTCCAACCGAAATCAATCAATCAGAAGCGAGTTACGAGGTCTCATTAGAAGTTCCGCAAACCTCACTAGAGCGGGGCGTTACAGAAACACGCGATCAAATCAGAATGAATCAAATCAGAATGAAGGATGGAAAGGACACATGGGGTTAGTACTCATTATTACATTTAAAGTGTATGCTGATTGCGATTTTCCAGCTCCTAAGAGGTCAGAATACTCAGAATTCGGGGGTGAAAGGGAGGGTGCAAGCCCAAGTATGCAAAGCTTTATGCGAGAGTGCTTTGATCTCGATGTTCAGTATTACCATAATGAGGATTACGAGGAGCTGGAGGACGTACATTGAACTTTGCTCCCTCTTTCGATATATCAATAGGGCATACGAGCCACCTCCCCCTTGGGGCAACTTATATGAGAGCTCCGATGTCCAAGCTAGTGCCCAACCCATATGCAGTGTAATTTGTGTCGTAGGCATACGGAAAATCTCCGATACCGATCGAACTTGTAGCCTATGAGATCCACGGACAAATTCTGGTAATCCCTCGTTCGTTGATAGCGGTTCAGACATGGCGATGATGACGTAAACGAAGTTTCCATCTCCAGCTAACCTCCCTCTTTGTGAATCGCGTGAGTCAGGCATATATTCCCAGAACTCTATTTCAGGTATCATCTCTGCATTGTCTTTGGAGAGACCAAGGTCAATGAGAAACGTTTTCGGGACATGCTTGAATACGTTAGTAACTGTTGTATGGTTTCGGAGGAAAGTTTATGGGGGCCTCACCGTACAGAAATACTCCCTAATCTTCTCATCGGGCGCGCTGTTTTGAAAACATCTGCGGCGGCCATCCTTTGCGACTTTAGGATCACTCTTATCCACCTCCGTTGTGGTAATGATGTCCTTCCGTATCGCATTTTTGATGATAACATAGCCGTCTTCCTTAGCATCACCTATACAACTGATATCTTGGGGTTCCTTCGCGTCTTTCTCTAGATCTTCGCATTGCGCCCCAGTTGAGTCTGTCGCAGCAGTATGGTGTGCAACAGGTGCAGTCGTGATGTGCCCCAACGTTAAATGGTCTCCAGTCCGTTTCTCTGCCATCTCCTAATAATGCGTCGAAGGGTGGTTTCAATCTCGTGTACGGCGTGGTTCGATGGGAGAATGAAGTTTAAAATTTTCGCATGAGTCATCCCCGCTTCCTGTTGAAACCTAAGTGGAACGAATAGCCGAATTTATGAACTTGCTCCGCCTCCACTTACAAAACATGCTGGTGGCCAATTCTCCAAGAAAGCGTACAACCTCGGAGAACAATCCCCTGGCAGCTTTCTCCCGGGGATCTCTTTCAGTCAATACAGGTTTGCATAGGAAATCCACCCATGGGTTAAATTTTACTAAACCTTCGTCTCATATTACTGAGTGGGAGGGATCATGTTTACGGCCATTCAGACTATCAGAACTCCAAATGGTGCATTCTGCGGGGGGACGTTTGGCGCATCCCGGGCATCGCGAAGACGACCAGTTCGCGCTGTCGCCGAAGGCCGCAGACAAGGACCGACCGTCCAGCCCTTTCCAAGAAGCTCCTACAGGATCTACGGCTCACTTACAGGATGTCCAAGAAGACTGGGATCCGTCCATGTTCTTGCATGACTGGAACGAGGATAGGTTAATGAACACTGGTGCCGCAGACCAAGTCTCTCAGACGGACAATGTCTCTCCACACCTTGATCGCCGCATCGGATCTACGCATCCCAAACTTGCCAGAAAGAGGGTGCTGTTTTATTGTCCGTTTAATGAGTGCAAGTACAGCGAGAGAAACGGCAAAGGAATCCTAAGGGAAGACAATTTCAGGAGGCATTTGGCGTATTCCCAGCATTGTGAAGACTACCAGTTTGTGCCACCACCAAAAGGCCCAAACGAGGGCCAAGCACAGCTTATCAGACAACAGGAATCAGACTTCGTTCGAGTATTGTTCCCCGAATATATCAGCGTCAAAGTCGGTCAAGCTAAAGTTTCTATTCGCACGGTAGACCATTGGATCAATGCAAGTCAAATCTTGAAAGAGGCTGGCCACGATCGTGAGGCAATACACAGACTCCGAAAAGACAAATCGTTCCCATTTAATACTCCCTTTGATACTATGAACACAGGTGGATACCATTCAGGATCCTACATAGAAGCCCCAACGGCCCTCCAGCTTTGCGAGCTATACGGTTTGGAAGATCTAAAAATTTGCCTAGAAACAACCTTAAGAAAGGAAGGGTTCCAGCAAGCGAATAGGTCAGTTGTCATTCCGGACCCAAAAGTCGTTAAGTCGCACCAGCGTAAATACGATGATGATAAGGAAGTTTGCAAATGCCCTCCGCCACTGGCAGAACCAGAAGTACGTCGACGCCAGGTTAGCCAAGCGTGTCTGGATGGTCCGCTCCGAGTTTCTTCTTGCTTGTCTCCAGCTCTTCAGCAGCGTCCCATCGGCCTTGATTCCTGTACGTCGACACCAGATTGCCCTGCTGGTCAGCGAGGGAAGGCCTTACCAGGGTGGATGCAGCAGATGCTAGGGCTCGTACAGCGACTGGCCGCTAAGATCCTTTTGTACTTCAACCTGTGTACCACCGTTCAACTAGCTACATGGCTCTACGCCCCAATTTCATCAGCCTCTCCTCACACGTGCCAAGCGAAGTAAAGGAAAGGGCAATCCAAGACAATTGATCCAGCCACCCAAAACGGAAACCATGGTGGCCACTACGGCTTCACAGTTTGGCATCGAAAAGCTAAGGTAATATAAAAGGTAGACATGACTGTAGGGGAGTATATCTAAAGCATCAACCCTCTCAGCCCTGATCTCGCCTCAGTCCTAATACGCGTTTCCCCTGGATCTCCCCATGAACTGATGCTGCGTGATCGTACCATGCAGAGGTTCCGCTGTCTGAAACCACTCGTCCTCCAATAGATCCTTCGCTGTCGGCCTGTCTCTTGGGTCGAGTTTCATAATCTTGAGTATGAACGCTTTATCCTCTTTGGTGATCTCCCGTTCAGAGATGTACTGAAATGGCTTCATCATCTCATGAGGGACTCCTCTCATAGCATATGCAAGAACGGTCAAAGTGTCCCCGCCCGCTATCTCCTGGTATGACAAAGGAAATGGCCCGAAGAATTGATGATGTTTCATAAGTATCTTCAGATCATAATGTTCATGGTCCACAGGGACATCTGGTTTAAAAATATGCCAGTTCTCACCCCATAGAAGGCTTATGAGCTATGCAACGAATGCGGTCAGTCAATCTATTACAGACAGGATAAGTCGCCTAATTACTTGCCATTGTGCCAAGGGACCAGATGTCTGTAGCAGTATTCCATCCCAACCGAAGCTGTGCCTCAGGGCTCCGAAATATGGGTGCTCCAATAAGATGACCCTGTTTCGCATGTTCAGAGCCTCTATGAACCGTACTTCCGCAATCGCCCAGCTTAACGTCACTAAACCGGATATCCCCATGTCCGTAGTTTACTAATACGTTATCGGGTTTGACATCTGCAGATTCAAACATGATTAGAGCCGTTAGCGCATTCTAAGAAGCAGCTCTAGACGCCATACCTGTGTGTACATACCCATCCTCATGTAAAACTTTTAGTGCTTCGAGCACATTTCTCATGACATATATAACTTCCGGACGCGTAAGCTTCTTAGTGGTTGAAGCACGTAAGGCATCGTCATCGAGGTACTTGAGAACGAGCGTAGGCGGATCAGACGGATCTTCTATTTCATCAATTAACGGACGGAGAGGTGCCCGGTCTTGGAAGCGCTTTAGAACGTCGCGTTCATTTTCCAGGCGAAAATGACCGACGCTCTTAATCACGACGGTTTCTTTATTCCGATTACTAAAACTCTAGATATTAGTGGAAGCATGGAAGAGCAGAGCGCAAACTCACTTTGCCAGCCAAATCGATTGATGAAGTTGCTTGGTGATAGTGTACACACTCAGTTTACCCTTGAGGATCTGGCCTAACCTGAAAGGAGAAGTCATGATTGGGGAACTGGGTGGAATGGATAGCGGATTAGACAAGCGTGAAGCTCTTCGGGAATCAGCGAGGCATTTGGACAAATCCTGTTCACGTGCTCTCTTGGCGCCTCGCCTAACGACGTTCTGATAAGCGATAAGAGGTTCAAACATCACTAACGTGTCTTACGCGGAAAATCAACAAATCGCAGGGTAAGCTGGGCGAAGGCGGACACATGCGCTGCTGCTCGGCGAGCGCCTCCGGCGCTATATGTACGGCACAAAGGTCGCGGATGAGACAATACCGGGATTCACGCCCCATGAGGTGAGAGCGGAGTATAAACTAAGGGTGGAGCAGGATCTGGGGGGGATGTGGGAGGAAAATGGGCTGACGTCGATACCGCCAACGTCGCCAGAAACCAGTGGATTAGCGCATATGTGGATATAACCTGGGAGTCGGGTTCGGGAGTCAGGATCTAGTTCATTACCCGTACCAAGACCCGCGTTATGGGACTCTACTTGAAATCAGGGCAGCTGTATGGACAAATCTGAACTAGATATTACAGATGCAAGCAAGAGCCTCCGCCGAATCCTGCTTAACTACCTTGGATTGGTCGCTTGCCGAAGCTTATTGAAGCAAACGCTTTGAAAGTTTCTCCCCGCCTCACATTCGCACCGGCAGCCTATTCCACCATCCCGCTCTTCCATCCATTTCCCATCGCCAACGGCTAAGAACTCAGAATTCGGTAGTTGTCCTCCTCGAGCATTTGCAGGACAGACCCTCCATGGTTCATGAAAGTACCCAAAGTCTTGGAAGTGATGGAGCTGGTGGGGTGGCAGGAACAGAGCCGCAGCGAGTGAGTGGATAGAGGCGTCTCCCCACTAACCTTCCGTCAGCGTGACCCAGGTAATCTTACGGAATTTATTTCACTTGCCCGTTCAAAATAGAATCCGCCCTTGCCATCTAAAAAGTCGAAGAGCTCCCGGTATTCACGGCTACGGAAGAAGTCCATATCCGCGATTTCAAAATTGCTCCAATAATGACAGAGATTCCACGCATCGCCGGAGGCATCGCGCGATGGCAGCAAACTCAAAAAAAACCGGAAAGGTATGGGAACCCATGACGCTTTGATCATAGACTTCCAGAGGTCAGTTGTCTTGAGGTGCTTCTCCTTCTTATAGTCGCTAATCAAGCGAAACAGGCTTGGGACGGTATTACCCACTTCCCACAGCGCGATGGTGTAGCCGTACTTTTTACCGTATTTGACCATTTTGACAAAGGGGTCATATGTTACTGCGCAAGATAACTGAATGTTCGGCTCGACACGCCAATACCATTTATAGGGCTTCAACCCTTCGACATCGTAGAATTTGCTGCGTTCAAATCAGCCCACGTTGGGTGCACTTGGCGTTGTTACCTTGTATCTGACCCTGAGTAGAACCGACACATATGATGGTAGCTCTCTAGCCCTCCCTTGTATATGCCATTTGCTCCTTGTGCAGCCACTCTTTCCTTCGCGTCCTCCTTGTTCATCCACTTGGGATAGTCCCACATCTCAGCCGGAATGACTTCGAACTTGACCTCTCCACTCACGATTTCCGTCAGCGTAGTGATAAATTTATTGCTCCACGGCTTATCGTTTAAAAATATAACCGGATAGTGGAACCACCGGTTGAAGTGGTTTTCAAGAGACAGTATTGACGCCGCTGCACCATCCACGTCCTCGTTTCGCGTCAACATAATTATTGTCGCATTTTCCCGCGCCGCATCGGTTTTGGGATCCTGACAGCCTATCTGAAACGGTGCATCGAGAGGTTGCGACGGTCTAGGAACATAATAGCGGTACTGATGAAAGAGATCTTCAAGAGCCAGACCGAGGAATATCAGTAGGAGAGGGCGCCATCGTACGGAGGGCCATTTTAAAAGTCGCGGCATTGTATAGTTCGCTTTATGGTAGTGAAACTGTGTTAGATTAAACTTTTCTGGCTTCTGGATTGGACTGGAGCGAAGCGGCAGGACACGTTCTAATATATCCTCGAATAAATCTAGGCTGGTTAGGAATAAGTTTGGCATCCTCCGCCTCGGCCCGGCCAACAGGAGTGCGGCAAACGCTGTAGTTTGGGGTACTGGCAGGGGTGCCACCATTTAATAATCACATGATCTACTTCTCATGCGATGTAGACGCGCTGCACGTCATTTCTTGTATGTAAGCTAGACCAGGGCCCCAGAAACTCAACTTCGACTTCCACTAGATAGGCGCCCAAGGGTTGGCAGTACTCCGGATCATCCGAGAAGGAGTCAGATAATCGCCAATTATTGCGCTTAGGGCAGAATCATGCATGATAATCCCCGGCTGTATAACCTCCCTCCCTGCGTGATAGAACGCCCACCGTGCTGGAACGAATCTAAAGTACACTAACTTCACACCAATCTAGAGTCAGTGAACGGCGGTATCAATTTCGCATGGCAGCAAGCGGGTTACACAGCATAAGGAGAGATCATGCCTTCCACTAATATGAGGGAAAAGTATTAACTATAGGCTTGATCAAAGCGCATCTAGGGAAACTAGTTTCGCCTTGTCAAGTTTCTGAGGCAGGGGAGGTAATTAAGCCTAGAATGTGCACTATTGTTACTTTGCTCTCTATATTATATATAACTAGTATAGCAAATAAACTACCCCAACAACTCTTCTCCTTTGGAATGCCTTCAGCCAAAGTCGGCTTCATATGCTTACGTCAGAATTGGACCTCAATAAATGGATAGAAACCATGGTTATAGAAGGTTAGGCGCTCTAAGTTTGATAACTCGTGAGAGATAAATGGACGCATAAAAATTAAATATATTACATAGGAGACTCCATTTCCCATGTGAGCTACATTATAATATCAAGAACAGATATGGCTCGGCATCGAACTTGATGAAGGCGTCGAACTTGATAATACCCCCGAACTCACAGTCAATGACTGTGAGGCTTGGGCAGCAGGTGCAGCGGAAGGGCATGTGGTGCTGCCCATCAGGCATTGGTAGCTACCAACGCTAGTTCTGAACTGGTCGTTAACTTCACTATTTCCAGGGTACCAGGCGCCATCTCCTCCCCAGCTGTTGCTATTCAGACCAACACTGCATTTCTCATCACTAGACATACTTAGTTATATGCTAACACAAATAGTAACACTACTTACGAGTAAAACCGACAGCATAAGCCAAGATCAATGGCAACAGAGAAGACTTGACTCATATCATCCGTACTTATACAGTTCAAAGGTGAAGTTACGAGTGATTTACACCATCGCCAATTCCTTTCGCTGCAAAAGTAGATCTATCAGCCTATTAGTATGCGAGTATTTCTAGTTCCTAAGTCATATACATTTGGATCGCAGCCCCTGGCAATACGATAGTGGAGTAGAGTTGGTAGTTGATACCGCTAGAGTTGCTGTTTCTAGGAAGACAAGAAGACTTTGCGCTGACCAGAGAGACGAGTGGAACATGATTCTAGAATATATAGACTCCTTCGGGTGTTATGTCTTTAAACGAATTTTGGATTTACTGCAAAATGGCTTATTAGTATTTCGCTAGAGCCCTGGGCGGAGTGGCCGCAGGGTCTCCACATAACTCAAGATCATAATTCGAATCTGTGAATTTCCCAAGATTCCCCATGGCGAACTGAATACAAATGGCCGTAAAACAGAGGAGGTCGGTTGAAATATAAATTAGCTAGCTACTAGAGAAGCTGCCCATGAAAAGGTTCTCGTGATGCACCCTGCACAGGATTCACCGCCTCACGTACTTGCCCCAATGCTTTTTCGGACCACTATTTCTTCGGCATTGGCACATTCACCCTTGCAACGCGATCACGAGTTTACGGTCACTGGCTGTCATTGCATGCTCCAGGACGCCCCATTTGTAACTTCAGCTGCGACAAGCTTCCGCCGACGCACTATGAACATATTTTATTGGCTGTGCATTAAGGGCGAGGTGAGAATGAGTCAGTCCTATATTTCTAACTAAATATGATCCCTAACAAAAAGCGGAGAAGAGAAAGTATTGAACCACTCATAGAAGAGTACTCTGTTTGGACGGCGTCCTTGATTTTCACAGCCTTGCCCCAAGATTCCGGTCTATTGAGCCAACAACTGGCCAGGGGAAGGCCAATGGACATATGTAGGCGTTGTATAAGAACCAACTGCCTAATGCTGGCGAGCGTGTGTGGATGCTCTGGTCCAAGCACCTTTTTCCTTCCTTCTAGTGCTCGCCGGTGCGTGTCAACAAAAGGGAGACTGCTGGGATGGGCTAACAGTAATGACATAGGCTGTGGCCCAGCCGAGGGGGAATGGTTGGAATGGTTGGCTGGAAGTATTCCAATAGATAATCAGGAGGAACGGCCGATAGTGGACAATGCTTTATTTCCCTACCACTGCCTTAGCAGAGTCATAGGAGGCGGCCCAGCCACACGCTAATGATAAACTCATGGTTTCAGTATTGGAAGATCAAAGTGCTTGATTGGGTGCAGAAAAACTAGGCAAAATAGGAAGGCTGATGAGAAAACGACATGGGAAGCAGAAGCCACCAAATCGTAGAAGTCGCGTGGCTAAAGAGACAAGACAAACCACTGGGAAAGGTAGCAACCCTAGGAGTATGGTTTGAAACGATGGAAGCAGCAGAATGGACGATCAACAACGGAATGGTGTTTGGGCAGAGATATATTGGCAGCATCGAGCGGTATCAAGTCAAGAAGAAGCGATGCTATCGATGCCAGGAACTAGGCCATTTAGCATGGTCCTGCAGCGAAGCGATGAGATGTGGACACTGCACAGGGGAGCACGACCGCAGAGAGTGCCCTCCCAATACAGAAGCGAAATGCGTGGACTGCAATGGCGCACACCCAACTGGAGACCGTATGTGCAGCTCCTAGTAACCGACGATGAATACAACAAACCTCCAGACCCTACAGCTGAACATCATGAAATCTAAAGCAGGCATGGAAGCCCTTATCAACGACAAACAAACACAAAACCTCGACATCCTACTCATCCAGGAGCCATCGATAACCATGTATAAAACCTACGTCAACCACCGAGAATGGCAACTCTACCTGCCCACACATACAGACGAAAACATCAGAAAACGAAGCCTACTATACGTGAACAAGCGGATCTCTACGTCAGGCCACCGCCAGCTACAATGTAACAGCCCAGACGTAACAGCAGTAAAAGTCTGGACGGACGAGACCGAACTACTGATATTCTCAGTATACATCCCACCACTCAGCCATCGACAAATATCAGAGGAAATCTCAATGCAAACCACGCTAGATGAAATACAGACCACAATCAAAGAAGCCGCAACAGACGCCAAACCTACCCAAATCATACTTGCAGGAGATTTCAATCGTCACCACCCAGCATGGAGCAACAAAGCGGTCAACTATTCACTACTAAGACACGCTGAAGAGCTACTTACCTTCATTCAAGACAACAAAATGCAATGGTGCTTGCCAAGCGGAACCCCAACGTTCTGGTCGCTATCTCGCCCCGGAACAAAATCAACCATCGACCTGAACCTAACAGACACACCCGAGAGAGTCCTCAGATGTCACCTTTACCATGAGAACTATGGGTCTGACCATAGAGCAACTTACTGCGAATGGGACCTTCAACCAAAACTAAGAGCAGACCAAAAACCACGCAAAGCATTCGAGAGAGCGGAATGGGAAAACATCGGAAAGATGATACAAACAACACTAGGCAACCCCCAAAACATTGAAACCACGGCCCAGCTGGAGCAGCAGGTCAACGACCTGATCCAGGCTACCTCAAAAGCAGTCGAGAGGTATACACCACTCGTGAACCCATCTTCGTACTCCAAACGATGGTTCACCCCAGAACTCAAAACACAGCAGATAGAAGTCAATAGAGTGCGGAGGAAATGGCAAGAGAGCTGCGCAAGGAGGGGGAGGGAGGACCCAGCAACAACAACGCTATTCACAGAAATGCGGACCAAACGCCGAGAGTGGACCCGAACGATCGAGCAAACGAAAGCCCTACACTGGAAGGAATTCCTCGATAACGCCAGATCGGGAAGCCTATGGAAGGCAGCTAAGTACATGTACCCAAGGGACAGCTACGCCAACATACCCCCCCTCAAGATAGGTGGCAGTGAAGCAGTCGACAACGACGACAAGGCCCAAGCATTTCTGGGGAGTTTCTTCCCAAAAATGGCCGAACCAACCCCTGAAGCAACAACTACAACAAAAGAGGAGATCCCATGGATCCCTATTACCGAGAGAGAGATTGAAAGAGCGCTAAAAGCCGCAAAAGCAAACACCGCCCCAGGAGACGACGGCCTGCCAACACTGGTCTGGAAGAAGACGTGGAAATACATATCACACATCATAACCCGAATCTTTAAAGCATCCACCAACCTCGGCCACTACCCAACGAAATGGAAAATGGCAATGATCATCGTCCTAAGGAAGCCCGGGAAGCCAGACTACGCAGTGCCAGGAGCATACCGGCCAATCTCCCTCCTCAATACACTAGGGAAGCTACTGGAAGCAGTAATCGCCCGACGCCTCTCATACTATGCAGAGACACACAAACTACTCCCAGACACGCAGTTTGGCGGAAGACCAGGACGCACGACAGAACAAGCACTCCTAATCCTAGCTAACGCCATCGACCAAGCCTGGCTCAAGAACAAAGTGATCACACTAGTCGCCTTCGACCTTAAGGGGGCCTTTAACGGCGTTAATAAGCTGACACTAGATATACGCCTAAAGGAAAACGGCATCCCGGCAATCGCAAGAAAATGGATACAAAGTTTTATGGAAGAAAGAACAGCAAGCATTAAGTTCGACGACTTCGAGACTAAAGCAGCTCCCCTAGAGAACGCAGGCCTAGCCCAAGGATCTCCCCTATCACCAATTCTCTTTACTTTCTTCAACTCAGACCTTGTAGATCAACCAGTGGACACTAAAGGAGGGGCATCGGCATACATCGACGACTACTTCAGATGGAGGGCTGGACCTACCGCCGAAAAGAACCTTCAGAAGATTCAAGAAGAGGATATCCCACGCATCGAAGGGTGGGCAAGACGGACTGGCTCATGCTTCGCAGCCGAGAAGACAGAACTAATCCATCTAACCAGAAAGAAGAAGGAACTAGGAATAGGAGAAATTCTTATGCACGGAAAGACAGTTAAAGCGGCACCCACAGCTAAACTCCTAGGGGTGGTCTTCGATCAGGAAATGAGATGGAAGCAACACGTGCAGCAAGTAGTAAAGAGAGCCACCAGAACCGCACTTAGCATGGGAGGCCTTAGACACCTCCGCCCAACCCAAATGAGACAGTTATACCAGGCATGCGTTACACCAAAAATAGACTACGCATCAACGATCTGGCATAACATCAACAAAGATAAAGGACACCTTAGAGCACTCAACTCAGTACAAAGGACAGCACTGCTTAAGACTCTTTCAGGGTTCAGGACAGTTGCAACACAAACCCTGGAAGTGGAATCTTACACTCCCCCAACACATCTTCGACTAAAGCAACGAGCGCAGAACACCATTATCAACCTACACACGCTGCCAAAAGAGCATCCAATACAAAACGTTCTAAAGCGAATGGAAAGAAGACGTGTACGAAAAGGAACATGCGCGAAGTTTCCACTGGTTGAAGCGACCAGAACGCTGGACCCGAAAGCCACCAAAAACCTAGAAAGGATCGACCCAAAACCCCTGGCACCATGGAGACAACCAGTATTCGAAGCAATCGATATCGAACAAGAAGAAGAAAAAGCTATTCAGAAGATCATCGATCTAATGGACGCCCCAGAGACGATAATCTTCACTAACGCTACAGGAAAGAAACCCAACATTGGAGCTGCAGCAGTCATGATCAATCAACAAAACGAAATCACCAGATCATGGAGAACCAGCATTGGCCCTAAGAAATTCTGGTCCACCCACGTAGCTGAGCTCATCGCGATATACTACGCTACCAAAGAGATCGAGAGCGAGGCATACAACAACAGAACACCCCAGCGAGACAGAACATTTACTATCGCAAGCAACAACAGATTAGCCCTTCAGGCATTACAGAATCCCCCCAACAAATCAGGCCAGCAGATAGTACGAAACATCCTCAACAACGTGGAGAACATAAAGACACGGCAAATAAGAATACGCCTGCTCTGGATACCTGGACACAACGGAATCCCAGGAAATGACGCAGCCAACAGCCTGGCGAAAGCAGCAATTGGACCAACTGAGACCCACATATTCAAGCACCCCATCACCACACAAATAAGACAAAATAGAACAGAAATGTTTGAGGAATGGCAGAAAGAATGGCAAACCACAGAAAAGGGCAAACACCTGCGAAGAATAGATGACGGGCTACCATCAAGACGCACACAGAGCCTCTACGGCCCTCAATCAAGAAACAGAGCATATCTGCTTACACAACTCAGAACTGGCCATTCGTGGCTCGCCACCCACGCCAAAATATTTGGCTTCACCAAGGAGGACAAATGCGAATGCGGAGCACGAGAGACGGTGAAGCATGTTTTGGTGGACTGCCCAAAACTCAAGGTAAGAAGGCAACAGCTTCGGAACAAGATAGGAGACGCCTTCAACAGCATTGCAGAAATGCTCGGAGGAAGACCTCAGGGAAACCAGGAAGGACTTAAAGGATGGACAATCAACAACAACGTAATTGATGCAGTGCTTGACTTCGCAGAGGAGTCGAAAAGATTCACATCAAGAGCACCAGACCGGCCCCACAGGGGAGACGGCGGACAAAGAGACTAACACAGGCCCTTACGAGGCTTAAATTTCGTCTCCATGAAGTAGTACACTGTATAGTAATTTTAGAAGGATAGACAATAGTAGTAGTAGCCTGCATATCCTTCGGGAGGGGTCGGGGTAAATGAATTTAAAAAAAAAAAAATAAAATAAAAAAAAAAAAAGATTGTAAGCAGACCTGCGAGTACTGGCATGCGAGGATGCTGCTGATTCTGGCGCGTTTGGTGGTGTAGGAGGTAAGTAGACATGCGAATACTGGCATGCGAGGATGCTACTGATTCTGGTGCATTTGGTGGTGTAGTACGTAAGTAGACTTGCGAATATTGGCATGCGAGGATACTGCTGATTCTGGTGCGTTTGATGGAGTGGATTGTAAGTAGACCTGCGGATGCTAGCATGCGAGGATGCTGCTGATTCTGGTGTATTTGGTGGTGTAGGAGGTAAGTAGACCTGCGAGTACTGACATGCGAGGATGCTGCTGATTCTGGTACGTTTGGTGGTGTAGATTGTAAGTAGACCTGCGAATACTGGCATGCGAGGATGCTGCTGATTCTGCCACGTTTGGTGGTGTAGATTGTAAGTAGACCTGCGAATCATTCGCAGAGCTTGCTGTTACTGCTGCTCTAACACATCTGAACAAGCCGAGCGTCAACCAGAGCATACTGAGATTAGACACACCGCCTCTATCTTTCAAGAAGGCGGTGGTAACAGCAGATAGTAGAGCCTAGAGCAACCACAGAGTAATTGCCGCGATAGACACAACATTCTATGCCATTGTCTCAGAAGTACGTCACCTGTGAGGCGCATTTCCGTTTGGCGATTGATTTGTGATGGGTTGCTGAGGAAGTGTGTAAATAAGGGCAACACAAGTACCAAGATTGTTGGAGGAAAACCTGGGACAAATGGAATGCCGTACCAAACCCTAATGACCGAGCTGGGTTTGTTGGAAAAGTACCAGAGTGACGCTAGTTTGCGTCAGGGCGCAACTGTTGATGACGGAAGTGGTTGATTGCTCTTCTCTGCCAATTTCGGCATCTGACATTTCTACCCCTATCTAGGTCCGGAAGCATACAGATATCCGTAGAATCAGCATGGACCCGTGGCTAGGCTAGTTTCAGTGCAGTGCTTACCAGCCACCCAGCCATCGCGTTCCTATCAAGCCAATAGCAGGCGTCCACCCTCAAACGCGTCAATACACCGAAGATAACCTCACAAAACATTTTACAAGAAGTTACGAGGACCGCCGTTCTCTGAAAACTTTAAGCGATTCAATTAGTGTGAAATCCACGAAGCCATATTAATAACGTTTAGACTACTCGAACACCTTACACCTGGCCTCAAAGTAATCTACTTCCATCACCTCTCCCACAACAAGAACCAAAGCGCAAGATGACTCGCGAAGCACCTCTTGAAGTCGACGCACTTATTGCAAAAGTCGAGGGTATACTTAGTAGACTTAAGAAAATCAAAGATGAGATTCAACAGCCACGCCTCCGCCCAGCCGCTTACCGGAAAACAACGCGGTCCCATGCCTCCTTCAACTTCGAGACAATTTCCCAAATTCTGCAAGGTATCGTTCAAGAGGCACAACGCTTACAAGCTGGGCTAGAAGCGCGCGCTGTCCAAAATCCCGCATCAACAGTGCTTAAAAATCCGGAGATATTTTACAGCGAAGAGGGACGCATCGGACATGGGGATGCGCAAGGCGAAAACACACAGAACGGTGATAGTACTCAGGACGACGAAAACGCACGGAACAAGGATACACAAAACCACGAGAACACACAAAACGATGGGAATACACAAAACGACGAGAATACACTCAACAGAGGAGCAGATGCCGCGGTGCCGGACAACGGCCAGGGTACAACAAACAGCTCTGATTTACGGAACAACGAGAATTCACAGAATAATGCCAATTTGCGGAATGACGACCATCTACAGAATAATGAAAATACACAGGATAACGACTACGAGCATACACGAGGTGATGGGAATATACGAAATAGAAACATCTCAGAAGACCATACACAGATAACGCGATACCAAGAACACCTACAACATCCCTCAACAGCCAATATAGAAGGGGGCGTGCAACATTCCTCGACGACGAACACAATCACAGAGAATAGCTTTCGCAGCGATGCGTCGAGGAGCAGAACAAAGTCTAATCCAGCCTTATCGGGAGGAGGGCAGCGGCGTATACGTTCCAGTCGTTCCAACATAGCACCCACAGCTGCGAAACGGAAGGGCGCTAGCGGTCTCAATATCCCTCGTAAAAAACTGCGCTCGACATGTTCTAGCGAATTGAATGAGTGGATTAAAGAGATTCAGGCGTCGGATTGGAGTCTTGAGCTTGCTTTTATTCAGAAATCTGATCGGCTTGCATCGATTCGTTTGACCGCAGCAATCTTAAGCAAGAAGACGATTGAACGTTGCATAACCTTGATAAGAGCTTGGAGAAGTAGTAAAGTCCTACCTGCGGACGCGTTCCGGCCCACCACAAACGATTGCATTGGGAGAGCCGCGGCTTTTGCAAGAGGTGCTCAGGTGTATGAAGCAAATACTGGACTAGACATCCTACTAGTGCGACTGGCCGAGCTTAATTTTGCCTTAGAAATGGACGAAGCAAGAGCTGGTGCAATTCGGACCAACAAACGCCATATTGATGATGTTTTGAACCGACTCCAATGGCAACAAACTAAACGCAGGACACTCGAGATGAGGCTTGCAAACGGAAGAAAATGGCGGAAGATCTGCGGAAATTTTGGTCCAGGTTTGCTCTGCCTTGTTCCATTCACTCCGGAGGCACCATGTTACATATCCCAAGACTTTTGCTACAGACTGATCGAGGAAGACATTGATGCGTTTCATGTTCTAGTCGAAGAAAAGCGCCAATTTATCGACCGGCTTTGCAAATTTGGGACCTTCATGCTGGACATGTTCTTGAAGGATCAGAACATCGAGTTCCAGTGTGAAAGCAGTCAGGTTTCATCTCTTACTAAGTGTACTGAGGATGATCTGCTCTCCTTTCTAGAACCAGTCCAGTATCTTAAGACGAACTCCTACGAGCCTGTGGATGGCTGGCTTAAGCCGAGGAATTGGCAATGGGACTGGCCCATGGACCCTACATGGACACCGCCAGATTATGAGTGCGGCTTGTGTCAAGCAACACAATGCGATTGCATATCTAATCTACCAAAGAACTGCTACCGGATCATACAGTACGGCACAAAGGGCCGAGGCATCCAAGCTCGCGCAGCCTCTCAAGGAGGGTTAGCATTCAGAAAAGATGAATATATTGGAGAGCTGACTGGGGAACTTGTGCCCCCAGAGACGCATAATAACGGCATGGCCTTAGACTTCCACAGGCCAGATATCATCGATGAACCGGTCGTTTGCCAGGTCTATTGTGAAAAGAAGGGCAACTGGGTTAGGCTGGTTAATCACTCGTGTAAGCCTTGCGCAAGATTTGTCATCAAAGTCGTGTCTGGGAAAGCAAGGGTGATGCTTCAAGCAATACGTGACATATGGGATGGCGGGGAAGTGACGGCCAACTACGGGCGAGGTTACTTCAAGGAGAAGGATTGTCTCTGTGAAATATGCGAAGCCAACGTACAATCTAATCAGGCGACGATTGATTCTAACACATCGTCTGCAAGAGGTCAAGGCCAGTCACAGAAGCTGCATAGGATGGGGCGCACTAACTTTATTTAGGCCTAAGCACTAGAGATGATGAGCAGCAACGTTCCGGATCCCTGTGCTACTCGACTCTGCCTCAGACTGAGGTCAATGACACCTGTGCAGACGAGGGTGGAGAGCCGCCATCTGATCAAACGGCATCAGATCGAACTCGAGCAGAGCCAATGACCCCCACCTCATGCACGGCCAGTTATCACCGCAGCATGGGCTGCTTAGATGGACACGCTGATTTCGGTGAGTCGCTCATCCTTCTTCGATTGAAAGCAGGGCGTAACTTTATATGAACAGAGGGACGGGAGAAAATTTGCTTGAATATGGAGAGCAGCACTGCGCCATCTATTACCAGAGAAGAGGCTACGCCACCAATACCACACAATATCGAGAACACTACATCATCCGCACCACCTGTTCTGCTGAGCGAGAACGCGTGTCTCGATGGAGATATACCAACCGCTGGAAATCAAATGCAGGCAGAATCACCAGTCACGGATTTCGGTGAAGGTTTCGGTAAGCCTCTCCTTTGTACCGCACCAGAAAGATCAGCTGCTGGAATTCTGGCACAGGTAGAAGCACTGGCTACAGGTACAAGTGCTCTTCCTACATGAAGATCATATGCTGATAACATAAGTAGGAGAGCTGTTGGAAATCCCACCTGGAAGCGATGGCTTGGGTAAGTACGTCACAATTTTATTTCGGGCGTATGCTGATTGCAGTCTTATAGTTCCTATAAGATCTCATTCTTCTGAATTACAGGGTGAGGAAGATGATCCTGGCTTAACTGAATGGCATGGCTGGTTTGATTTTGGATCTTACGAATTGGACACTGAGATGGCTAATAGCCAAGGATTTGACTAGTTTGTAGAACATACGAAGTCATTCACCCTTGCGATACCTCAGCTGTATATACGATCCACCACTTCCTTGCGGCCACTTGTATGCTAGCTGTGAAGTCCAGAACATCGCCCAACCTTTGTACAACGTTGTCTTGTTGGTTTTAGCAGTTAACATTCCGTGAAATGTTTGAACTGCTGGTTTATGTGACTCGCGGATAAACTCTGGCATACCCTCGTCCGAAGAGAGTCGTGGAGACATTGCGATGGTGACGTAAACGTAATCTGGTGGGCTAGCAAACAATTTCTGAATTTCAGGCTGGCGTCCATCAGGCAAGTATTGGCCAACAATAATCGCATCGGGTTCCCTATCAGCATTCGTTTTCGAGACGCCGAGATCCATAAGTGGTTGCTTCGAGACATCCTAAAGCTCATTAACATGGTGCATAGTGCAACAACTTCGATGGCTTCACCTTAATAAAGTACTCGACAACCTCGTGGGCAGGAGTATCTCTTACAAATCGCTTGTATCGTCCACTTGGCGCTACCTCAGAAAACCTTTCATCCACCTGTATTCTGTCCATAATGCCCTCGGGTATCGCATGCTTCATGATGACGTAGCCGTCCCTCGCGGCGTCCCCTTCGTACTCCACATTGGCAGCGTCTGTTGCAGTCGTGACGCTATCTTGCGATATGGGTTCGCCCTCTGCAAGCTTCTCCACTGTATTGTTGGACATGATCGTAGTAAAATGCCGCTGCGGATAGGCGGTGGGTGAAAATTGTTCTATTGATAGCATTTGATAATAGCCAAGGCGCTAGTATGTATCTGGTATAGGAGTTCAAGGCAACATTAGTCACACAGTACAAAGGGTGCGGCCAAGTGCATAATGAAAATACGAGAATTTCTTGGCAGCCTCATCAAAATCGCCTGTCGTCAACAAATAGCCACAAAACTGACCAAATAGGTGCAAATAAAGTCGAATTTTTCGCTGATATTATGCGCGAAAGTTGTTATTGCCTTGATGTTCAATGCAGAGCTTTGAGACGCGTTTGAAGTAGTTAGGATAAAGGTGTTTAGCCATATATTTAGCCATCTCAGGATTGGATTACCAAACTAACTGCACCCACTCCTCTACAGCCTTCTTCGCAGACTCTAAAGAGCTTATTATAGTATAACTATTAATAAATGCCTCTAGCCTTCCAAAACAACGCTTAATTAGATGCAAGTCCGGTGAGTAGGGAGGGTGTGGAGCAAACTCAATTAAATCTTCTTTTATAATATGGCGAAGGTAACGGCGAGCCAATTAATATAGTTGTACGTTATCTTCCGTTAGGTAAATATAGGATCCCTAGTTCTCCTCCCGTATTACTTTATAGTACGGAAATACGTGCTTTTTCAATATTTCTTTAGCATACTAAATAGCGTTCATCCCAGGACTAGAGTCGTACGTAAAAGGCTCATATTTAAAGACCTAACTAGGCTTCACTCTGTTCTTTATTCTCTTTCTACTCTTACTAGAGTTCTCTTTCCAAATCTTTACGTTATAAGCAGCAACTTTCTTATTAATTTTACGTAAAGATTCATACTCCTTAGTCTTTTTAATAAGAGCCTATTCTTGCTGTTAGGTGTAGTAGTCCTTATCTTTCTTATTAGCTAAAATAAGCTCTTTGTTTATACGCTCCTAGTCCTTTAAGAAGGGCTTTGCCCATATAATATAGAGTTTTTTATACTAGTAATTTACTTTATAAGATGTGGCAGTGTAAATTATAAAAAAGAACTAAAGTAGATTAACGTGTATAGTAAAGTTATTTAAATTAACGTTACAGTCGTAAGGTGCTAAGACCTTTTTCTTATTACTTTAAACGTTACTACTACTAAAGGGCTTTAAAGTCTTGTCATAACACATAAATATAAGCTTTAAAAACCTAAGATTATACTTTTTAAGTAGCTAGTATAAATAGATAACTTAGCTCTTTCTATCTTCTTTATCTAAAGTAGTCTTCTTTGGCCATACTTTACGTACAATTACGTAGGGGTGCTTAGGGTCCTAGTGTTCCTTAGCAACTTTTCTAATAGTTACCCTACATATGTTAATGCCAACTTCTTAGAGAACTAGCTTAGTAGCTACTACTATTTTAACGTTTTTTTTATTAATTATTGCCTTCTATATCTACTTAGAGACCTTACTACTATTTTCTACTTTAGGTTTCTTACTAAGGCGCTTAGATTTAGGGGGTATAAAGGCCAGCATAGCGTTAAAGTTGTTATTACCAGCGCGTTCTTTGGCTTTGCGATAAATGTTGTTCACGCACCTAGTAGAGATGTCTAAATCGTTAGCTATATCTTCAAATTTGCGCACGTGGATTTTCTTAAGGGTAATAACAGCTGCCTGCTTCTTTGGAGTAACATCTTTAGCACCTGCAGTATGGTGGTTGGCGTGTTGTGTGGGCATATTATAGGGTTGTTTAGAAGATTCAAAGCAGAGCTGAAGTTCATGGGGCGCCAAGACCGTTAAGCGAGAGCCTCTAATTGGTCGAAATCTTGATTACTTAGGAGGGGCACCCCAGAGCTCGTATTTCTCGTATTTTCATTATGCACTTGGCCGCACCCTTTGTAGCATGGAGACCGATTCGGGGACAGCCTCTGCGTCTTTTACATCTCGCTTTTGCTGCGCCTCTACGATGTCCTCATAACTTAGGACTTTGGCAGTGCCTACAACAGTGGCCTTGATTGATGTACGAGTGTTTTTCTCATTGTTCTGCTCAAAGAGCAACAGGTTTTCATCCAAGAGAATTGCTCGGTCAGCGAAAGCGTTCTCGGCAGCATTTACTACTTTCTGGATGCTTAATTTTGTACGAGCATCAACCTGTTCAGACATTCTCACCAAACCAAGAGCATAGGAAGAACACCAGCCTCAGTTTACAGCATTATTAGTGTGGTGCGGTGTTCCGTTTTCCTCTCCTCTCGCATGTTCATCTCAATCGATAACGAAATCTTCCCCTCATGTCTCATCCACGACCACGATGGGACCATCTCAACCTCGCGATCGCTTATTTCCTTCAATGCCTCCCTACCGGACTGCTGCCAGAGCAGGCTTTTGCCGAGACAACAATGTACAATGCCATACGAACTTTCCGTCTTGTAAAAGTCCTTCAGTCTGCATTCAAGTCCGGCGATTGCATATAGCTACATTATGAGGACGAGGATGGTGTTGCCCGCCAACCTGTGTATCAGTTCCGTGACACTCGGCTGGAATTCTATATGCTACACACCGAGAAGTCCGTATTTGCCTTTCGCGTCTCATCTGTCATAAAAGACGATTACCAAGACATCTTACGACGGCCATTCGAAGGCGTGATTGGCAACGAGAGCATTGACTTCGCGAAGCTCAAAGAAACCGCGAAGGACTTCATGCGGGACTACCCCGAGAGGGTTAAAGACCCCGACATTGAGGTCGACGATATCCAGCTCTGGAGCTGTGCCGCCGTCTCCCCCTGCAGCATATGAAACGGTCCCGCTTTGTCAGACGCTGGATACGTGGTCGAGCAACGGGACCTGGGCGTTCATCATCACAAGTACGGCGACACCAGAATCGGGTAAGTGAAAGCAAAGTGAGTCACATTGAATTACACTAACTAAAGTAACTAGATCCTGAGTTGATTAAAACATTCAACGCCATCCGCAGCCCTAATGTCGAAGTGCTTGACAATCCTCCTACGCTTCGCAGTCCTGATGTCGAGATGCTTGACAACCCTCCCACGCTTCACATCACAGAAAGCGTTAACACTGCGCCTGAGAAGCAGACACCCGCTAATGCAGGCTCTCTCAGCGACAAAAACGTGGATTCGCCCAAAGTGACCCCCTCCCAAAGCGCCCAGCGGGTTATCTAAAAGCCCCTATGAGAAATTAACGAAGCTATGCTTAGAATATGACACCCACATCTATTTGCTAGCATATCGCAATGGCCGATTTCACGGATTCGTATCTACGGATGAGACAGGCCAGCCCCGGTCGCCTCCAGGCCGTTGCTTGAAGAATGTGCTCCGAGATGGTCGGCTGGGTGAAGGTGCCCATCCGTTAGCTAGAATAAGCGGCTCGTTTTATCTCTGGCTTAAGGCGTCGGTGGGGTGTTCAGGTTCTTGCCGCTACAACTTGAAGGTAGAGATGACGGAGGCAGATCCTGGGTTTCTGTGGTCTTAACCTGTTTGGGATTTTCTGGTACGAAACGTGCAAATTTTGACGAGAAAGGATTAGCGTGAAGTGCCGACGTTTTTCCGGACCAGCCTGGTCCACGCCCGTGTCGCGCCTTCACCAATCCCTGCCTACGGCAATCCGCATGCGCGACATCGTCCGACTAATTCTGTTGACGGCTTTCGCACCTTCCTACGCCAAAATGATGACGTATGACTGGGACTCCCTGGAGCGCCGGCTTCATCGCCTCACTCGCATAGTTCAACTCGCAAAGAAGGCAGAGGCAAAGCTCATTTCCCGTCGCCAAGCTGGAGACGCGCGCAACACCTATCGCGCAGAGGCAGACAGCGAACCAGACCCAGACTTCGAGTTCGAGCACTTAATCGACCCAGACGAGATCGACCCAGACGAGATCGACCCCAAGGGATTACGCGGCTTTCTCCAATACATCTTGAATGCGGTTAAGAGTATTCAGGATACCGTCGAGAAGAGGGAAATCACGATCATTTAAGTCGGCGATGGCGGTGAGGGAGACGATGGTGCAGGTAAGGAGCACATAGGCAATAAGGGATCGAAACGGTCAGAAGTCGCCTTAAAGAAGGCTTGCTTTCTCGCCTTGGAGATTATGGTATCGACGAGGATCTTCGGTTTTGTTGTAGGCATTCTCCCGATAACAATGAGATCCCAAGGAATGTTCCTCTGGGTGGCTCTTCAAATCCAATCGCTGTGCATCATGAAAACGGATGATGCCATTCGCCAGGCTCTGGCGGACCTTCCTAAGGATCTTTCAGAAACGTTTTCGCGTATTCTACTGAGATCGGAAGCATCAGGAAAGCCTTATCAGAGACTGATACTGGAACTCGTCACTGTGGCTCACCGTCCGTTAACAATGGAAGAACTTCGAGAGGCCTTAAGTGTAGTTCCCGGCGACGCTGTCTGGAAACGGGCAAGGCTTTTTAATGACGTATTTTCGACATTGACTTGCTGCGGAAGTCTCATCGTCGTCGATGAAGAGGAGTTAACCGTACGACTCGTACAACACAGTGTCAAGCAATTCCTCCTTAGTGGGTTTAAAGATTCAACTAACATAGCATTTACAATTGACCGCGCAAAGAGGAATATGATATAGCCGCGAAGTTTGAACGGTGACCGGAGTTTAACGTTTTAGTTGACTAAGCAACTGTGCTACGCTCTGCGCTCAGCTCATTATCGAAGACATGTGAACTCACGGAGAGACAAAAGCTGCCATGGGAACAAATCAGGCACTGGTTTTCGGGAAGAACTAATGGAACATCACGAATAAACGGTGTCAAGTGCCGTTTGGGCGTTCTGTACTTCATTACATGGATTCGCCGCATTTATTAGCCCTAACCTGATCTCAATAAGGCAATCCTAGAAACCTGCGCAGACAATTCAAACATTTCAGTCCTATGATGGTCTCTTGCGAATATATTGCACGTAAACATAATATATTTCTCCTGTCTCATCATCAATCACCTGGTCTGGTGAGCTCGGTACAAAGTACTTCGACTCGCTTTCTCATACCGTGTGAAGGCTCGTACTTTGGGTCTCATTACTAATAGTCCCTCTACTCCATTCATCATCGTTGGCTATTATTGGCTAAGTAAATTTCCATTATTTGCAGGAGAATATGAGCCTCACGAGTTTGTAAGTAATAGACTGTATCTGGATATGGATAGTATGCTTTCTTGTATGCGCCAGTAGGAATGGGAGGGAGGCCTGGAGGAGTAGCAGGCTGCTGTCGTGGAGGCATTTCTCACTTAGTTCGCTTCGAACCCATTTTGTGTGGCTAACGCCTTATTTATAAGCGACCCCGCGTTGCTGCCTAGACCACGTGACACACAGAGCCTGGGTTTCTCGGAAGAGTTCAGAATTTGCTGCGCCCTCAACTGCACCACGATGTCAAATCGACGACGTGATGCAAATGTCTTTTCGCATGCCAAATTTAATATTTATGCACTTGTGCATCTGGCCGAACAATTGCGAAATAAACGTTGCACTTGTGACTTGTCCCAAAAACCAAAAAGCGGCAGCCTCAACTGGGCGATCATTCTTTCCTTTGATGACGGTGTCGAATGGGTATTTCGCTCTCCTCGGACATATTATGGCTTAGATGAAGAGACTGCAGGAGTTTTGCTTGCTAGTGAGGCAGCAACTCTAAAATATATTCGAAAGTACAGCTCTATTCCCGTTCCGGAGGTGTACTCCTACAGGTCTGTTACCTAGCACTATGAACAAGCAACCTCACTGACTGAAACACAGCTCTACTACGCTAAACGAAATCGGAGTGCCTTTCATTCTAATGAGCAAAGCTCGTGGGTCTCCGCTTGGCACGCGCACTTGGCATTCTCTACTCCACGATATACCGAATTCCTCCGTAATTCCGCGACAGTGTCTTACAGAAAAAGAGAGGAAGAAGGTTATGAGGCAGCTTGGGGCGATAACGTCACAATTGTCATGCCTTCGGCTTGATAAGATAGGGTCACTATTCGAAGAAGAAGGATGTTACAGTGTGAAGACATGTCTTTCGCCGGGTCTCCTCCTGCATGGCAGACATACGTTAAAAGACATCCCCCGCGGCCCTTTTTCCCAGGAAAATGAGTACTTCAGCTCACTCATTTCAGCTCTTCTCCTACATATACAATACCTTTCGTTAGAGCACCACGCTTTCTTCGCTCCTGTTCCAGTTCCAGCAGAATACAACAGCTATGCCAGCTATCTATCTGCGACTGATCGATGGAATGATTTCATTACCGTTGGTTCAAAGATTGATAGCAGTAAGAACAGATTGGACTATTTTATTGCCGGCCGATTGCTTGAAGGCATGATACCTTCCCTTATATCCGAGTCGGAGGCATTCGCGAGCACATTTGGAGATGGATTTCCCATATGTCACCCGGATCTCAGCACTAGCAATATCTTTGTGGACGACGATTTCAATATCACTTGTATTATCGACTGGGCATTCTCATCCTCTGTGCCAAACGCGACACTTCTTATGACACCTGGTCTACCCCATCCAAGGGATGAGACGGAGGCATCACTTACTTCCTCGTTCAGGGCTGGATTCACAGATCGTTTCAATAAAGAAGGCAGCAAGATGATTCATCCTGCTTTTTGGGAAAACACAAGGAAGGCGTGGCTTTTTACACGATTGGTCAATTTCGACGCCCTACAGGACTACCGTCACTTTACAGAGCTGTATGCATTAGTTTACAAACAGCGTATTACGCACATACCAGCCTTATTTGGAAAACAGCGTATGGAAACAGCTGTTTCAAATATGGCGAAGATTCTTGTCGCAGACGACCAGACACCGAGCGATATAAAACGGGGCGAGGATGCGTACTTTTCTAACGTGGGGCTCCAGAGGCATGCACTGTCAAGGAAGCTTACCATAGCTGCGGCGCTAAGCAGAGGATTTGTAGCAGATGGAAAATTATGGCGTTGGATTGAGAATGCGGTGGCATAAGGCATCAAATGCTTCCAGTCGAATCAACTTAAGTTTCCTTCGGCATTTAATAAAGCCCGAACAATCGCTTTACTCAAGGTCATTTTCACATTGTCGAGGTTGTAAGCACATATTTTTGGCCAGTTTCCAAATAATCGTGTTGGACGTGTTGCAACAACTGCTGTTCTTCTCCTTTGTTCACTTTCCGGAGTATTGCGAGCTCCTCCACTCGGTATTTGATGACAAGGTTGATTTCCGCGTGAATATGCTTTTTATCCGCTTCGTCATTTTTGATTTGGACGAAGTTGAAATTGCCTCCCAGTCGAGTGAAGATATCCAACTTCCAGCTTGACCGTTTTCTCCTCCTCGTCCTTCGATTTCTGCCTAAGAACAAGTAAGTTCAACACCATATTCGATGCTAAAACCGTACTAACTCTGCATATAGACACACAATTCGCCTCCTACCGCCTAATCCTCTACCCAGAACACCTCCAGCAGCACCGTTATAGTTGATTTGCACGGGCCACATCACTTCGCCGAAGTGTTGTGGCCAGTGCCGAATAGGCACGTGATTCTCTTCGGGACTTCGTATCGCGATCGACCGTACATGCAAAGCTGTTCTTGTCAGAAATATGCGCTCCATGGCCTTGGCGGAATAGGCAAGACGCAGCTAGCGGTCGAGTTCGCACGGCGACATCACCACAGATTTGTTTTAGTTAGTTGATAATAAATGCTACTTCGGTGAGAAACCGCAAGCTTAATCCCTTATACTCATCTGGTTCTCGAAACCCCCATTAGAGAATTCTCTTACCATCAATCCAAAAAACTTCCGCCACCATCCACCTCGTTGATGATAGCCAAACCCTTGTGCGGAACTGCACTAGCTGGTGCATTTTACACACGTCGCTCTCCGTGGTCGCTGTCACTAGCGAGTAAACCTCTAACGTGTCTAGGTCATCTTTGAACTCGCTATCGTCGTTGTTATGAGCAGAGGCGACTGTCTATAGAAGCAGCCCATTCGGCCTTTATTCAGCCTGCTCTTGCCCTTGCCGAGTGTCCCTTGCTTAGAATGCGTTTCGGACGCTGTTTCGGAGAGTGCGATTCTGTCGGTGGTCAAGGGGCTATCGATGTTGAGACTAAATGGGATCGCCGTTCGCATCTCGTCCAGATATGCATTCTTCAGCTCCCTATATCGTTCCTTGCAGGACTCAGTTTTGGGGTTCTATAGCTGGCTCCTTTTCGCATATCGCTAGTACGTTTGTGTGGGAACTGCCTTGCTTGCGCCTTCGCACTAGTATCCATGCTCTTTCAATGTTGCTCTTAAAAGAAGTTCAAGTTGTTCCAAATGTAGCATAACACATAATCGTAGCGCATTTGAAGGATTTGTGTAATGCCCCCAGGACGCCCTCGGCCCAGCCATAACGTAATCGTAGTGATCGGCTTTGTATTCCTTGCGTCGTTTGAAGCTAGGCCAATCTATTTCGGCTTCTCTGCAAATGTGGTCTGCGTTAACCCATAGATCCCGTAGCCGAATGGACAGAGTGCCTTTTCTAGCATTAATTAAGCGAATCTTCTCGAAATACCTTGATATCAGGTCCAACTTGTCATCCTTTTCATTCAACGGTGCTGCCGCCTTTCGACCGTACTCAATGAGGGGTCCCAATGCGTTGCTCACGTCTAGAACTTCGGAGAGACGCTTACCGACATGATAACAGACCCAGAACTGATTATGGAGTATTCCCTCAATTGTATCCTGACGTAGTTGCCATCTCGCGTATCGTCGGAGTGTATCATATATGGGCCGTAGGTCATTAACATTCTTGCCTGCTAGTAGCAAAATCTGAGTTGCATTAAGCCAGCAGTCAGATTTCCGCATCTGCACTGCTCTCCCTTCCACGTTCATCGTGATATAGCCAGGGGGTTCTTCTCGGAGGTTGGAAGCTACGACGTGGGATCTCGCCATCTGTTTGCGTTTTGATAATTGAGACCTTCTACAAAAACTAGGGCCGGACTTCTGTCGACCCCCCCCGCCTGGAAGATGGTCTATGCTGGACTGGGTCGGTTGCTCCCGTTCCGTCTGAGAATGCGGAACCCTAGACGGATCCCAGAATTCTTGGATATCCTGTAACTGAGTCGTAGATCCTGCAGCAGCTTCTGGGAACGGGCCGGACGGTCGGTCCTTGTCTGTGGCCTTCAGTGGCAGCGCGAACTGGTCGTCTTCACAATGCCGGGGATGCGCCAAACGCGCCCTTACAGAATGTCCCGTTTGGAGTTCTGATGGTCTGAATGGCCGTAAATATGATCCCTCCCACTCAGTTATATGAGACGAAGTCTTTGTGAGGTTTGGCCCATCTTTGGAATTCCGATGCAGACCTGCATTGACTGAACTAGGGCCCCGGTCGGATAAAGCTGTTAGGGAGATTATCTCAGGGGTTGTGTGTTTTGATTGGGAACTGGATGGGAGAACGCCAGGCCATTCGATACGTTGACGCTTCGAATGCCTTTCATCGGAGCCATTGCCTGCGCCGATTTCAACTTCCTGCTGGCTTCCTTCGTCTTCCTTTGACCTACACACAGCATCGCCGGGAGGATCCCATATCTGTGTCAGCGTCTCAAGATACTCGCCAGGCTGCCAGACAGACTTGAGCGTGCTTAGTGTGGGGAAGTCGAACGATGTTCCCGCCTCCTCCGGATCTCCTCCGTCTCCGCCAGGCTGCCAGTCAGACTTGAGCAGGCTAAGCGTGGGGAGGTTAATCTGTGTCTCCGCCTCCTCAGCAGCTATTCGCTGCCCACCATATCCGGCAGCCCGGAAAGCTTCAATGATAGCAGACGAGGACATTTTTTCTGTAGGCGTTCCGAGGTCAGTTTCCAAATTCTGCGCCAGAATGTTTGCCTTGCGGAGTTTGGCTGACTCTTCTAGACACTTGCTTGCTGATAGCCTTTCGTGAGGATCCATCTTCAGCATGTCGGACCTGAGAAAGTCTATTAAGTCGTCTGACTCCCAATCGTCAATCTCCCGAGCAAGTTCCGGATACCAGCGTCCAGGATCAAATTCGTCCTCTACCTTTGGGAGGCGGCGGTATGGGAATTTATACACGATAAGACCCAGCGACCATATATCTACTTTAGCATCGTAAGGGCGGTTCTGCCAAATTTCCGGGGCAGTGTAGATATATGTGCCGCAGCGGGTCTTTAAGAACGACTTATCCTTAGCCAGCCCAAAATCAGCAATCTTGATGTTAAAATTGAGCGGGTCTCGGCATTGAACCAGAATGTTTTCTGGTTTGAGATCGCGATGTACGATATTGCGAGAGTGCAGGTAATCAAGAGCATCAAGTCCCTGGCAAAGAAGTGTAATAGCCTCCCATTCAGTAATTCTCGATATTCCATTCTGGTCTGCTAGGTTCCCAAGGGGTAGGTATTCCATTATTAGACGAGGCCATTTATGTTCGACGTCGTGATCCTCAAACTTTATAATGTGGTTCTAAGAACTAGTTAATAAATCGTCCTCTACTAAAGCGACATGATCCTTACGTGCGAGACTTTCCGTAAAATCGCAACTTCCCTATCCCACTCTTTCCGATATTTATTCCGCATAAACGTTTTAGCAGCATACCATTTACCGGTGCTCACATTTACAGCCCGGTAGACAATTGCAAATGCACCGGTTCCGATCTCTTCACGATCAATCCAGATTGGACGCTGTTTCGGATGCTGTTTTGGAGAGTGCGATTCCGTTTGGCCTGCAGTAGTCTTCGGGCTGTCGATGTTGAGATCGAATGGGATCGCCGTTCGCATCTCGGCCAGATATGCATCCCTCAGATCTGTATATTGTTCCTTGCAGGACTCGGACTGGGGGTCCGTAACCTCTACCAAGAACTCAATGACGGGGGCGTTGGGGAAGGAAGGAATGTCTTCCCCGATTATGACCCTTTTGTTCTTGATTTCAGGGAAGAGGATCCATGGGAAGTCGTTCGATTTGTCCCGCAGTTTCTTCCGTGTTCGGTCTGGTGGATTTTTCCGTTTATCCTCTCTTGCTTGGCCACCGTAGCTGACTGCCGTTCCATGTGTGGACGAGTCTATTAACACGAGCCGGGCTTGATCGTCGAACGTGATTCTAAAATGGGAACCGCTTATGCCATCGTTAGAGTTTCCAAGTATGATATCGCAGGTTTTTGGGTTGCTGCCGAATATGAATCCTCGCTTGATATTTCTTGGCTTTCGGTCGAATGTGAAGCGAAGTTGATGGCTGAAATCCTCGCTATCGTCGCCCTTCCCCTCTACATTCCTTGTCTTGTCAACTAGCTCATCCTGCCCATTAGCATACTCCTCCTCATCTCCTATATTTGTCGCTGGCGTCGATTCTCGGCTGGTAGCAGCTATTACCTCGAGAGGAGGTGGAGGTACATAATATCTCTTGTTGTGGGCATCGCCGAACACGTTTCTAGCGTAATCACTGATTGCCCTCAATGTGAAAATAAGGTTTGGATCTTCTTTCATTTTGATAGAATATAGTCGGGAAGTTTAAATTAGAACTTCTTTGGCGTTGTAGCTTTTGGGTAGAGAATAAAAGACACGTAGAATTACAGTAAAGTGGAGGCATAGGGTCGGGCGCTATAATATAAAGTATTGTTCTATTAAAGCAGCCACCTGAGTTGGCCATGCACGGCATGTCGAGGGACAGGCGCTGCAATGCGAACAATTGGCAACGAAGAAATGGCTGGGTGAGAGGCCCGAGCGTCTAGATGCGGGGCGGGAAGATTAGTGCCTTCCAGACATGGAACTCCGAGCCATGTGACGACGCTACTTTGTATTTCGCTTAGCTCAAGGAGCGTTCCTCCCTCCCTCCCAACTGCTCAACACATTCAACAACCCCCTTCATCACCCTCAATATGCCACTAATTCTAGCCGAGGAGCTGGACACTCTGACTGTCCAGGACATTCAAGAATGGGATCGGCGTGCGGGCGATGGAACCGGCATGTAAGTGTACTTAGCGTAGAGCTCTCGGACTAACGCTGAACCATTTTCAAGATTTCTTGACATTATAGACAAGCGTAACCTAACGGATGAGCGGTTGGAACGGCTGAAGTAAGTCCTTGTTCGGATCTACGAATTCTGCTGATCGTTCATGGAGATGCCTTGTGCGTGAAAGGGATCCCGAGTCCCGCGCCGTGGATGCAGATGAGCTTAATGCGAAATTGCGGTAAGTGAGATATACGCTCGATACCAGGCTTATTACAGCGCTAACGGCTCTAATCAATGTAGGCAAATCTCCCCAAGACGCTCTCCCACCCCAAGCGATACGGCCAGCACTCCTGTAACCGCTGGAGCTGAAGCCGCATTGGAAGAAACAGAGGAAGAGCATATTGAGTTCATGGGGCGTATTGCCGAGGAGAAGTATAAGGAATTAAAGGACATGGGCGGCAGGCCTTCTCGCGAGATAAACCCCAATCCCGGTCCCTGCCCCCCTTGGAAATCAGACATAGACAAAATATACCATGTTCGCGACCATTGGGGTAGGGAAGTAGGACGGCTTAGGAATGAACTCGCTCGATGGCTGGACTTCCGGTGGCACCAGTTCAGAATGCGGGAGAATTCGAAGATATTCAACAAATACAGAGAGGCCGTCCATAAGCACCGACAGGAGAAGGGGATCGATTGGACTGTGGAGCTGCAGCTGGGCCAGCAGATGAAGTTAGACGAATGGAGGGAATACTGTATCTACGAGCATCGGAAACGCCGCGCTCTAGAGAAGGAGCTTGACCGGGCGAAAAGAGAGCTGGAACCGGTAAAGGAGCGAATGAGGAAAGCTGAGCGCAATGGGTCAGTAGGGGTTCCCGAAACTACCTTCTCGGGGCGGTGGGGAGAACTGATAAGGTATAAGGAGAAGATATCACAGGCACAAAAGGAAGTGGAAATGACGCAGAAGAGATTGGAAGCATTGGGGGTCGAAGAGTCACTCTCGGCTGTCGCAAGGGACCTCCTAATCACGCAGGCAGAAGAAGATCTCGAATCGGCGCAGAAGACATTGGAAGCAGCGAAGTCGGACGAGCTGGAGCAACTAAACAAGGAAGCTGAAAGAAAACATGCGCAGGAACACCTAGCGATTGCTCAGGGGAAAGTGAATTGGGCCAACACGCGTCTGGAACAGCTGGATACTCTCCTAGAGTGGATCTTGGGACAGTTTGCGGAAATAGCTACGGAATATGCATCGTCTAGTTGGGGGAGCCAACAGAACCGCGATCTACTAGACGGATGGGAGAGATATTACGTCTACATGCGCGAGAGGCTCCAAGCGAAGCAAGACAAAGACATGACTTGGTTTATACAAAGGGGATGGAAAAGGGGAACCGAAGCTGAAGAGGCAAGGGACGACTTGCTGTTTCCACAGGAGCGTGTAAGACCACTGAAGGCTCTCCTGACGTGGATCGAGCGGGAGTTTCCGGAAATCGCTGCGAAATATGCACTATTCAGTCAGGGCAGTCAGTCTAACGACGACGGCCAGGACGGGGTCACCGTACCATATTCGAAGCCATCACCAAATAAACCAGCGCGCAAAGCTTCTCGGTCAGACGTGGGGAAGAGCACTCGGCGCAAGGGAAATTCCGCTAGGGAGCGCTCAGCGCTCGGTCAGGTCCAGCCCTCGAAAGTATCCAAGCCTGACCGGAGGGGGAGACGTCCACTAGATCAAAAGCTGGGCACCACTTGCCATGGAGTGTGGCCGCCTGAGGGTCGTACCAATGATGTAGCGCGAGTAGAAGTACAGGAGCCACCTAAGGTGGCCGTACGCAGGAGCAAACGGATATCTCAACGAACATGCGACCCAGCGTCTCCATCTCCTGGCTTGGTTCGTGCAACGGAAAAATCTTCTCAGCGCCGTCCAGATGGTCCTCTACGCCGAAGTGCGCGCATATTGGACCGTACGAAGAAGATGCGTTCGCTGGAATCCGACCTAGATGTCAAGCCTGCCCGGTCGAACACAACGGCCAGACGAAAATCAACACGACGCACCACAAACACTACGTACTCTGGGAAGCCGCAAGGAATCTAGAAGACAAGGCGTTGGAAGGCCACGTCTAAGAAGGGAAAAATCGTTTAACACCATACGCTTCTCAAACACGCTCGCAACGATCAACCCGCCAGCTGTGATTTAGCAAACAAGCCGGATAACCAGTCGGTCGGCGGGTTAAGAGTTTCGCAATACCATTTCCAAGGCACTCCCGACCGCGATATTCGGGCCGAGATCCTAAGTATGTCAACGGAGCTTTGGTACTCATCCGCAAACTGACGGGGGTGATATTGGTCGCTGGAGGGATCTGGATAGGGAAGTCACTAGGGAGTGATCCTGCACAGAGCAATACTGATTCTCAGTTCATCCCAAAACCGGCCCCGGACAACAATCCCCATGGAGGCTACCACGTCACCGGGACGTTCATAAAGACTTGGAAGCGAATTCCTGCACGGACACAGAAAACCGCGCTCGTCGAGCAATGCACCAAGGAGAACACCAAGCTCACGCCTCTCTTGAATCTTAAAGTCGGCCTGGAAGTCAGCGCATGTACCGGCAATGCTCAAAGAGTAACACTATGGGACGCTCTCCGCCTATCTCATGCAAAAGTGGATGGGCAGGCGGCGTCGACTTTTCAAAAGAATAAGACATCCTGCAAACACAACATCGGGGACAAAAATTGCATACGCTCATGTTGGAATCTGGACGAGGGCTTAGACGGTATAGACGCTCCAACAGAAGCCCTCGGACAGCAGAACAATTCGGCACCTCAGACTGACGGGACTGCACAAATCGGGCTAATCCGGATGTTAACTAACGCCGAAGCACGGCGGATCGTAATCAACTCAATCCTCGCGCTTCAAGACACCGGTGTCGACCATGAAGGGAGTCTGCAAGCCTGGTGGCCATTCACCAAGAGTCCGCTTACTTGTCGCATACGCCAGACAGCTCCCAGCCAGTCGAATAACTGGATTCCCGTGGTTAGAGATACGCGAGATGTCTCGACTTTTGCCGTCATGAGCCAGCGCTGCTTGGAATTTCAAGATCAAGGCTTCGTCCGAGAATGTTCGACCACCTTTAAAAATGGAAAAGTCCGTACTGTCCTTCGCACTCTGATCCTGCTAGAACCGTCGTCACTGCCTGCGTCCCGCAAAAGGAATAAACCGCGCATTCTAACCGTGGAAGCTGAAGGCGAGGAGGTCCATCTAGTTGAAGGCGCTAAAGTCGTACTTGGGGAAGCATCATGCCTGACCGTACACAAGGCGTCGCAAACCCAAAAGGTGGCTGTAACAGCAGTTGTCACCCAAAGCGCCCTAAAAGTGAGGTTAGGAATCGCTGGTCGATTCCTGTTGGAAACTAAAGCTCCCCATGCTTTCGAGCAGATCAATGGCGAAATAACGACTGGTGTATCGATTCCCGTTTTCGTTCATGGAAAGAAGCCATAACGGGAATCTTTTGGGGTACTGGCGGTGCGCTAGTCTTAAATGGATGGTTCTATACTGAATCGGGGATCCGCGCTGCCAAGCACGCGTACCCGCAAAACCGATTACAGAAGTTTCGGAGCCTCTCCTCATCCATC
>ML994621.1:0-133611 GCA_010093925.1 Zopfia rhizophila CBS 207.26
TATTATTATTATTATTATTATTATTATTATTATTATTATTATTATTATTATTATTATTATTATTATTATTATTATTATTATTATTATTATTATTAATTAAAACATAAAGTATAATCTTATTATATTATAATATAAATAAAATTAGTTAAATTATAAAAAAATTAAACTTTATTAATAACTAAAGTATATATAAAATAATTTACTAGTTTACTATTATTATAAAAAAGAACTTTATGTGTATATATACTATTTTTATTAAAAGTTAATTTAAATAGATTTTTAATATTTTATTTTTAAAAGCTAGCTTTTATTAATAAAGGTTAAATAATAGAAAAAACAAAGTTATTAAAATGATTTAATTTATATACTATAACTTATAGTATTATTTTCTTTAAAATTTGTTAACTCCTTTTTTTTTAATTTTAAGTGAAATATTCTTTAATTATTTTATTTTTCTAATTAAATTTAAAACTTAGCTTTTACAAGTTTTTTTTATAATATTAGCTAATTAGCTTTAAATACTTTTTTAAGTTTTTAATTAGTTTTTATATATTATTTTTAAGTTTATAAAAATAGTTTGTTTAACTAAAAATTTTTTTACTAATATTTAAACTCTTAGTAGTTAAGAATTTTTTATACTTTTTACTTAATTTTATTTTCTTTAAGTTTAATTATTATTTTTAGCTTAGTATTTAGTAGTATTACTTTAAGTAATAAAATATAAAATATTAAATAAATTCTTATAATTTTTAATAATATATTTAATAAGTAAGTAGTCTAGATAAGTAAGTAGTTTATTTTACTAAAAAATTACAACCTACTAACTTTTAAGCATAATATATTAATAAAGTAATACTTAATTAATTTATACAAAAGCAGGCTATTTTTAGCTATCTTAGTAATTAAAAAAAGCTAACTATAAAGTATATAATATGTTATAGTAGTATATAATATTTTCTAAATAATACTAAAATAACAACGTACTAAAACTACCTTATAATGTAATTATAAACCTAATTTAAAGAAACTTAATAAGCTAAAAAAAAAATTAGTTATTATTTAATATATATTTAACTTAGATTTATAAGCGTTTTCTTTTAGACTTAGTACTATAAGAAATATAGCTAATTAACTACTTACTATATATTCTAATAGTAAAGTTAGTATTAAGTAGTTAGAAAACTTTATACAGCAAACTTTAGAAATTAAAATAGTATATAATTAAAGATACAACTACTAGAAAGTTTTATATAAAAATCTTAAAATTATTAAACTATAGTTTAAGCACGTGCACTATATAAAAGAAAAGTATAATATTACTAAAAAAAATATTTATAACTTTAATAAAACTAGCTTTTAAATAAAAGTTATTTTAGGTAGTAAAGTTATTATAAGCTCTAATAAATATAATTAGTGTAAAGTAGTTTAGCTAAGTAATTATAAGTAAATTACAGTAATCTAAAGTATTAATACTTAAAAATAAATAATTTTATTATTTATTATCTTTACAGAAACGTACTATCTTTCTATATAATATAAAGGTAATAATATACTATTAAATTAGTTTATTTTATTAAGTAATAAAAGCTAGATAATAAATAAGCTTAGTATTTAGTAGCTATAGTACTTTAATAAGTATACAAAGCATTATATAATAGGCGTATATTATCTACTAATAATTAATAGCTATAAAAGTTACAATTTACTTAAATTTTAGTAGCTTTATAAAAAGAAGTTAATTATTATACTTTATATACTATTTTATTTATTACATCTACTTTAACTACTTAATATAAACTATTTTTTACTTTTAAAAAATGTATATAGTTACTAAGTTAAGAATCTTATTTATAACTATATTTATTATATTATAAAGCTTAAGTTCCTACTAGCATTTAAAACAGCCTATTAAAATATAATTATAGAAAGTAATATTTACGTAAGTTTTTAAGACACTAGCTTAGTTTTATTTAACCTAAATACTATACTCTTAAAGCTTAATATTTAGCTTTGAATGCTATCTTCTTTCTTAAAAGAAAATACTTTATAGAAGTTAAAAACACTTAAAACTACTACTAAATTAAGGTCTTAAAAGACTTTAATTTATAAATAGATTTAAAAGTATTAAAATAGCTTATTTACTTATATTTTTAAGTTAATTTATTAGCTTATAAAGGGTGCTAAGTTAATAATGTATAAAGCTATTTTACTATACTTAAAAGTTACTAAGCTTTAGAAAACAAATAAGGCTGTAATATAACATAAAAAGTAATAAAAAAAGTAAATTTAAAAGTAAGAAATACTAATAAAAGTAAAGGACTTAAAAATAATTACTTAAGCTAATATTAATACACAAATTAAAAAGAAAACATGCTAAAGTAAAAAGTATACTAAAGTTAATATACTATAGTAAAAGTGTTATAAACGCTATAGTAAGATAGAATATAACTTAAAAATATATAAAAAAGCTAATAAATAAAATAACTATTTACTAATTAAATATTATAATAATAGCTGTTAGTATTAAATTATTATTTATTTATAAAGTAGTTAAAACTTAATAAAGTAAACTACTTACTTATTTAGGCCACTTACTTATTAAATATGTTAGTTATAATTTATAATTTATAAGTTTAGTTTATTACTTAACTTTAAATAGTTTTTTTTTATAAAATAAAAACTTTAATTTTTTTATAATAATTATTTTCTAACTTTAAATTGTTTTTATATTATTTACTAAAGTATTTTTTTAGTTAATTATTTACACTATTTTTTAATATATTAATTAAAGTTTTTTAACTTAAACTTTAGTTTATTATAATACGTTTTCTAGTTCTTATAACTTTTAATAAATTATTAGTAATTTTTTTATAGTTAATAACTTTATAAAGTTGAATATAAACTTAGTTATTAGTAGTAAGTTAACTTAATTATTTTATAGTTTATTAATATATATTTATAAATATTACTTTAGTATTTAGTTTATTTTAATTTATTTATTTATTTATAAATAGTAAGTTATTAAAAAATAGTTTTTTATTTTTAACTTTTTTATAAACATTTTCTAAAATGTTAATGTAAATAATTTATTTTTATTTATAATTTATTTTTATAGTAATTTATATTTTACTATAAGTATTTTTTATAATTTTATTTATTAACTTAAAGTATTAGCTACTTAGTTAAGCTAGCTATTTAGTTAAGCTATTTTTTTTCTTATATAAACTAGCATATTAGTAGCTTGTAAAAAAAGTAAAAAATTTAAAAAATAGTAAATACTAATTAAATTTAAGCTTTAAATATATTAATACTTATAGAAAGCTTTTTTTAAACTAGTTTTATAAAGCTTATTTTACCTTAAAAAGCTATTACTTTCTTTTTAGTAGCTAACTACTTTTTTTTAAACTTCTTACTTATAAATTTTTTTAAAAACTACTTTAACTATTAACTACTTTATATTACTAAAGTTTTATTATATAGTTTTTCTTCTCTTTTTTTTTTGCCTTTAAATAAGATTATTATTTAGAATTTAAAGTGTAACCCTATTAGTAATAATAGTTAAACTAATATTTTTTAAAGTTTTAATAAAATTATAAAACTAAAATAAAATACTTTAAAAAACTTTAATAATAAGTTAGTTTATTCTTTTTAATTAATTTTTGTTAACTTAAATATTAATTTATATACTATTCTTATTTATTAAACTAATAAAAAGTTGGAGTTTTTAGTTAGTATTTTTAAAAAACAAATAAGAAATTATAAAGTAGAAGGCCTACCTTTTTTTATATATTAGTAATATTATGTTTTATAATTACTTTTTACTTTATAGCTTAAAAATAGTGTAAAAGCTAATAATTTGTAATATACTTAGCTATAAAAAAAAACTATTATTATAAACCTACTTTTTACTTACTTTTAAAAGTAATTAAAAGATTTTAAAGAATTTTTAAAGAATAATCGTATCTTTACCTCTCACTAGGTAGGCCTTGCGGTATTGTTAAATTTATACTTATTATAAATTTTATTAAGATCTCTTAGTCTACGGCGTGTAACACTGCCGTAAGGTGTAATAGCTATATAATATAAGCTATTATTACTTATTTAATAGTCTTTTATTTCTTTTATTACTCCTACTAAGAATATAGCAAGCTATAGCTTAAGGCCTAAGTATTATTATTATCTATTAAAATATTTAATACTTCTATAGGATAATACTAAGAAACATATAGATATTAAAAGCAGTGAGTTAACTGTAGAAGGAGATAAAATAACACTACCTATAATATTAACATATTTTAGAAGGGTAATTAGGGCCTATACTGAAAATATTAGAGCTAATTTCTTTATTTTATATGATAATACTTTTTTTAATTACTACACCCTAGAGACAGAGCTTTAAGCACTAGAATATCTTATATATCAACTAAATAAACAAAAACTAACTCTTTAAGATATTATTTAGGAAATTTAAATATTACAGAATATAAAACTAACGTACACTAATATAGTAAAAAACTAAGTATCTATAAATATAATACTAGTAATAAGATCTATACCAGTCCGGAAAACGGACCTATTAATCCAAATCCGGATAAATAATAAAAAAGTTCTATAAGAGTTAAACATACTTATTTTAGCTAAACTCCTAAATAGGATACATAACTACTATTAATCCTTATAGAGTATAGTTACTACTTAAGTGATCCTAGAAATTAGTCTTATTATTATAATAACTACTAAGGAGATAAAGAACTAGCTAATAGAAAATAATTATTAGATTTAGCTAATTAATATAAATGCCAGAATTAAGAAGAAACTATACACTGTACAAATTCATGAGGTTAATATTAAAAAAGTGGAGAATAGAAAAAAAAAAGACCTTAAAGCTATATAAATTAAATAAAACGGAACATATATCCCAAACATCCGAATCCATAACTTTTAATGAAAGAATAAGAAAAAGGCAAAGATAAAGAAGGTAAATATAATAATTCTAGAAATTAACAAACTAGAAACAGCCTAAATTATTATTAAGAAAGGCTTTTTTATTTACTACCGCGTTTATATAACAGACTTATAGTCTAATAACTAGTAGATTAAATAATATCTTAACTACTAAAGATATAACCACATTATAAAAGACTGTAAGTATAGAACAAGATATGGTAAATACTCTAAATATTATAATACTTATTAATATAAAAAAGACCTAGAGAAAATGAAATATGCTCTTTATAGTATATTATACTTAGTTTAGAGTAAAGAATACTAGCATTAAGAAAGAATCATAGCCTAGATTTAAGAACTAATATAAAAAGGTGTAAACTATATAACAGAAATATCGTATATAATAAATAAATAATAAACCTAAATAACTACTCACTGAATTATATTTACTTTAGGGAAGAGGAAAGTAAACTTATTAGCTATAATAATAACGTTTACTTAAAGGAAAATAGAAAGAATATTAAGCTCCCAGCATCATAAAAAACACTCTACTTAATTATAAATAGTAATTAATAACTTTTAACCTAGTAATTAAGAGGCAGTACCTAAAGTAGAAATGACTAATATAGATAAAGAAACAGAAACTAATAAACTCACCTAAAGATAGACTTAGACTAAAAGATGTTTTAAATCCTATAGTTTAATATATACTATATAATAAGTGTGTAATCTCAGATCATGTTTTAAACACAAAACACATAAAATATTATAGTAATATAAGATTTAGTAAAAAGTAAGATAAAGTAAGAGAAAAGCTTCTTCTCCTATTAAGGCTTTTATATTATTTAAAAAAATAAACAAAAAGCTAGAGTCTGCTTTTATGTTAGTAAATTACTTAATCTAGAGAAATAGAAATAAAGATATTACACAAACGACCTAGTAACTCTTATTTTTAAAACTAAGATTAGGAAGATTAGCATTCATAACGTGTATAATAAATATATTAATATTAATATTAAGATATTTATTTCTCTCCTAAAAGAAAAAGGTGAACACATTCTTTTAGGCGACTTTAATCTATATTATCTAAACTAAAGAGGCCTATAAGTACGGAGACCGGAAGCTAAAGTAATATAACTATATAATATAATACAGGAAGTTCTTTACCTCGCTACTTTAAGAGAACTAGATATGTAGAGGAAAACTAAAGATATAGCTATTTTCTCTATTATAAACCTTACCTTTCTAACTAAAACGCTATCAAAAAGGCTAATTTCATGCTATAAATATAAAAAGATAATAATAGAGTTAGACTATAAACTAATTAAGATAATTCTTAATATTTAATTACTACTCCGTAACAACTAATAATGCTTCTAGAGATATATTAACTAAATAGACTTTAAAAAGATACTAGTATTTTAAATAGAGAAAATTGGTTACCTACCTTTTCTAATAATTATAGATATAGAGTAATTCTCTTAAGCACTAGAAGATACTCTTATAGCTACTATTAATAAATAAGTATTTTTTATTAGACTATTAGACAAAGCAGACCCTCAAATAACACCTAAAGTAAAAGCTAAAATTAAAGAAACTAAGAAGGTAAGAAGATAGGCTTAGTAATTAGAACTAGAGGTAAACTAGAAAACATATAAGACACTAGAAAATAAAAAGAAACGACTTATCTACTAGATATTAAGAAACTAATAGTAATTTACTATAGCTATAGTTATAGACTAAAATAAAAAACTCTAGAAGCTAGTATAATAGGCTAAAGTCGTATATATACTAAAAAAACCACCCCAGGTACCTAACATAGAAGGACTAGATAATTATATAGTTATTAATAATAATAAGAAAGTAGAGCTCTTATTTTAATATTTTTTTCTACTTACACGTAATATAGACCTCTCAGACCTAGAAAAAACAAGAATTATTCGTAAGATACTAGAAGAAAACTAATAGATAGAAAATAACGCCTATATAATATCCAAACTATAGCAGGAAATAGCTAGAACTTAAAGAGAAAATAAAAATTAAACTCTAGATCTTACCTCTTATTTTATTAGGGCGGAAAAAGGAAGACTATTCTTAAGCCTAGAAATACTAGAAAATAAAATCTATAGTATTGTGGCTAAACTCTTTAAAGATAAAGCTAGTAGACTATATAAAGTTATTAATAGATATATTAAAAATTATATAGTAATACTAAAGAAACTACTTTACTACCTGTTTTAAGCATGTCTTTTTTTAGGATACTACTTAACTAATTTCAAATAATTAGTCATAGTAGTCTTCTGTAAACTAGATAAAAAGAAATATAATATTCTAAAAAGTTAGAGACTAATAGCTCTCTTATCTTATATAAGGAAAATCTTAGAGATAGTAATAGCTAATAAACTTAATAACTTAGTTAAATAATTTAACTTATTACCACTAAACTAAATAGTAAGACGCGGAAGATCTATAATTATAGTACTAAAGTACCTAGTAGAACTAATATATACTATATAGTAAACTAGTAAAGTTATTACGGTCCTTAGTTTAAATATTACTAAAGTGTTTAATAAAGTTAACTATAAGAGACTCTTATTTAACTTAAAAGAAAAGAGTATTCCTAAATGGATTATTTAATACACTAAATTCTTTTTAAAAGAATAAATAACTAAAGTCAAATTCCCAGGCTTCTCCTCTAATTACAAGAGAGTAAGATATAGTATTCTATAAGATAATTTTTTATTATCTATTTTATTTCTCTTCTTTACTATACCTTTACTAGAAAATATTATAGAGACGAAGTTACTAGCATATATGGATAATACCTACCTTATAGTAATCTCTTTAAATATTTAAAAGAGCTATATAATGATCAAAAAAGCGTATGAGTAGTATTAAAAATAGGTAAAAACATATAAAGCATAATTTACGCTAGATAAATATAAAATCATGTACTTTATAAGAAAATGTGGTATAGGAAATAAAAGATTAGCTTTATTTAAAATTAAAGACTTTATAAAAGCACTAGCTGAATCTATATAAATACTAGAAATAATTATAAATAAAAAACTAAACTAACACTCACACATCGAAAACACGCTTAGTAAGGCTAAAAATTTAGAGAATATTCTAAGAAAACTTACAAGTTCTATCTAGGGAGCTAATATAAGAAATTATAAATAATTATATACCATACTAATCCGACTAACCATTACTTACAACTATAAAATCTAGTATAGACTAGATAAAATAAAAGGCTTTATCTTAAAATCTAATCTATAGAAACTTTAAGTAGTGTAGAATTGGTGTCTTTAAGTAGTTATAAAAGCATACAAAGCCACACCTACTAAGCTATTAGAGAAGAAGGTATAGATTAAGTCTATTAATTACTTCATAAAAAAACAAATACTATTTATAAGAATATTGTGGATATCTTCTTTAATCAGGAAATTATTCTAAGACCTCCGTAATTAAATCTAAGGATAATATCGTAACTACTAGAAGTATATACTAAAAAAGAGAACTAAGAAACTTGCTAGTATAATAATTAGATATATAATAACATAACAGAAATAAAACTCTAAAGAAATCTTAGAAGAGTAAAAGGCTACATACAGAGGCCTAGTTAAAGAATAATTTAAAAAGAAAGTTATAAAGAGATAGGAGAGCTATATAAAAAAGCAAAAGAATAACCCTTACACACTAGTTATAATATAGAGTAAATAAGGTAAAGCTAATATATAAAAATAGAAAGGCCTTACTAGAGCCTAGAGCTTTATTATTATTTTATATTATACTAAAGTAATTAGCCTTAAAGCCTTCCTATATAAGATAAGAGTACTGTTAGTATTCTCTCTAAATTATAGCTATAATAAAAGATAAACTATTTATTATATATTTATATAGTGTCCACACCTTAATAAAGAAAGGACGTAACTTCGGAATATCACAGAGACTTTAGATTTCTAGACTTAAATAAATAATAACAAAATACTACTAAAGGTTGCTAATTAGGTTATGTGAATATTAGAACTTAATTAATTCTTATAAGCACGCGCGTATAGAGAGGAGGAAGAAAAGAAATTACAAATCACATAAAAAAAAAAAGCAGAGAGAAGGAAGAAAGGATATTACTAAAGATTAAAAGAAAAAATAGAGAGAACAGCTTAGTAGAAAATAAGTAAAATAAAAGCAGAATAACACGTAGATTATAGGTAAAATCTTATAAGATAATAGGATTACTATACTTAATCTACCTTAGAAATTTACTCTAATCTAAAGTGGCATCTTAGGAGGAGAGTAGAACCCTAATAAGTAAAGAGAAATTAGTAAACCCATAAGAGAAAAATATAAAGTATAGTATAAAATTTTTATCCTATATTAAGTTAGATATTAAGTATAAGAAAATACATTTTAGTAAAGCTTAGATATAAGAGGCGGATATTCTTTAGCCTGTAAATAAACTAAGCTACTTCTATATATATTCTTAATATAAAGTAAGAATCTAAGCATACAGAGCTAACCTATATAAAATATATAATTAGATAAAAGGTTTTCTTCTTACGTAGTTTCTATAGACACCCCATATAAACCCTCAAGGGATCTCGGTCGGGAGAATTAAACTTATTATTATTATTAAAAGATTTTAATATCAAGAAGTTAAAGAATATGTATTAAATAAAAAAGTAGGTAAAAATTTTTTTTTTTTAAGTTCTTATAGTATTATATAGAATCAAGTAAAACATAATAAATATAGCTATTTAAAATTAATTATTACTAGGTTTTAATTACTTAAAGTTGTGTATATATATTAAAGTATTAAATTTAGCTAAAAGTAATTATATAATTTATTTAACTAGTAAGGCTTACTTATGTAACTATATACAAGTTAATTAATAAATTAATTTATAAATATTAAATCTACTTATTTTAATTACTTTAATTACTAACATCTAATTATAATTTACTAGTTAAATTAACTAAACTTTTTTATTTTTTATAAAAATTAATACTTTATAGTTATTTTCTATACTTTTTATAAAACTCTTTTTATTTATATTATATTAATTTTCTACTAAAACGTTATATTTAATATATACTTTATTATAAAGGTTAAACTATTTTTATAAAACCTTATAGTTAGTAGTATTTTTTTTTTTACCTAATTATAAGTATAAATAAGTTTATACTTAATTTTAAAGTATTAAAAAAAAAATTTTTTATACTAATTATAGTTTAAAAGTTTATAATATTTTTATTTTTATAGCAAATTTTTTGCTAAGCCTTTTAAGTATTAAATTATAATTAACTAGTTTTAAGCTGTTATCTAATTTATATATTACTTAATTAAAGCTTTTTTTATACTAATAAGTATTACTATAACTATTAGTACTTTTTAGTAAAGTATTTACTTTAATATTAAGCCTTAAAAGTTAAATAAAGGACTTTAAATACTTAGTAAGCTTAGTATAAAAATAAAACTAATTACTTATTAAATGTATTAATTATAACATATATATATATTTTTTAAAAAAACTTGAAAACTTATACATTATTTAAACTAAGTAAAGCTATAATATAAGTAAAAATTAAATAATTTTAAGTAATAAGAGTTGAAAAGTTATATAAATAAAAAAGTAAAAATAGAAATTAGCTTAACTAAATAGCTAGTTTAACTAAGTAGCTAATACTTTATTTATATTTAGTTTTTTATAAATTAGTTTAAAGTATACATACTTTATTAGTTAGTTTACTATTATAAGTATAATACTATACTAGTATATTTAGTATATTATTAAAGTTAGTAACTTTATAATAAAGTTTATTATAACTAATTTCTATAGTTTATTAATTAAAAAAATTAATTATATTAGTCTGTATTTTTTATATTTTATATATTTAATAAGAATTTATTATAGTTAGTAATAAGTAAGAGTTTATTATAAGTAATAATTACAAATAAAAAGTAGTAAACTAACTAAAAGAGAATTATTAACTATTAGTAAAAAGCACGTATGGGAATATAAAACTAAAATAAAAGTAAAATAAACACTTTAAAAAACTGAGTAGAAAACAGGACTTCTAGCTAATATTATTAAAATAATTAATAAAGCTAATAGTAAAAAAAACACGTAACGTTTTATATATAAAGTTATAAATATAATATAAGTAATTAAAACTAATAGAAGCTAAATAACTACAGTAAAACTAATTATAATATAAATTATAAATAGAGAATTTACTATATAAAAAGTGTTTTTTTAGCTTTTAAATAGTTTTTCTTTTTATATTTATATATACTTCTATTTTAGAGCAACTCTCTAAAATTGTTATATAATAAATTAGTTAGACTATTTTTTATTATATTTTTATATTATTAAAATAATTACGTAAGTAAGTTACTATATAACCTTATATTACTACTAAAATATTTAACTTAATATGTATTTATACTTACTACATTAAAAAAACTTATATTTTGTTTTTTATAGTGTGTTATAAATGCGGGCTGAAGGTACTATATAAAAGAATATTACTATATAATATTACGTAATAGCACTAGTATTACGTGATTATATTAGTTACTAAATAAAGAATATTCTTACCTACTTTTATAGCTAGTAGAAATAATTAATTTATATTTAACTTTATAACTTACAGTATTGTGCATTGTATATTTCCGCTATAATTAATAGCTAAAAACTTTTTTCAGATAACTAGAATCTTTTAATTTATTAGAATTGTTATAGATAGTAATAGTAAGGTAACTATACTTAAAAAGCTAAAAAAATTAGTAATAACAGCTAATAAAGCTCTAAAATAGAAATATATATTTAAGCTTAAAAGGAAGAATTATAAGTAGGTATAGGATATATTAGCATAAGCTAAAACACAAACTAAGAAGTAAAAATAAAGATATGAAACTATACTAGTAGATTAAAAGTAGTAGTACACGTAACTAAGGTAAGGCTTAGTAAATAGAGATAAAATAAAATAATAAAATCTCTAGCAGCTCTCACAGCCTCTAGTAGTATTTAATATACTATTAACTAGTATATAATATACGTATAAAGGGTCTACTATAAGTATGAAGTATTAGATAGTTTATAGTTACTTTTAATTCTTTATAGTTACTCTAAAATTAAGATTTACACCTTAAGTAATATAGTTTAATACTATTCTATTAAATTTTAACTTATTATATTATTTTTTCTTACTCTCTACTAAGTTAACTAACTTCTACTAAGTTTAATAAGCTATCTAATCTAAAAGTGAGGGAACTACTAAGTGTTATATAAATAATTAAACAGCTTATTACTAATATAATTTACGTTTATAAGTTAGTAACTTATAATATTATAACTACCACCTTAAGAGAGTAAAAAGAACTGTTAGATAAAGTTCTAATAACTAATTATTAAATATTTATAACAACCCACTATAAAGACGAACAAGAACTTTATTTATTAAAAAAAAGTAGTAGTGAGAAAGAAGTTATAGTAGGATTTTTATTTATAACTAGAAATACATCTAGAGAACAGAAAAGCACATAATAAATTATCTAAAAATAAAAAGTAACTATTATAAAGTTACGTAACACTTTAGTAAATCTATAACAGTAGGTTAAAACTAAACAATAAACTATAATAGTCCAGAAAGAAGGAACGGTAAAGATATAACCTTTTAAAAAGTTTAATAGAAATTAAAACGAACTTAAGATATTCATAGTAGTAATAAATCTTTACTACTAGTTTAATTAGAAATTATTTCTAACTAATTAAGATTGGATTTTGGTAGCTGGTATGAATATAATAGGTAGAGCTATATAATAGTTTAAGCTACTAGTAAGAAACTATCTTACTAATAGGAATCTTAATTTAGAAGTAATAGAATTAGCTAATTATAATAGTAACATATAACAAACCTTTAAGAGTTATAAATACTTTAAATTAAAAATAATAGTTATCTTTAAAGAAATTAATAAAGAGATAGAGGTAATTTAGAAACTTTAGTAACTTAAGTAACACACATCAGCAGCTAACTATACTACGGAATTTAAATAAATTTAATTATAACTTAATTAAGTAAACTAACTACTAGTTATGATATACTATAAAGAATTAAAAGATAGAATTAAAGATGAGATTTCTAGAGGAAAATAACTAAGTATTTTATTAAAAATTATTAAACAAGTAGTGACTATTAATAATTATTAGTACTAATAAAAAAAAAAAGGCATATAGGAGATCAGTAATCCACATACTAAGAAAAAATAAAAAAGATAACTAAATTTATAATATAATAGACATTAACGTTAAGTAAGTATATATTAGGAAAGAATAAGAAAAGTAAGCTAAAGAATAAATAGAATACTATACATAAAAAGCCTGCTTAACGTGCGGAAAATAGGAACACTTTATTAAAAACTATAAGCAGTAATAATTAAATATTAAAAAAGCTTATATCTAGACTAAAGTACTAAAAGAAATTAAGGTAGCTATAATTTAAATAAAGTAAGCTTAAAACACATTAATAAAAAAAACAATTATATAAAGAATTTAGAAAGAATAGTACTAAATTTATGGAAGTTATATATATCTTAGGTAAGAATATAAAATACTATATTAGCAAGTCAAAAATTACTTAGTAAAATAATTTAATAATATAATAACTATTATAATATAAAAAGCTACAATTCAATAACATAATATAGAAACTAAGAAAGAGATATAGAGATTCTATGAGATTATAGAACAGAAAAATAGACCATTCTATAAAAAAAATCAAAAATTTAGATAAAGAAAAGATTAAGAGACTATAGAGGGTAAGGAATTTATATTTATAATAATTATACAGCACGTGTACTAGAGATATTATTAAATATATAAATTAAAATACCACTAAAAAGAATACTATATTACTAAATACTAGGAAGTTATCTTAGGAGATGGAATGTATAAATACTAATAAGTATTACAGTTAGTAGAAAATAAGTAGCATAAAAAACTAACTAGATAAAAACTAGCTATATAGATAAACAAGATTTATTAATAGCTATTTATATTAATTATAACTAATATAACGTACTATCACCCTATTTGATATCCAGAATTAGGATAGGATTATAATAAAAAGAAGAAAAAAACTTTTTACTAATATTATAAGTACAAGACAAAGACGCTGTAAATAAAATAATAAAAAAAAAATACTAGATATATATAGCTTTTAACTATATAAAAAGAAATTATAAATAGAATAAACACGCTGTACATATTAAAGGACTAAAGATAAAAAAAATATTATAATAATTAGTAAAAAAAAAAAAAATTAACTTATAGTAAGAACTGATTTATATGGATTTAAAAGATAAATTACAGGACCCAAATTCAGAAAAACACAAACAGTTATTATAAGACTAATATTAATTGGAATATAAATTATACTAGATTAAATACTATTAAGAAGAATAGTTAGCTACAGACTCACATAAAAAACTTATATATTAAGAATGTTTCTTAGAATAGAAGTGCTAGGATCACAGAGAATAAGCTAAAAATATATATAAAATACTTAATAAAAAAGTATACTAACTCTAGAGATGTCTAATCTATAAACCTAAAGAAAAAACACTAAAGAAATAACTACTACTTAGGAGTTAGTAATAGATAAAAAACTAAAAAAACTAAAGATAAGAAAAGTGTTATAATAAATAGTAAATAAAAAAGAACTTAATCTGTAATAAGAACTGGTCTATATAGATTTAAAAAATAAATTATAGAACCTAAATTCAGATAAACATAAATGACTATTATAGGATAAATACTAGATAGAATACTAATAATACTAGACTAAATGTTGTTAAAAAGAATAGTTAGTTACAGGCTCACACAAAAAACTCATATATTAAAAATATTTCTTAAAATAGAAATATTAGGACTATAAAGAATAAGCTAAAAAAGCCCATGAAATGCTTAATAAAGAAGCATACTAACTCTAGAAATATCTAATCCATAAACCTAAAAAGAAAACACTAAAGAAGTAACTACCACTTAAGAGTCAGCTATAGATAAAAAACTAGAAAACTAGTAAACTATAACCAAGCCACTAAAGAGCTAAGAACTAAAGATTAGAAATAATATATTAATTATATATACATAACTAAACTAGAGGAAACACGAAAATAAGTTATATATAAATATATATATTAATAATAACTAAATACTAGCGCTTATAAACAGTAGGGCTAGCAAAACACTTATATTAAATAAGTAAATATAAAGATACTAGATACTAACTAGAGTTTTAGATAAACTTATGTGAATAAAACATATAGATAATAGTCTAGCAGCATTTAAAAAAGGTCTAATTAATTTTAAAATAAAAAATATAACTATTAAGGTAGTAGATTACACAGATAACTGCTATATTAAAATTATAAATCTAGATAGTAAAAATTTTATCTTAGGATAAGATTAGCTAGCATAATAGAACCTAACTATTAATTAGAAAAGAAAAACTATAGAAATCAGAAATAACTACTACAGATAGTAATAAATAAAAGTTATAATATAAATAAAGAAAATAACTCTTTACGACACTACGTTTATTATGCTAAATAAATACTAAAAGAAATTTAAAGAATAGTTCTTTAAAAAAGCTGAAGACTAGTTACTAGAATATTAGAACTAAGACTATAAAATTACGTTTAAGGAAGAAACAGATTTGAAACCAGGACTATTATACCAAATATCTATTAATTAATAAGAGGAGTTACGACGATATTTAAATAATAATCTAAAAAAAGAGATATATTTAAATAAGTAAAAGCAAAATAGCGTTACTAATATTCTTTATACTAAAAAAAAATAGTAAACTATAATTGTGTATTAATTATAGACACCTTAATAAAGCTATAGTAAAAAATTACTACTTTATACTACTAATATTAAAACTTATAAATAAACTTAGAGAAGCTAAGTAGTTTAGTCTCTTTAATATTAAAGATAAATATTATTAGATATGGATAGTTAAAGAACACGAATAGATAATAGTATTTAAAATAAAATATAAATTATTTAAATATCTAGTTATACTATTTAGACTCACAAACGCACTAGTAATATTCTAGATAATTATTAATTATATGCTAAGAAAATACCTAGACGTATTTATAATAGCATATTTTAATAATATGCTTATATATATAAATAGAATACTAGAGAAATATGTTAAGTATACTAAGAGAATATTATAAAAGCTTAAGAAACACAGACTATATATTTAAATAAAAAAAAATATATTCTATAAAATAGAAGTTAAATTCTTAGGATACTTAGTATCCTAAAATGGAATAGTAGTTAACCTAGATAAAGCTAAAAATATTCTATCTTAGCTAATACTAATAAATATAAAAGAAGTTTATTTTTTCCTTAGATTTATAAGTTTCTGTAGATAATTTATTAAGAACTACTTAAAAATTACAGTACCTTTAACGGAATTACTTAAAAAGAATTAATAATTTAAGTGGAAATAACGCGAGGAAAATGCTTTCATAATATTAAAAAAAATATTCTAATAATTACTAATACTAAAGATATTTAATTTATGACTTTAAATAGAGATATATATAGATGTATTAGACAGAGCTATAGAAGCTATCTTATTATAAATATAAAATAATAAATATAAATATCTAGTAGACTTTCTATCTCATAAACTTATAACTACTAAATTAAACTATAATATTTATAATAAGAAATTCCTAGTAATAGTTTAAGCATTTAAGAAATAAAGACATTACTTAGAAGGAATTAAGTAGTAAATTATTATGTATTTAGACTATAAGAATCTAACGGCATTTACAATAATAAAAAAGTTAAATTAATAATAAGTTAGATAGTAGAAATTAGTTTCTATATTTAACTTTTAAATACTTTATAAGTTAGAAAAAGAAAATATAGCGGCTAATACACTTAGTTAATAAGCAGACTATATAAAAAATATACTAGAAATTTATAATATAATACTTAGATAGAAATTAGACAGATTTCTAGAAAGCTTATAAATAAATATTAAAACAATAGTCATTATTAAAAATACCTAGGAAAAATAAATAAGAAAATTTAACAATAGATAACTATATTAGAATCTAGACTAAAAAATAATTTATATACTAGATATATTATAAACTAAGCTTATTAAAGATTAACATTTAGCTAAAATATACGGATATTAAGGAATTAAGAAAACTATAAAATAAATCAACAGACATTTTTAAATTCCTAGAATATAAAAAAAGATTAGAGATATTCTTTTAGAGTGTATTAAATACAGAAAGAATAAAATATTAAGATATAAAAAATATAGACTTATATAATTAATTCCTTTACTAGACCTACTATAGGAATTAGTTATAATAAACTTTATTACTAGAATACTAATAATAACTACCTTTAGAGGCTAATGGTATGACATGATACTAATTATAATAAACTAACTTATAAAATACACATATTTTAAACTAACGTATAAAGAGGTTAAGGCGGATGAATTAGTAATTATACTTATTAAACTACTAATAACACAACATAGATTACTATAAGAATTTATTATAGATAGAGATAAATTATTTACATTAATATTCTAAAAAACGTTTATAGGGAAATTAGGGACTGAGTATTACCTCTTAATAATATTTTACCTATAAATAAATAGATAAATAGAATGGACAAATCAGACACTAGAATAATACCTATAAATATATGTTAATAAGTAATAAGATAATTGGATTAACTTACTATTAATAGCTAAGTTTATATATAACTCTGTAAAGTCATTAACTACTAGAAAATTACTATTCTTTACGAATTATAGTTATAAGCCTACGGCTTATCGAGAACCATAAATTCTAAATAAGATATTAAAATTAGTAAGAATAAAAGTTAACGAATTATAATAATTTTACTAAGAAATAGTAAGAAAAATTACCTAGAAAGGAATCCTTAATAAGTAATAGAAAGATAAATCTAAGATTAAGAGACTAATTTTTAGAGAGAGAGATAAAATTTTCCTGCTATAAAAAAATTTAGAAATAAAACAACTATCAAGAAAACTAGATCACGTTAAGTTAGGACTATTTAAGATTAAAAGATAAATAGAATCTATAAATTATAAACTATAACTACCTAAGAATATAAGAATTTACCTAGTTTTTTATATTTCAAGATTGGAACCAGCACCACCGAATGCCAAACTACAGATAAAACTCAAACTTAAAGAAGATACTACTAAGTATAAAGTTTAATAAATCTTAGGCTACTAATAGTTTAGGTATTAGTAAAAGTATTTAGTTAAATAGAAAAGCTATAGACTTAAAAATAATATATAGGAACTAATTAGGAACCTGAAAAACAATTTAAAGCTAATTAACCAGTACTATTAGATAAGCTAATAAGAGCTATATTTTATAAAAAAAATAACTATAAAGTGTTTTAATTTAAGCTAAAAAAAAGAGAAAATAAAGCAGACTAGAAAGAAGCTAGTATTATAGATTATAGTATGTAAAGTTTTTAACCCTAAGAACACACTTCAGCCTCTTTAAAAGCTTAAACCTTATAAATTAAGGTTATCTCTTAATTAAATATTTTCTTTTTCTTGGAATTTACTTTTATAAGCTTATAATAAAGCTGTAACTCTTAAGCGCAGAGCTTAAAGCACTAATTCTTAAAGAAATTAAGCTAATAATAAAGTTTTTCTTTATTATGATTAAGACAATCCTATTCTAGCTATAAAATAATTAGATTATACTTTATATTATAATTAGTATAAGCTAAATAATAACTAGAACTTAAGTTCACAAGGTAGTTATCACCTTAGTAAAGATAGTTTAAGTAAGATATTAATATATAATAGGGTTTATTATAGATCTAAGAAGCTAAGCAGTAAGCACGTATTAAAAACGACTTAAGACATGTTATTATAAAAAGACTAGACAGGAAAAAAAGAAAGCTAAGAGTTTTATAATTTAAAACATAGAGCAGAGAACCTACTACCTTTATACTACTTATAAAAAAAAAACTATCTTCTAAGATAAAGACTTAGAAGAGGGGGATAATGTTATAAACAGTAATAATAAAATAACTATACTTAAAGAGCTAAGGGAATTAGCAATAATAGCTAATAAAACTTTAAAATAAAAACGTATATTTAAGCTTAAAAGAAAGAATTATAAATAGGTATAGAATATATTAGTATAAGCTAAGACACAAGCTAAAAAGTAAGAATAGAAATATAAAACTATATTAGTAAATTAAAAGTAGTAGTGTACATAACTAAGGTAAAACTTAGTAAATAAAGATAAAATAAGATAATAGAATTTCTAATAGCTCTTATAGTTTCTAGTAGTATTTAATATACTATTAACTAGTATATAATATACGTATAAAGGATCTACTATAAGTATAAAGCATTAGATAGTTTATGGTTACTTTTAATTCTTTATAGTTACTCTAAAATTAAGATTTACACCTTAAGTGATATAGTTTAATACTATTTTATTAAACCTTAACTTATTATATTACTTTTTTTTATTTTTTACTAAGTTAATTAACTTCTACTAAGTCTAATAAGCTATCTGATCTAGAAATAAGAGAACTATTAAGTATTATATAAGTAATTAAATAGCTTATTACCAGTATAATTTACGTTCGTAAGTTAGTAACTTGTAATAAGAATTTTATTTTTTAACTAAAGCTATTAGACTTACTAGAGCTACTAAACTGTTATGAGTTACTTTAATTTAATAGTATGTTTTATATTAGTAACTTTATCCTAATTAATTACTTAACGAGCTTTTAGCTCCTTTTGTATTTAGAATAAATAGCCTTAAATTTAATAGAATAAAGTTTGTGCTTTATCGCAAGGTAGGGAGAGAATATATAATAGATTTAATAAAATAGTTATTAAACTAATTTACTTAAGTTTAAGTCTTAACTTAAAGAGAAGATCTTGATTTTAGAGTAACTATAAAGAATCATAAATATCCTTAAGCCGTTCTATGTCTTATATTTATAGGAAACTCTTTATGCGTACATTATATACCTACTAGCAGTATATTAAATACTACTAGAAAAGATAATAAAAATAAGTCTAGTCTTAGTATTATCTTTCTTATTAGTATTTATCTATTAAGTCTTTTTTAGTCACGTGCACAACTGCTTCTAATCCTGTAGTATAATTCTATATTTCTATTCTTATTTCTTAGCTTGTATCTTAGCTTATGCTAGTATATCCTATGTCTACTTATAATTCTTTCTTTCTAGCTTAAATATATATTTTTATTCTAAAGCTTTATTAGCTGTTATGGCTAATTCCTTTAGCTCTTTAAGTATAGCTATTTTATTATTACCGTCTATAATACTATCCCTTTCTTTTAAGTCTTTATCCTAGAAGATAGTTTTTTCTTTCTATAAGTAGTATAAAGATAGTAGATTTTCTACTTAGTATTCTAAACTATAAAACTCTTAACTCTCTTTTTTTTCTACCTAGTTTTTTAATAATAACACGTCCTGAGTTATCTCTAATACGTGCTTATTATTTAGCTTCTTAGATTTATAATAAACCCTATTATATACCGTCGCCCTATTCTTGCTGCTGTAATAATAGTTATTACTATTTAGTCTATCTTTCCTCTAAGCGTTACTTTAAGTGTATTAACTGTAATATAAAATATAACTTAGTTATAATCTAGCCTAAGTAGAACTAGTTAGACTGTGATAAGAAGTACTTTTATTATTAACTAAAAAAAGCCTAGAATAATCTCCTTAATTATTATTATTATAAGAAAGAGTTAAGAGCTTATAAGCGTTAGATCTATTATAAACTAGTCTAAATAAATTCTTAGAAAAAGGAGATGTTCTAGCGTGAGCTTACCTTAGTTAATAAAGTTTACATAATAAAGAAAAAGTAAATCTATTAGAGTTAATCTAGTATATTATAATTTATAGTATCTAATATTACTTTCTTCTCTAGTTTTAAATAGAACGTTCTGTATTCTTTTTATGTCTTAGACTTAATTCTAAAGTAAGCCTTTACTGTTTCTTTTAGTAATACTAGTTAATTAGCTTTAAACTATTCTTTAAGTTTCTAACTAGCTCCTAGGTGTTATCCTTAGGTCTATAATTTTTTTATTTAACTAAATATTTCTACTAACGCCTAAACTGTTGGTAGTCTAAAATCTATTAAACTTTATACTTAGTAGTGTCTTTTTTGAGTTTAAGTTTTGTCTATAATTTAGCATCCTATAGTACTAGTTCTAGTTTAGAGATATAGAAAACTAAGTAAATCCTTATATCTTTAGGTAGTTATAGTTTATAATTTATAGATCCTATTTATTATTTAACCTTAAATAGTCCTAATTTAATGTGATCTAGTTTTCGTGATGGTTATTTTATTTCTAAATTTTTCTTTTTTAAGAAAACTTTATTTTCTTTCTTAAAGATTAGTCCCTTAACCTTAGATTTATTCCTAATTTATTTACTAAGATTGCCTTTATAAGTAATTTTCTATGTGATATTCTTGTAAAGTAGTTATAAGTTCTTAACTTTTCTTCTTATAGATTCTGATACCTTATTTAGTTTTTGTAGTTTTTAATAAGCTATAGGCTCATAACCATAGTTCACATAGAATAGTAATTTTCTTATTATTAATAACTTTATAGAGTTGTATATAAACTTAGCTATTAGTAGTAAGTTAATCTAATTATCTTATAGTTTATTAATATATATCTATAGGTATTATTCTAACGTTTAGTTTATCTATTTTATTTGTCTATCTATTTGTAGGTGAAATGCTGTTAAGAGGCAGTATTCTACCCCTAGTTACTCTATAAACATCTTCTAAAATATTAACGTGAATAATTTATCTCTGTCTGTGATAAATTCCTGTAGTATTTTATATTATGTAATTAAAATTTTAATTAGTAATATAGCTAGTTTATCTGCTTTAATTTCCGTATAGGTTAGTTTAAAGTAAGTATACTTTATTAGTTTATTAATAATATCCAGTATCATGTCATACCATTAACCTTTTTAAGTAGTAATTATCGGTATTCCCATAATAAAGTCTATTATGACTGATTTCTATAGTAAATTTAGTAAAGGTATAGGTTACATAAATCCGTACTCTTTATATCTTAATACTTTATTCTTTTTATAATTAATATATTCTAAAAGAATTTTCCTAACCTTACTCTAAATTCCTAGAATTTAGAAGTGTTTGTTAATTTGTTCTATAGTTTTCTTAATTCCCTAATATCCGTGCATTTCCGCTGAATGTTAGTCTTTAATTAATTTAGTTTATAATTTGTTTAGTATATAGATTATCCTTTAGTCTAGATTCTATAATAGTCGTTTATTATTGAATTCCCTTATTCATTTTTCCTAAGTGTTTTCGATAATGATTATATATTTAATATTAATTTATAAGTTTCCTAAGGATCTATCCTGTCTTTACTTAAGTATTATATTATAGATTTCTGGTATATCTCTTATATAGTCTGTTTATTAGCTAAGTGTGATAGCTACTATATTTTCTTCTCCTACTTTATAAAGTATTTAAAAGTTAAATATAGAAACTAATTTCTATTATCTAACTTGTTATTAATTTAACTTCTTTATTATTATAAATATTATCAGATTCTTGTGATCTGAATATATAATAATCTAGTATTTAGTTTCTTCTAAGTAATATCTCTATTTCTCAAACGCTTAAACTATTACTAATAGTTTCTTATTATAAATATTATAGTTTAACTTAGTAGTTATAAGTTTATGAGATAGAAAGTCTACTAAATATTTATATTTATTATTCTATATTTATAGTAGAATGGCTTCTGTAGCTCTGTCTAATGTATCCATATATATCTCCGTTTAAAGTCATAAGTTAAATATCTTTAATATCAGTGGTTTCTAGAATATCTTTTTTAAATTTATAAAAGCTTTATTTTTCTTAGCTTCCTACTTAAATTATTAGTCTTTTTTTAAGCAATTCCGTTAAGGGTGCCGTGATTTTTAAGTAGTTCTTAATAAATTATTAGCAGAAGCCCGTGAATCCAAGAAAAAAATAAACTTCTTTTGTGTTTATTAGTATAGACTATAATAAAACGTTTTTAGCTTTATTAAGGTTAATTACTATTCTGTCTTAGAATATTAGGTATCTTAAGAATTTAACTTCCTTCTTATAGAATATACACTTTTCCGTTTGAATATATAGGTTATGTTTTTTGAGCTTTTGTAATATTTTTCTAGTATACTTAATATGTTTTTCTAGCATCCTATTTATGTACACAAGCACGTTATTAAGATATACTATTATAAATACGTCTAGATATTTCCTTAGCATATAGTTAATAATTATTTAGAATATTACTAGTGCGTTTGTAAGTCTAAATAGCATAACTAAGTATTTAAATAACTTATATCTTATCTTTAGTGTAGTTATCTATTTGTGTTCTTCAGCCATTCGTATTCTATAGTATCTATTCTTAATATTAAAAAGGCTAAACTATTTAGCTTCTCTGAGTTTATCTATAAGTTCTAATATTAAAAGTATAAGGTAATAATTCTTTACTATAGTTTTATTAAAGTGTCTATAGTTAACACATAATCTTAATTTACTATTCTTTTTTAGTATAAAGAGTATTAGTAATGTCATAGTGCTCTTACTTTCCCGTATGTATTCTTTTTTTAAGTTTTTATTTAAATATCATTATAACTTATCTTGCTAATTAATAGATAGTTAATATAATAGTTCTAGTTTCAAATCTGTTCTCTTCTTAAGCGTAATCTTATAGTTCTAATCCTAGTATTTTAGTAATTAGTCTTTAGCTTTTTTAAAGAACCATTCTCTGAATTCCCTCTAGTATTCGTTCAGCATAATAAACGTAGTGTTATAAAGAATTATCTTCTTTATCTATATTATAGCTTGTATTTGTTTATAGTAGTTTTTTCTAGTTCCTATAGACTTTATTCTCTAGTTAATTAGTAAGTTCTATTATGCTAGCTAGTCTTATCCTAATATAAAATCCTTATTACCTAAATCTATAATCTTAATATAGTAGTTATCTGTGTAACCTGCTGCCTTAATAGTTATATTCTCTATTTTAAGATTAATTAGACTTTTTCTAAATATTACTGGACTATTATTTACGCGTACTACTCTTATAGGTTTCTTTAAAACTCTAGTTAAGATATAGTATCTTTATATTTATTTATTTAATATAAGTGTTTTACTAGCCCTGCTATTTATAAGTGTTTGTGTCTAAAAGCTATTAATATATACATCTATATATAGCTTGTTTTCATGTCTTTATTTAAGTCATGTATAGTTAAGTAATAATTTTTATATTTTAATCTTAGATTAGCTCTCTAGCAGCATGGTTATTACTTACTAGTTTTCTAGTTATTTATTAATAGTTAACTTTTAAGTAGTAGTTGTTTCCTTAGTGTCTCCTCCTTAAGTCCATAAATAGAATATTATTAGAATTAATATTATTCTTATAATAGTATTTTATACTTTTTTCTTATTTTTTCTCTATAATTTCGGCACTTCTATCTTAAGAAATATTCCTTAGTTATTAATTTAGCGTGTAATTCTGTAGCTAACTATTTATTTTAGTAGTATTTAGTCTAGTAATATTAGTATCCTAGTTAGTACTTATTTTAGTCTAACTATTTATGTTTTTCTGTCTTCAGATCCTGAAGTTCTTCTTTAGAATTTATATAGATTAGTTCTTACTATTTATTAAGTTCTTATTTCTGCGCTATTTATTTTAGTATATATTTTATTATTAGTTCTTTAACTCGTACAGCGTGAGCTATTTATTTATATTCTTATTTAATATATATTTTATTTTTATATATTTAGCACTTCTTTTATATGGTTCTCCCGGCGGCTTTTTTGTCTTATATTTATAAAATAAATAGAGTAAGTTCTTTCTCTAGTTTCCTATTCTAGTCCTATCCTAACTCTAGATATCTAATAAAATGGTAATAGATTACATGACTTATAAATAGTATTAGTTCTTATCTATAAATCTTATTTATTTATGTAGTTAATTTTTATTTACTAAGTTTTTTATATTGCTTATTACTAGCTGCCTGTAGTACTTATTAGTACTTATATATCCTATCTTTTAAGATAATTTCCTAGTATTTAGTAACATAATATTTCCTTATATAGTATTCTGATTTATAAATTTAGTAGTATTTCTAGCTTATTTATTATCTAATTATTATAGACATTAGCTCTTTGCCTTCTATTATCTCTTAATTTTATTATTATCTAAATTTTTAATTTTCTACTCTAAAGGGTCCTCTCTTCTGTTAAATTATCTTATAAAATTAGTTAGCTTCTTTTATAGAACTAGCCTAGTATTATCTAATAACTATTTTTTATATAATAGTAATTATATTATTAGTTTATTCCGCTAAATAATCTTTAACCTGCTAATATAGTATTTCGTATTCTTATTTAAGATATATATAGTTTCTATAAATTTAGTATTATTTCTTCTAGATTTATTATATAATAGTCTTTTTAGTTATCTGGTTTTTAGCTAATTTTATTTAAACTATAGTAATCTTAACTAGCGCTTTAGTTTAAACATAAGTCTATTTAATATTTACTTTCTATTATTTATAGTCTTTAATAAAATATCTCTTTTTCCTGTAACTAAAACATGCTTTTTATGTATATTAATTCATTTATTCCTTAGTTTACTTATTTTGTTTTTATTTATTAATCTATACGTTTTTAACTAATACTTAGTTAATTTCTATTACGTTATAAATTTAGTTATCCTTTTTATTTTTTTGTAGTATATAGATTATGGGCCTAGCGTTGTTTTTCTTTTCTTATTTCCTTTAATACTAATAGTTATTAATAGTCACTACTTATTTAATAATTTTTAGAAGTATGCTAGGTTATTTTTCTTAAGAAATTTTATTCTTAATTCTATCCTTTAGTTTTACGTAGTATATTATAACTAAAAGTTAATCTACCTAGTTTAATTAAAATTAAATTTACTTAAATTTTATTATATAATTAGCTGCTGACGTGCACTATTTAAGTTATTAGAGCTTCTAAATTATCTCTATTTTTTTATTAATTTTTCTAAAGACTATAATTATTTTCTTCTTAAAGCTTTTATAGTTATTAAAAGTTTTCTAGATATTACTATTATAGTTCGTGAGTTCTATAGGTCCTAAGTTAGGGTCTTCTTTTACTAGATAATTTTTTATAAGTAGTTTAAACTATTTTATAGCTTTTTCTATTATGTTTATATTAGCTACCAGGATCCGATCTTAGTTAGTTATAAATAAAAATTAATTAAACTAATAGTAGAGGTTTATTATAGCTATAAAAGTTTTAAGTTTATCTCTATTACTATTAAACTTTATAGAAGGTTATATTTTAGCTATTTCTTTTCTACTAGTCTTACTTACTGTTACTTATTATTATAGGTTAACTATAACGGTGCTGCTTACTCTGCTTACTGTAGACTATATAATATTATAACTAATTATACTAGTTATAACCTAGTATAGAGCTTAGAGCATAGCTAGCTTACGCTTAAGCTATATACTACTCTATTTAGAGGCGAGCCCCCTTTATATCTCTTCTCTTCTTATCTTAGTATAGCTAAAATAGAGCTAACTTATTTTATTAACCTGTATTTATGTAATAATACGTAAAGACTAAGCTTATCATCACATTAACTAAAGTGTTACATAACTTCATAATAGCTACTTCTTATTTTTAAATAATTTATTATATACTCTTACTTTCTTTTAATATACTTCTAGTAGTAGATAAAGATCCTGCTATAACTTCTTTTTTACTATTACTTTCTTCTAATAAATAAAGTTCCTATTTATCCTTATAGTAGGTTATTATAGACTGTAATTAGAAATTTATTATTAGAATTAATCTAACGTTCTCTCCTATACTTTAAAAGGGTAGTTATAATATTATAAGTTACTTTAATTTAATAATATATTTTACGTTAGTAACTCTGTTTTGATTAATTACTTAATAAGTTTTTAATTTCTTCTATATCTAGAATAGATAGCTTTAGGTTTAATAGAATAGAGTTTATACTTTATCACAAGGTAAGGAGAGAGTATATAATAGATTTAATAAAATAGTTATTAAACTAATTCACTTAAGTTCAAGATTCAACTTAGAGAGAAGATTTTGATTTTAGAGTAATTATAAAAAATCATAAATATCCCTAAGCTGTTTTATGTCTTATATTTATAGGAAACTCTTTATGCGTATATTATATACCTACTAGTAGTATATTAGATACTACTAAAAAAAATAATAAAAATAAGTTTAGTCTTAGTATTATCTTTTTTATTAGTACTTATTTACTAAGTTTTTCTTAGTCACGTACGCGACTGCTTTTAATCCTATAGTATAGTTTTATATTTCTGTTCTTACTTCTTAGCTTATATTTTAGCCTATATTAGTATATCCTATGTCTATTTATAATTCTTTCTTTCTAGCTTAAACATACGTTTCTATTCTAAAGCTTTATTAGCTTTTATAGCTAATTCCTTTAGCTCTTTAGGTATAGCTGCCTTACTATTACCGTCTATAACATAAACCTACTAGTAATATATCTTTATACTATTTAAAATCTACTATTTAAGCCTAATATTCTTAAAAGGATATATTTATAGTTTTTACTAGTTCTATTAAGTTAGCCTTATTAAGCATTATATAAATTTAATTATATTATAATAAACTTACTACTATCTAGAGTGTATAAGCTATTTATTTAGGAGTAATATATATTTTCTTTTTAAAAATAAAAGAACTTATACTATTTAAATTAATAACTTTTTATAAGTAAGTATACTAAATAAACTAGCTAATTACCACATATATTTACTAAAAAACATAAATAATATAAATTTATAATTATTAAAAAACTTAATTATACTATTAGTTTATAGCTATAACGTACTTTATAAACTATATATTACTATATACTTTAAAGGTACTTATTTCGTAATATACTTAAGTATTTAATATTTATTAGTTTTTAAATTTATAATTTTTATAAACCGCATAAGCGACTAGCGTAGTACTATAGAATTAACTAATTTCTAAATAATTTTATATATTAGGTTTAGTAATTTATAAAGCAGGAAATTTAACCACCAAGAATCTAGTTAACATAAGATATTAAAAGAAAAGAAGGAATAATTAATATCTAGATTTATAATATAAATAATTTTATAAATGTTAATATCAGTTATGAATGTTATAAAGTCTTAAGTATAAATATAACTTTAGAAGATATTAAATAAATAACTTCAGAACTAGTACTGTTTATATAGGCTGAATTTATTTCTTTAATTAATACTAAAAATATATTTAAATAAGATTTAATAATATTATAAATAATTAATACATTTAAAGATAATAGCAACTCGCAGTATAAGGAAGCTAGACTTTTAAAATAAAATAAAAATAAAGAATATTATAAAGATAACACTACTTAAATAATCTCACTAAATAAGACTAAAGAAATTAGATAAGAATTAAGTAATAATAATAAATATTTAGCTAAATAGTAAGCTTTACTATATTAAGTATTTAATATATAATAAATAAATACTCTTTTTATATAGTTTATGACAACCCTAAATAGCATATAACCTAAAATAAATAAGATATAGTAAAATTAGTAAAACTAGTAAACTATATAATCTAATTACATAAGCTTTTATATTTATAAAATAGGCTATTTTTAACTAAATCTCCCTATATTATTTAAAAAGAGAGATGTAGTCTATATTAGATAAAATATATATATATAAAATATATTTATTTTTATTAATTATATTTAAGATGCTATTACGTCATGCGGTAACTAAAATAAAATAGTTATTAAACTTAAAATTTTATAATACCTATAAAAAAATACTCTTAAATAGTTTACTATAATATTAATAGATATTAAAAAGAATACTTTATGTTATACTCTAGGACTAAAAAAATAAAAAAAGTATTTAATCTAGTAGTTTCGTTCTCCTTTTTAGGAAGTAATAAATAATTTATTAAATATAAAGTATATATTTAAAAATATAAAAATACAGCACTCCACAGGATCGTATATATATATAATTATTTAAAATATAAAATTAACAAAAATGCTAGATATAGTTACGTAGTTAGGTTTTATATAAAATAGACTATATATACTTTTTTATAATTCTATTCTATAACTTATAGCTTAAATAAAGGTTTCTACCTTTATTTAAGTATTAGATAAGAAGTAAGAGATCTAATAAAGCCTAATATAAATTTATTTTAATATAAAGATAAGTGTAAAGAAACTTTACTTATTAAAAAATTAGTTTTTAATATTTAAAACATACCAACGCAACCGATCCTCGCGAAGTAGAGGAATTAGTAATAGTTTTAGTTAATTTATAAAAACAAGCTAATACTAATATAAGAATAGTAAATATACTTATTAACTATAATTATAATAAAATATAAATATAGTAAATATAAATAGAATAATTATATAAGTAATATTATCTCTAAAATAAACCCTTACTATAGGAAGCAGAGACTAATAATTTATTTATAATAAAAAAAAGTATATTAGAATAAGATATTAGTATAATATAGTACTATTATAATCTTTTTAGTTAAATAATACGGAAACAGCAGATTTAAGTAACTAGAATATTAAGAAATAGGTTTTTTTAGAACGGAATTTAGTACACTAGAGTACAGATAGTATATAAAAATAAAATAATTAATAGAAAAAAAAGATAACATCTGAACTAAATAAATTATAGAATTTAGAAAATAAAAATATAGTTAGTATATACTACACTTAGGTCTAAGAGAAACTAAATAAATTTTAATATAAATATTATAAAATAATATATTTATTAAATAATAAGCTACATACATATCTTAAGGAATATAAAAAGAAATTACTAGTAGTAAAGATTACTAAAAGTATTATTCTAGAACTTTAATATATAATAGAGATAATTAAGTTAAATATAAAATTACCTATAGGTAATAGTAATAATTTTTAAATCTAAAATTATTACAGCACACAAGCAGCATTAAAACTAAAAAAAGAATTAATCTTTATTTATCTAAATTTAAGGAATATTATATCACTTGTAAATAAGAACCTTATATAAAAATATTATCTAGAAGTTGAAATTTATTTAATAACTAAATAAGTAAGAGTATATAGAGTTAGTAATAACTTAATAAAAGTCTTAAAATTCATTATTCTTAATCTTTTCGTCTCAGGTTATTATATTGGCTTGGATGGAAGAAAAGTAAAGATAATAACATATCTTAAGTTTAAAGTATATTTAATAAGGAACTTACGTACAAACGTTCTACTTAAAAATAATATACTTATTTTAAATAGTATTAATATTAACAGCGTGAATTAGATAATAAGAATTAGATTATATAAAAATCTTAAAATATCTCTTATTATTTAGGCAAGAGACTAATACCTTTTAAATTAATTAATAAGAATTATAGAGAATATAATAGTACTGAGTAATATATTAGTATCTATTTAAATAATTATAAATAGAAAAAAATAGCTTCTAAAGAACTGTAATTATATCTTTAATTTAGAATATAATTTAAAAGAACTAAGCCTAGCTAGAGGACTATATTTTTAGATTATAAATTCAAATATTAATATAGTATACGTATATAATACTTTAATTAAACTATTTATTATTTAAAAAAAGGTCAATATTAGCTAGCTCTAGTATTTTAAACTAAATAGTTATATAAAAATATAATAAGACTTATACGTCCTTATAGGCGAATAAGTACCTTTCTAAAAAATATAAAAAATATAGTTTTTAATAACTACTTATATAATCCGAAGATGAAGTAACTTTTACACGAAAATATTAAGATTAAGCGGGAAATAAAAATAAAAACTAATTTTTATAGTAAGTAAGTTAGTTACTATACTAATATAGCTAAAGCTAGTATAAGTAATATTTAAGAAAAATAAAAGCTCTTCAAATCACATAAATTACGCTAAATTAGAAAAAATAAATAAAAAGAAGCTTTTAGAGTAATAATATATAATTTATAATTAACAGCATAAAGGATTAACATAATTATAAAAAAATATCCTAATTTATTTACTAATAATAGTAAGGTGGTTAACCTTTTAGAGGATAAATAATTAAAATTTCTTTTATAAATAACAAGTATTTAGTTAGAGTAAAGCTTATATATTATATATATTCACTCAAACCTAAGAAAAAGAAGCTAGTAAATAAAATATTTAATAAACTTTAAAAGAAAGGTAAGCTCTTATAGTCGAAAAGTAATATACTATTTATTTTTTAATATTCATAGTCTAAAAGAACATAATAGTTAATAGGGAACTTATTTAAAAAGAATGAGTAATTATAAACATTTAAGAATTAAATAAAATTTTAATTAAGAATAGTTATTTAATTTTTAATTAGAAAGATATTATTACACGTATATAAGAAAAGAGTTTTCTGTTAGTAATTAATATAGTAGCTTATTTTTTTTTAGTTTCTTATATCTAGTAAAGATCACTATAAAACTATAATAATTTTATATAAAAGACTAAAAAAATAGAATATAGTATTTATAGAATATTATAGTTCTTTACTATATGCTTAGCAGTAAATTAATAAGATAATTTAAAAATCTAGCTATTAAAACTTCGCATGCGGATTTATTAATAATATATTAATAATAAGTTATACTCTAAAAAAGTATTTATAGTATTTTAACTAGCTATTTATAGTATTCATGTGAAAGAATTTTATATTAAGTGGCCTAAAAGTGTATCTTAGTTTTCTATTAGTAATTCTATTTAGATAGAAAGTTAACACGTTTAGAATATATACCTTTAAAGAAAAGCTTATAGTAATTTAAAACTTAAGATTCCTAAAGACACTTTAAAATCTTAAAGTGTATATTAATCTAACTAGATAGCTTTAATAGTATATTAAATATTATTATTAGCTTATTAAACTACTTATATATGAAAAAACTAAACTACTAAAGAAAGTACTAAAGTTTAGTTACACTAGAATATACTATACGAAAATAATATTTATATTATAAGAGAAGAAGGATCTTTAGATTTTATATTATATAATTAAAACGCCTTTAAAGATGCACGTTTTTTAGTATATTTTAACCCAAATTATTAATTATATATAGGCTTAGATGCTTTTAAGAAATAAGGTTTTAAAGTTATAATTTATTACACTAAAAATAATCCAGCTAACATGGAGAATATTAAGTAAAATAACTTTTAACTAATTTACTTTCTTTTAAAGCTTTTATTACTAGTAGAGTAATTATATTAGCTTATAAAGCTTAAAATAATATATTTAGTCTAAACTATATAAAGAGTATAGTATATAATTAACTTTATATTTAAGTTAAAACTACTAATCGTGCTAATAGATTATGCTATAATAACTAGTATAATAAAGTAAATATTCTTAACTAGTTTATTAACTAATAAGCTAAATATATAGTTTATATAAGCTTTATAATATCTTTTATAGTATTATCTAAATATATAATATATTTTAGAATAGTAATATATAATACCAGATGCTCTATTAAGGCTTAAGAACTTTAAAGAAAATCTAAAGAATCTTAAAACAAATATCTTAAATAATTTATTAGTAAAAGTATATAATATAAATATAGAAAACTTTCTATACGCTTATTATACTATAGTAGTAAAATTAAATAAAAGCTTTAAAAACTAATTAAAAAAAGCATATAAAACAGATAAGCACTAGTTAAATATAATTAAAATTTTAAAACTATATAAGCCTAAGATAAATAAAGAAGAAATACTAATCCTATATATTTTAAAAAAAAACTTTTTTATTATATTAATTAATTAGATAGGTGTCTACAACTGGTGATACTAAAAGCACTTTAAAGTAATATTTTTAAGTAAGCTTATAATAAATAGTATTATACTAATTTCTATAAAGCCTATAAAGCTATTAGAATAAATTATTATATCTAAAAGCTTACTAGGTACTTAAATAAATATATTAATTACTATTAAAAATATAATTAATATTAAATAAGATATTATAAGCTATATAGTTAACTCTATCTAATCTAAACACCTCTTATTTTATTTAATATAGTTATAATTAATTTCATTAGGGGATTACTAAAGAATAAAGGATTTAATATATATATAATAGTAATATATAAGTTCTTAAAAAAGATAACACTTATTTTGAAATAAAAAAATTAGAATATAGAGGAATAAATATAGCTGTTTTTAGTAGCTTTAATTAATTAAAGTATTTTATATATAATTATTAGTAACTAGAATAGCAGATTTATAAGAGCACTATAAAAAGATATCTTTAAAGTTTTAGAAATATAAAATCTTATATTAACTACGTACTACTTATAAACAGATAAACAGTTTAAGTAAATAAATTAAATTTTTAAAATTACTTTAAAGTTTCACTTAATAGAAGAGTATGATTATTAGATTAAAGTATTACCTATAATTTAAAGAGTTATAAATAATTTCGTAAATGTATTAACTAGTTTATTATCTAATAAAATAATTTATAGCTTTAAGCTTTCTAAAGAATTGCTAATTAATTATCCGTTTAAAGACATATTAGAGAAAAGAGAATTCTTATGTAAGAAAACAGTAAATATACTTATATTTATAATAATTTAAATAAAAAAAAAATATAATAGTAAGTATATTCTATTAAGATTAAAACCTAGAGATTTTATTAATATTTAGTTTCATAAGAGATTCACAATTTCAAAAGTCTATTAAAAGATTAGATAATAATATAAAGGACTGTTTCTAGTTAAGTAGATAGTAGAAAATAATATAGCTAAATTAAAGTTTTTATCTACCTAAAAAATCTATCCTACTATATCTATTAAATACTTAGAACCTTTTAATTAGAATAATTTATATAAGTGACTAATTCTTAAGGAATTTAGCATAATTAAAGATAAACGTAATAACAAAACATTAATATACTTTACAGTTAAAAAGTTATTAGATAGATATATAATAATAATAGAAAAATATAAAACGCCTATTATGTAATATCTAGTAAAATAAAAAGGCTATAATTCCGTATATAATAAATAAATAGTAATAAATTATATTAATAAGAAACTTATTACTAAATTTAATTACTACTTATTACTAAGTAGAATAATTACTATTTATAAGTAAAAAAAAAACTAAAGACCCTAGCATTAAATAAATAAAATAAAAGTAAAATATAATTATCTAAGTAGATATTACGGTAAGAAGAGTAATAGTCTATAAAATTAAATAATTTTTTTTAATTAATAGTATATAGTATTTAGCTTTTATGATATTTTAATTTAATATTAATTTTACCTAGTAATAACAGTTATAGTGTAATGTTATCTTAATTATTATAAAAATTTAATTCTATTTTTATTACTATATAAAAGTAGATACGTCACGCGTGTGTACTAATAAAACTTTTTAAGTATATAAATATTACTTTTATAGTTAACAAAATAATCCTATAAATAATAATATAGAGATAGAGTTAAATTTTAAGAAACTTTAGTTTATATATAAACTTTCCAATCATACTTCTTTAATACTTCATAATAAGAGAATAATAATTACTAAATTTAGTTTAAGTATTATATAAACTACTGCTAATATATTAGATAAGAGCTTAAATACCATCTTTTATTATTAACTAGTCTTATTTAATAATAGAAAGAATAAACGTAATAATATTTAGTTATAATGTAATAGTAGTAATATAAGGTTCTAAAATCACTTACTTTATTATAACTAACTAATTAATATTATTAAAAACAACCTTCTACTTACTAGCGTATATTTAATAAATAAGTATATTAACTAGCTTATTATATTATAAAAAGTAAATAGTATTAAGAAGAATATACTAATTAAATATTAGCTAGCTGATTTTAACTTATAAGAATAGATAATACTAAACTATAGACTAAAAAGTCACCTTTTTATTATAAATAAAAATAGAATAATAGTCTTTAGACTAGCTAATAAAGGATAGTACTTATTATATAAAGAAATATATAAGGCTAATAAATAGTATTAAATAGCACGAAACCTCACGCAGGATAAAAATAAATAATTCTAAATTATATAAAACTCATATATAAAGTAAGTAATTCTTATTTCTTTTAGTATTAAAGTAATAAAAAGTTTAATAGGCATGAAACAAGACACACTCCCTTTATTAAATATTAAATAAGTATATTAGAATTATGTGGAATATATCTATTTAAATAACTTTATAGAGCTAGATTTAATTCTATTAACTATACTTATTAGGCTTAAGTAATAGGAACTACTATCACCTCTAAAAATAAACTAATTATAAAGAGATATAACTAATAAACTTTATGTACTAAGTAGATAAAGCCGTTTATAAATAATAAAAAACACTAATAACAACAATAATAAGAAATTCCTAGATATTAATAATCTTAAGAGAACGGTACTAATTATAAGAAGTAAATAAAATATTAATACTCCGTATAAAAGTAAATAGAGTATACTTTTTAGAGCTAATTTACTAAAGTTTATTCTATAAAATAATATAGTATTATCTGTAGTCATTATACCTAATTAAAAGATATAGATATAGGATATTAGAAATGATAATATTAAGAGCCTATTTTAGAAAAAACATAAGCTATAGCTTTATATTATAACTAGTAATAAGAAAATAAAGCTTAGTAAAAAAAATAAACATGCAAATAATAAGAAATAAATTATACTAGAAATTATTAAATAATTAATACTAAAATACACAGAGAGCTTATCTGTGTATTTAATAAATTATAATAAAATAAAGCTAATTACTTAATACTAGACTTATAAGGACTTAGTAGCTAATATACTTATACTCTTTATATAAAGTTATATATATATAGTTAATAAATATAAAATAGCGTTTACTATTCTTATTAAGTACTTTAATTAAATTCAGAATTAAGTTAACAGTTATTAAAAGAAGAAGATAGTAAATAATGAAATAAAACTAGTAAGTTTATTTATAACACACTAGCAGAACGCATAAGTTAAATAAGATAATATAGTAAAATTAAGGATTTTACTAGCTACTAAACTATTATAGTAAAGTAGATATAATATATTTAAAATATATATTAACATAACTCCGTAAGAAAGTATTAAGATAATTAATAATAATTTTCTATTAAATAACATGTACGTGAAACGTGCACGTAGAGTTTTCTATTTAAAAAAATAAATATATTATAAATTAAATAATACGTATAAAAAATCTATTAACTATAAAATACTAATAAAAGTATATCTTTATTTTAGAAAATAATTAGCCTTATATAGGTAATATTAGCTAGGTAATATAAATATATTTAATTAAAAAAAAAAGTCAGGTAACGACGAACTTTTAGAGTTAATAAAATAGAATTATAAAAAAAAGAAATTTAAAGAGCTAGAAAATAGTGTAGGTAATAAAAAAAATAAAGTAAAACTTACTAACTTAGACCTCCGCGCAGCTAAAGAGAACATGTTTAATATAAACTTCTAAATTAATTATTTTTATAATATAAAATATAATAATTAGTTTAATATTAATAATAATGATATTAAATTAGTTAGTTATAATCTAAAAAAAGCCAGCAGAGCAAACAAGATAATAATAGTAAAAAATAAAAAAAGAAATAAAATTATTAGATTTAAGAATATTTTATTAAATTAAATATTAAACAGCAACAGGCACATAAGGCTATATAATAAATATAAAAAAAATTTTAAAACTTAAATAATAAAAAGATAGAATAGTTATAAATAAACTTACTATAAAAGTATAATCTAGATAAAGAGATACAGAGACCAAAACGTAAGAGTAATATTAGAAATAATAAATCTAATAATTTAATTAAAGTAATACTAATTTTTTAATTAGTTAACTCTAGACTTTCTAGCTTAAGCAGTATAAAACGTAAGTAAGTAACAAAAGAAGATATATAGAAATATTATATAAAAACACTAAAAATTAGTTATATACTCTAAAGACAGTAATAAATAATCCTATATAATTAAAAGATTATTAAATAAAATAATATTATAATATATATTAGTAGTGCTATATAGATAATACTTATATTTCATAATAAGCTTACCTTAACTAGAGGATTAAGAGAAGATAGGAGGAACTATATATATAAAAATTTTCTATTTAGATTAAGTATTTTTATATAGATATATACGTTTAACTCACTCTATATAAAGCTTAAATAAACGTTTTATTATATTTCTTATTATTATAAGAAATACTTTATAAAAGTACTAATACTTTCTTTTCTTTTCTTTCTTTTCTTTCTTTTCTTTCTTTTCTTTCTTTTCTTTCTTTTCTTTCTTTTTAATATTGTTTCTTCAGGCGATATGTCTTCATAAGGATGTAAAAAACTTAAAAAGTAAAAATATATTATAAATACAAACTAAAGATATTATATAAGAGGATGTTACTATATAATATTACGTAATAGCCCTAGTATCACGTAATTATGTTAATTAGTAGATAAAAAATATTCTTACCTGCTTCTATAGCTAGTAGAAATAATTAACTTATATTTAACTTTATAACTTTATAGCATTATGTATTATGTATTTCTGCTATATAGTATAGTAATAAAAGCTATATAACTTTAATAATTATATAAAAACTTTAAGTATATAAAAGCTGTAGACTATTTTATAATATTATAAATACTTATAATTTATATAACTTATATATAATAATAGCAGGCTTAAGTAGTTTAGTTTTAATACTAGTATTATTTATAGCCTAAATTATACAGCAATAATAGACATAGATTATAAAGCTATAATAAATAATTATAAAGTTAAAAAATTAAGCTAATATAAGAATTTATATATTTAGTACTAAAGTATAATTATTAAAAAAAGTTTAATAGAACATGTAAACACCTTAAAAGGTTTTTAATAAAAATAGAAATATAGACTTACTTTAATAAAAACATTTTTTCTAATAATTAAAACAGGATTCTTATAGCTAGTATAAATATAAAAAGTAAAGTTATAAATTAGTTTAAGCTTTTAACTAAAAATTATATAAATAAGAAAACTAAAATAACTAAAATAACTAATAAAATAAAGGTAGTATTTTAAAGTTATAATAACTTTAAAGCTTAAATAATAATAGTTTTTAGAAAAATTAATAAAAAGTAAACTACGAAACAAAAAATATAAAACCTTAAATAAATAAAATTAGTTTTAATATATACTATAGAGTTCTAATAGCTATAGTTAAAAATAAATTAAAATAATATACTATTAATAGCAGCTTATTATAGTAAAGTTAAGAACTAAGTTAAAAATAAGCTAATTAAAAGAAATTAACTAGATAACCTTCACGCTCTTATAGAATTTACTATATATATAAATAACTAGTAGTATAAGTGAGAACTAGAACGTAAAAAAAGTTAAATAATAACTAAAAAAAGAAGAAAAGCGTAAATATAATAAAATTAGATATATAATAAAATAGATATTAATAAAGTTTAAATAAAGAAGCCTAAATTATTAAAAACGCAAAAAAAAAGTTTATAACTTAAGATTATAAAAAGTAACTTAATAAGAAAGTATATTTAGAATATAATAAAATTAAACACTTTGTAAAAAAATGTCAAAATAAGAAATTAAAAATTATAATAGTTAGAATAAAACCTAAGTTTATAGAATAAAATTTATAGTAAAAAAACCCTTATTAGTTAAAGTTATTAATAAGAAACTTAATAATAATTAATATTAGATTTATAAATTTAATAGGTACTATAAAAAAAATTATAAAAAATAGTATTAAGAAACAAAGTACAAACTTATAAACAGTAAGTAATAATTAAAGAAAGTATTATAAAAAGTAATAAGAAAGCAACACTATATAGTAAATATAAAAACAAAAACTTTATACTTTAAGAGATTAATAAAAAAAGATAGCTATTTTAGAAAATTTAACTTTTAATATATAAAGCTTTTAAAATTATAAGAATAACTATCTAGTAACAGCTAAATAAAAATAGATGCTAAATTTATAAATTAAACTAATATCTAAAACTTACATATAAAACTAAGTATTAGAATATAATACTTAAAGAAAGGTTTTATAAATTAAAAAACTAAATTACTAAAGTAGCATTTCTATAGCATAATAGTTTTATAAAAAAAGTAGTATCTTAATTCTTTATAAAGGTCTAATAAAGAAAACAGTATATTTTTTAGAAATAAAAAAAGAAACTAAGCTAAAAAGTAATAATAATAAGTATAATAAAGCAAAAATGCCTTTACCTATTATATAAATTAAAATACTAATATCTTTTAGTAATTAAAGACTTAAAAGTGTTAAATTTATAAGTTAATTAACTATATAAAAAAACATGTACATAAGTAATATATTTAATTTAAATAGAGAAACTAAAAAAACAGAAAGCATATAAAAAAATAGTAAAAAATTGAAACTAAATAAATAAATTTTAGAAAATCTTAATACTATAAATAACATAAAAAGCAAAAATATTTAGTAAGACTATTAATATAGATAGTAATATAAAAAATATATATATACTAAGCTATAAATATTATAAAAATAAAAAATAGAAAATTAAATAATACTAAAATAACCTTTAGTACTAAAATTTTTTTTATAAAATTTTTCCTTAAAATAGAAATACTTTATACACAAGAATAAAAGAAAAGAAAAGTATAATAAATTATTATATTTAGTATACTACTATAACTACTATTTTATATATATTAAATAAAAGTACTTTAATTTAAAAGAATGAAATTAAGAGCACAGTGTACATAATTTTATATTAAAAAACTAAATAATTACTAGTAAAAAGCTTAAGCTAGTAATATAGCTATTAAAACTTTTAAATTATAATAAGTATAGCAAGAACTATGTTTTTACTTTAGTATAAGAGTAAATAAAAAATCTTTAAAAGTACTAGTAAATACTAAAGTAAATAAAACATTTATTTTAAATTAATAAATTAAACAAAATAATATATTATACTAAAAAAAGATATATTTGGTAAAAGTAAAGTAAGTAAATAATTATTATAAGTTATTAACTTATTAATATAAATTATACTAGCAGTAAGCTGTCTAACTAATTATTATAATAATTAATTAGTTCTCTTACTTCTAGATTAGATAGCTTGTTAGACTTAGTAGAGGTTAGTTAACTCAGTAAAGATAAAAAAAAGCAATATAGTAAGTTAAGGTTTAACAAAATAGTATTAAACTATTTCACTTAAGGTGTGAATCTTAATTTTAGAGTAACTATAAAGAATTAAAAATAATCGTGAACTGTTTAATGCCTTATACTTATAGTAGATCCTCCGCGCGTATATTATATACTATCTGAAAGTATATTAAATACTACTAGAGACTACTAGAGCTGCTAGAAATTTTATTATCTTATTTCTTCTCTATTTACTAAGCTTTATTCTCATTACGTGGATAAATACTCTAGATCTGTTTATATGGTTCTATATCTCTGTTCTTGCTTTTTAGCTCTTACCTTAGCCTGCGCTAATATATCCTATATCTACTTATAATTCTTTCTTTCAAGCTTAAACATATATTTCTATTCTAAAGTTTTATTAGCTGTTGTTACTAGTTTCTTTAGCTTCTTAAGTACAGTTACCTTTTTATTACCGTCTATAATACTATTCCTTTCTTTTAAGTTTTTGTTTTGGAAGATTGTTTTTTTCTTTTATAAGTAGTATAAAGGTAGCAGGTCTTTTACTCTATGTTTTAGGCTATAAGACTCTTAACTCTTTTTCTTCTCTGCTTAGCTTTTTAATAATGATATGTCTTAAGTTATCTCTAATATATACTTACTACTTAGCTTTTTAGATCTATAATAAACCCTATTATATGCTAATACCTTACTTGAATTATTTCTACTAAGATAATAATTATCTTATAAACCTAAATTCTAGTTATTACTCAGCCTGTGCTAACCGTAATGTGAAGTATAACCTAATTATTTTATAATTAAAGTAGAATTACTTTAACTATAATAAAGCAAAGCTTTATTACTAGCTTGATTCTATTAAGGGTTAATGTTCTAAGCTTTATGCTTATAAGTTACAGCTTTATCATAAACTCACGCAAGTAAATTCAAAAGAGAAGGAAATATTTAACTAAGAGATAACCTTAATCTATAAAGTCTAAGCTCTTAAAGAGGAAGAGACTTATTTACAGGGTTAAAAAATTTATATATTATAATCTATAGTTTACGCTTTCTCCTAGCCTGTTGCTTTGTTTTTCTTGTCTTTTAATTTTAATTAGAATATATTACATTCGTTCTTTTCTTAGAATATGACTTTAAAGTAAGCTCTTTCTGGCTTATCTAATAGTACTAGTTAATTAACTTTAAACTATTCTTCAGGTTCCTAACTAGCTCTTATGTATTATCTTTAGGTTTATAATTTTTTTATTTAATTAAGTATTTCTACTAACGCCTAAACTGCTAGTAGTTTAGAATTTACTAGACTTTATACTTAGTAGTATCTTTTTTAAGTTTAAGTCTTATCTAAAGTTTAGCATTTTATAATGCTAGTTCTAGTAATAAAATATAAAAAACTAAGTAAATTCACGTGTCTTTAGGTAGTTATAGTTTATAATTTATAAGTTTTATTTATTATTTAACCTTAAATAGTCCTAACTTAACGTGATCTAGTTTTTTTAATGGTTGTTTTATTTCTAAATTTTTTTATAATAGGAAAATTCTATCCCCCTTTTTAAAAATTAGTTTCTTAATTTTAAATTTATTTTTTTAGTGCTTGCTGAGGTCTCCTTTTTAAGTAATTTTCCTCACTATTTCTTAATAAAATTATTATAACTTTTTAATCTTTATTTTTATTAATTCTAATATTTTATCTAGTACTTTTATTTTTTAACTAAGTATAATAACTATAAGAGCTGTAATAGTAGTAGAATAAGTTTAAAAACTATTTAAAAAGAAACTAGACGCTAGAATATAATTTCCTGTACTTAATTACTTTTAATAAACCTTTTATATTCTATCCACAGGGCATGGAGGACGACGGCGGGTTATAACCTTATTTCTATAATTATAAAAACTATAATTATAACGTATTAGAAAGTAACTAATAAGTAAGTAGGTAATACTAAAAAAAAGGATAAACACTAGCCTAATTAAGACTAGTAGAAAGTAATTAAAATCCTCCAAAAAATTAAGAACGATCTTAATAAAAAGAAGGAAAAAAAGCTATATTATAGAATTCTTACTAATATAAAGAAAACACTATAATATATTTAAAACCTTTAGATATATTATTAAGCTACTTAAAATAAGAATAAGACACAGCTTAACCAGATTAAAGCCGGAATTAAGAAAATTAGAAAAAAAATATATAAAAGAAACCGCTTAAAGATCTTTTAAATATAAAATAAGACTTAGATAGCTATTACTGTATAGATATTATATATAGTAAATACTACCACCGCATTATAAAAAATTACTATCTAAATTTATTTTAAGAATTCCCAGGAAAAAGACTTAGGAGAGATACTAGAAATAGTAAAAAAGATAATACCAAAAGCCTTTACTATAAACACTTTAAAGAGTAGTAATATTAACGTTTACGTGTTATCACAAACTATAAAAAACTAAATTATAAATAGACTAGATACGCTAGGATTTAAAATCCTAAAGAAAAACTACCTCTTAAAGGTTCTAAAAGTTCTACTTAAGATAAAAATTAATAAGAGAAGAAATATAAATAACTTTGAGCTAATATATATAATATATAAAGCTACTAAATAGCTAGTACTAAATATAGCTATTACCTAAATCTGATAGCTATATAACCTTAAGACGTAGAAGATATATTATAGAAATACTATAAAAAGTCTAGAAAAGCTAGAAAAGACCTATAGTACTCTAATTATTAGAACACCCATACAGGTGATTTAATAGAAGATTATAAAAACTAAATTAGTTATTAACTCCCAGCTCTTTAAAGCAAGGCTATTTAATAATAGTATAATTATTAAATAATACTTTTAATATAATTAATAAGGCTATACCTAAAGTGCTTGTGGTAAAAAAATATAGTATAAATATTATATAAGCCTATATAACATAATAAAATGTCTCTAGAAAAGAGTATCCTGCGTAAACTATAATAAAGCCTATAAAGTATAGTAATAAAAGAAGTATAAGATATTCTAGAGCTATCTAAAAAAAATCTAGGTAAAAAAAATAGCCTTTTTTAAGTAAACGCTTTATATCTATACTATAGAAAAAGTATAAGCAGAATAACCAAACCCTATATAAAATAATTTTATTATTATAATAAGGAAAAGAGAAAGATAGATTACTCTATTAGATAACCTATATAAAAAACTATTATTAAAAAGAGGACTAGGTAGACTCTTTTACGTAGAAGTTACTAGTAAAGATATATTATAATTAAAGCTTATATTAAACGCAGGCGATATATACCTAGCTTAAGTAAAAGTAAATAATAACTTTAATATTAATATAAAAGACTTTATACCTACCCTAAATAAGTAAACTTACTATTATTTAATATAACTATAAAAACGTAAATTAAGGTGTATGCTATCTCTTTTTTAATAGGATAATATAAATAGAGTATTAAGTACTTATAATCTAAAAACTAGCGTATAATAAATATACTAAATTAATATACTACTTATGTAGATACGCTCTGGCCTATAAAAAAGGCCCTATAATAAAAGTATACTTTATAATTAGCTAAAAAGTTAATACTATATATTAGAGATATAAATAATATAGTCTATTTATTATAGTACTCTAGCTTTACCTAGAGGGGCTAGAGACTACTATTATTAATATCTATAACTTATATAAAAGCTACTAATAGATAAAGACCTGGCTAGAGGTTAATAAAGTGATTAAAAAAGTAAAAAAAGAAGTTATACTCTTTAGAGACTTTAATATACACTACTTAATATAAAGAAGAAGTTATATTATAAGTGAAACGCAGACAGAACACCTACTTCTTAAAATAGAAGTATAAGGTCTTTAACTCACTACATTATGAGATGAACTAATATAGAAAAGGGGATAAAAGAAGAGCGTTATTAACTTTATATTTCTATTAAACATAATATATAAAAGAGTTAGCTTCTATAGAACTGGGGTTAAATAGACTCTAATAAGAAACTATATACTAATATAAATCTAAATAAATACTATTATTTATTTATAAAAGAAAAGTAAACGCTACGCACTTAAAAAACTGGACATAAAAGAATTTCTCTAAGATATTAAAAACCTTAAGTAGATAACGGCCCCGGAATCTCTAAAAGCCCTTTAGAAAGGAATTGTGTATACTTTTAAGACTTATTATTTATACACAAAACCCAGTCTATAAGCGCGCAGGATATAGTTATTAAGAGTAACTTAATTTCTTATAAGCATTAGATAAATAAAGCGCTGGTATTATAACTATAAAAAAAACTATAACTACTAAAGCTATAAGGCGCTGTCCAACCAGCTTTAGAAAAAAATCTAAAAAGTAAAAAAAAATAACTAAAGATAATTCATATAAGAATTTATAGTAGACTTTATAAAACTATATAATAAGAAGCTATAGATTCTCTTAAAGTGGAGTAGAAAAAGCACTAATATAATAAAAAGTAATTTCTATTTTTTTAATCTTAGAAGCTTAATTAGCAACCCTTTTATTAAAAATAACACTATAAAAATAAAGATCCTAGCTAAGAAGTTCTTCCTAAATATAGATAAAGCTAATTTAGAAGATATTAATAATAAGACACAGCTAGAGCACACCTAAATTAACATTAATTTATATATATTTAAGAAGGTAATAAGTAATCTAATTATAGAACTTCTAAATAGAAAAGCTCTAGGCCCGGATAGTATACTAAATAAGATTCTAAAAATTATACTCTTATTAATAGCTTAGGAGCTTGCATAGGCGGTTTATTAGTATCTAGAAAGCAAAATAATACTAATATACCTTAAAGAATTAATTATAATTACTTTATGTAAAGAAGATAAGAAGGATTACTTTTTCTTAAAAAGCTACTAATTAATCACACTAGAAAACACTCTAGCTAAGGTAATTAAGAAATAAGTAGTAGATATAATAGTAGTAGCTACTAAGAGATATAAACTACTCTCTTAGAACTAAATAGAAGTAAGGAAGAAGTACTTAATGCTCTTAGTAATTAGTATACTTATCTCTAGTATTTAAACAGTATGGAGAGCGCGTTTAGGCTGTGTTATCTTAATACTAAGTCTAAATCTAGCTAGAACTTTTAACAACATCTTCTATAAACATTTACTATATATTCTAAGAAAAAAAAGACTACTAGAATGGATAGTTTACTTTATATAAAGTTTTATAACTACTCAACAAATGCGCATTATATTCCTTAGGTATTAAAGTAAGTAAATTTAAATATAAATAGGTATCTTATAAGGATCTCTACTTTCACTAATTCTATTCCTCTTCTTTATATTAGAGCTTTTAGAGGAGTTTCAGCGAGTAAATAGTAATATACTAATATTTAGTTTTATTAATAATATAAACTTTATCTTATAAGGAAACTTAGCCACTGAGAATTGCTAACGCCTAATAGCTATATATAATTAATATATAGCATAAGCTAAACACTATAAAGCTATATTTATACTAGAAAAATACTAGCTTATATATTTTACTAGAAAAAGACGCTATAATAGCGTAGACTTAGTATTAATAGTATGAATTACTAGTTATAAAGCCACTCTCTAAAGCTTAAGCATGCGCGTTCTTAGGGTCTAAATAGACCTAAAGCTTTAATAAAAAAAATATATTTATAAAGTAGTAGAGAAGGACACAGTAGCCTTTAAAGCTATATTATAGATTACTATATTAATATAGGGCCTATTTATGAGACGCTTATGCCTCTTATATACGGCAGTTATCTACCTAATAATACTCTATAGTACCCAGATATAAGGAATTCGCGATAATAATAACTTAATAGTAAAGAATCTAGTCCTACTATTTTAAAAGACTTAAAACTAGTATCTCTATAAGATTATAGGAGTATATAAGAGAATATTAATAATAGCTATTAAGAGAGAGATAGTAGTTCTATTAATTATACTATATATAAACACTATAGCTCTCTAGAGGACCCTAGATACTAGCTAGGACTTAGTAGAAAAAAAGATAGTAAGTACTCTTAATAACATCTAGATATTACTAGTAAGTTAATAGTAGATTATAATATAACCACTAACTCTACTAGAAAAGCTATAAAACTAGGCTAAAGAATATAAGAAAGAAGTCCTAGCCTACTCTATAAAAGAAACCCCTAGAAACTACTAACACTAACAGGGATAGAGATGTGTAGAGGAAATATAAGTATATTATATTAGCTACTATTAATATCACTAGCGTATAACCACTCTTATTTTAAAGTAAGTAAATATAAAGTAGTAATACTAATAGTAAAGTATAATAAAAGAACAAATAATAACTACCTAGTGTATTTTATAGAAAATACTTATAATCCTATTTTATAAAGAACTTCTAAAGGTAGAAGCTACTGCTCTACTTTTATTATATATAAAAATCCTTAGCCTTAATACCTAGCTAGTAAAAATAGGGGTTTTAAATAAGTTCCTATAGTATAACTGTAGCTAGCTAGTGTAGACTATATACTATATTCTTTTCTACTATCTTAGGCTTAAGAGAGCTAAACTAATAGTATTATTCTTATTAAAATAACTAGAAAAAATACTAAGCTAAAGAGATAGCGTTTAAGCAGTCGTAAGATAGTTTATAAAATTAAAAATACTCGCTTAGTTTTATGTAGTAAAAGTGATTAATACTAAAAAAATAGACCACTTCCGCCTATTCTAGAGCCTAGACTAATAGTAGGAGACAGAAAAAAAGGGTATAAGAGAAAGAAGAAAATAAAATTATTTATAAAACATAAACGTAATAGCTAAAAATATAGACCCTATAAAAGGTAAGATAATAGAGAAGAAGTGCTATAATAGTAAAATATTAACGCCTCTCTAGCATAACACGTTAATAGGTTTTCTTATTAGTAAGTTTTTCTTATAGAAGAAATTAGCCTACATGGACCCATTAGGGGGACCGAATCAGGCGGTAAATAGAAATAATAATAATATCTTATTTAGTCTTTATAGTTCTTAATAAGCTGTAGGCTTATAACTATAGTTTATAAAGAATAATAATCTTTTTATAGTTAATGACTTTACAGAGTTATATATAAACTTAGCTATTAGTAATAAGTTAATCTAATTATCTTATTATTTATTAACATATATTTATAGATATTATTTTAGTGTTTAGTTTATCTATTCTATCTGCTTATTTATTTATAAATAAAATACTATTAAGAGTTAATACTCAGCTCCTAGCTTCTTTATAAATATTTTCTAGAATATTAATATGAATAATTTGTCTCTATCTATTATAAATTCTTATAGTAATCTATATCGTGCTATTAGGAGCTTAATTAGTAATATTACTAGTTTATTTACTTTAATCTCTATATATATTAGTTTAAAGTATGTATATTTTATAAGTTAATTTATTATAACTAGTATCATATCATACCATTAGCCTTAAAAGGTGGTTATTATTAGTATTTTTGTAATAAAGTCTATTATAACTAATTCCTATAGTAGATCTGGTAAAGGAATTAGTTATATAAGTCTATATTTCTTATATCTTAATGCCTTATTCTTTTTGTACTTAATATACTTTAAAAGAATAGTTCTAACTTTTTTCTATATTCCTGGAATCTAAAAATGTCTGTTAATTCGTTCTATAGTTTTTTTAATTCCTTAATGTTCATGCATTTTAGTTGAATATTAGTTTTTAATAAGTTTAGTCTATAATACTTCTAGTATAAAAATAATTCCTGTTTTATATTATTATAGTCGTTTATAGTGGTGTTCCCTTATTCATTTCTACTATATATTTTTAATAATAACTATTATTTTAATATCTATTTATAAGCTTCTTAAGGATCCGTCTGGTCTTTACTTAAGTATTATATTATAAATTTATAGTATATCTCTTATATAGTTTGTTTTTTTAACTAAGTATATCAGCTATTATGTTTTCTCTTTTTAATTTATAAAGTATTTAAAAGTTAAATATAGAAACTAATTCCTATTATCTAACTTATTATTAATTTATCTTCTTTATTATTATGAATACTGTTAGATTCTTATGGTCTAAATATATAATAATTTAGTACTTAGTTTTTTTTAGGTAATATTTCTACTTCTTAAACGCTTAAACTATTACTAATAGTTTCTTATTATAAATATTATAGTTTAACTTAGTAGTTATAAGTTTATGAGATAGAAAGTCTACTAAGTATTTATATTTATTATTTTATACTTATAGTAGAATAGCTTTTATAGCTTTATCTAATATATCTATATATATTTCTATTTAAAGTCATAAGTTAAATATCTTTAATATTAGTAGTTATTAAAATTTTTTTTTTAATATTATGAAAGCGTTTTCTTCTTGTTGCTTTTATTTAAATTATTAATTCTTTTTTAGCAATTCTGTTAAGGGTGCTGTGATTTTTAAGTAATTCTTAATAAATTATTAATAGAATTCTATAAATCTAAAAAAAGAATAAACTTCTTTAGTATTTATTAGTATAGACTAAGATAATATATCTTTTATCTTATTAGAATTAACTGCTATTCCGTTTTGGAATACTAAGTATTCTAAGAACTTAATTTCTATTCTATAGAATATATATTTCTTTGTTTAAATATATAACTTGTGTTCCTTAAGCTTTTGTAATACTTTTTTAATATACTTAATATATTCTTTTAGCGTTCTATTTATGTATACGAGTATATTATTTAAATATACTATTATAAATACGTTTAGATATTCCCTTAGTATATAGTTAATAATTGTCTAAAATATTATTAGTGCGTTGGTGAGTCCTATTAGTATAACTAAATATTTAAATAATCTATATCTTATTTTAAATACTATTATTCATTCGTGTTCTTTAGCTATTTATATTTAATAATATTTATTCTTAATATTAAAAAGGCTAAACTATTTAGCTTCTCTAAGTTTATCTATAAGTTCTAATATTAGTAGTATAAGGTAATAATTTTTGACTATTACTTCATTAAAATATCTGTAGTTAATATATAGCTTTAGTTTTCTATTCTTTTTTAGTATAAAGAGTATTAGTAAAGCTATTTTACTTTAGCTAGTTTATATATATTCTTTTTATTAATTTTTTTATAAGAATTTTCGTAACTCCTCCTGCTGGTGTATGGATACTTGGTATAATAATTCTAGTTTCAAATCTGTTTCTTCCTTAAGCGTGATTTTATAATTCTAGTTCTAGTATTCTAGTAATTAGTCTTTAGCTTCTTTAAAGAACTATTCTTTAAATTTCTCTTAGTATTTATCTAGTATAATAAACGTGGTATCATAAAGAGTCATTTTCTTTATCTATATTATAGCTTTTATTTATCCATAGTAGTTTCTAGTTCCTATAGACTTTATTTTCTAGTTAATTATTAGATTCTATTATACTAGCTAATTCTATTCTAAGATAAAATTTTTACTATCTAGATTTATAATTTTAATACAGCAGTTATCTGTGTAACCTACTACTTTAATAGTTATATTTCATATTTTAAGATTAATTAGATTTTTTCTAAATATTATTAGATTATTATCTATGTATCTTACTCACACAGGTTTATTTAAAACTCTAGGTAGTATTTAGTGTCTTTATATCTACTTATTTAATATAAGTATCTTACTAGCCTTACTATTTATAAGTGCTAGTATTTAATTACTATTAATATATACGTTTACGTATAGCTTATTTTCATATTTCTTTTAGTTTAGTTATATGTATATAAGTATTATATTTTTTTTTCTAATCTTTAATTCCTAGTCCTCTAGTAGCTTAGTTATAGTCTACTAGCCTTCTAGTTTTTTATTTATAGCTAACTTTTAAGTAGTAGTTATTTCTTTAATGCTTCTTCTCTAGATCTATAAATTAAATATTTTTAAAATTAGTATACTTTTCTATTAAGTATTTTATATATATTTTTAGCTTATTCTTTATAATCCTAGCATTTCCATCCTAAGAAATATTCTTAATATATGAGTTTTTTATGTGAATCTATGGCTAACTATTTTTTTTTATGGTATTTAGCTTAGTATTATTAACATCCTATCTAGTATTTATTCTATAATAGTTATTTATATTTATCTGAGTTTAGGTCCTGTAGTTTATTATTTAAATCTATATAAACTAGTTCTTACTACAGGTTAAGTTTCTCTTTTATTATTCTATTTATAGTATTATTATTTTATATCTATAATATTAGTAGAGTAGCTGTTTCTTCCCTTTTATTCTAATCCCATCCTAGTTCTAAATATCTAATAGGGTGGTAGTATATTATATTAGTTATAACTAAAATAGATACCTATTTATAGATCTTATTTATCTATATAGCTAGTTTTTATTTACTTAGTTCTTTATACTATTTATTTCCTGTTAACTATAATACTTATTAGTATTTATATATTCCATCCTTTAAGATAACTTTCTAGTGTTTAGTAATATAGTATTTCTTTATATAATACTCTAATCCGTATATCTAACAGTGTCCTTAGTATATATACTATATAATTATTATAAATATTAGTTCCTTGCCCTCTAGTATCTCTTAATTTTTTTTATTTAAATTTCTAATCTTTCTTATAGAATAGTCTACCTTTTTGTTCTATAATCTTATAGAATCTTTATATTTCTTTCTTAGTTTCTATATTATGTTATTAAACTACTGTTTTTTATATTATAGTAATTATATTACTAAATTATCCTACTAAATAATTTTTAACTTACTAATATAAAACTTCGTATTCTTATCCGAGATGTGTGTAGTTTTCATATATTTAGTATTATTTTTTCTAAATTCTTTTTATAATTATTTTTTTTATTATAATATCTCTTACTTATTTTATTTAAACTATAGTAATTTTAATTTTCTTAAGTGCCTTAGTCTAAACGTAAGCTTTCTTAATATCTAATTATTATTACTTATAATTCTTAATAAAGTGTTTTTGTTTATTATATTTTAAGTAGGCTTTGTGTGTATAGCGTTTTATTTATTACTTAACTCACTTTCCTTATCCTTTTCTAATAAATATTTATTTAATATTAATATCTATTTCGTTATAGATTTAATTATTTTTTCTATTTCTTTTTAGTATATAGATTATTAATCTTCCACGTGCCTTTTTTTCCTGCTCTTATTAGTACTAATAATTATTAATAGTTACTATTTATTTAATAATTTCTAATAAGATACTTAGCCACTTTCTTCTAGAAATCTCGTTTTTAATTTAGTCTTTTAGTTTCTTATAGTATATTATAACTAGTAATTAGTTTACCTAGTTAAGTTATAATTAGATTTATTTAAATTCTATAATATAGTTAGCTATTAATGTGTATTATTTAAGCTATTAAAACTTTTAAATAGCTTTAGTCTCCTTATTAATTTCCCTAAAGATAATAATTATTTCTTATTTAAAGTATTTATAATTTTTAAAGGCTTGTTACATGTTGCTGTTATAGTTTACTAATTCTATTACTTCTAGATTAGAGTTTTTATTAGCTAGGTAATTTCTTACTAGTAGTTTAAATTATTATATAGCTTTACCTATTATATTTATACCAGCTACTAAAATCTAATCCTAATTAATTAGAAATAACTTTTAATTAAACTAATAGTATAGGTCTATTACTACTATAAAGATCTTAAGTTTATTCTAATTACTATTAAATTTCTTAGAAAGCTATATCTTTGCTGTTTTTTTTCTCTTAATTTATTTTAACTTATTATTATAGACTTATTAAGGCGTTATATAACTCTATAATAGCTATTTTTTATTTCTAAATAATTTATTATATACTCTTCTATTCTCTAGATATACTTCTAGTTGTAAATAAAAATCCTATTATAACTTCTTCTTTACTACTACTTTCTTTTAATAAGTAAAGTTCTTGTTTGTTTTTGTAGTAGATTATTATAAACTTTTAATAATTAGTTATTAGAATCTATCTAACTGCTTCTCTTACTCTTTTGAGATGGTAATTATAATATTATAATTTACTAACTTACTAATATAAATTATACTAGTAGTAAGCTATTTAATTAATTATTATAATAATTAATTACTTCTCTTACTTCCGGATTAGATAGCTTGTTAGACTTAGTAGAGATTAGTTAACTTAGTAAAGATAAAAAAAAGCAATACAGTAAGTTAAGATTTAATAAGATAATATTAAACTATTTTACTTAAGATATAAATCTTAATTTTAGAGTAACTATAAAGAATTAAAAGTAATTATAAACTATTTAATATTTTATACTTATAATAGATCCTCCGGGCGTATATTATATACTATTTAAAAGTATATTAAATACTACTAAAGGCTACTAGAGCTGTTAGAGGTTTTATTATTTTACTTTTCTTTTATCTATTAAGCTCTATTCTTATTATATAAGTAAATACTCTAGATTTGTTTATATAATTTTATATCTCTATTTTTACTTCTTAGCTCTTGTCTTAGCTTGTGCTAATATATTTTATATTTACTTATAATTCTTTCTTTTAAGCTTAAATATATATTTCTATTTTAGAGTTTTATTAGTTATTATTACTAGTTTCTTTAGCTTTTTAAATACAGTTCCTTTTTATTACCGTCCGTAATAATAATAATATAATAATTTTTAGAAAATGTTTAATTAACTTAAAGACTATAGTAATAAAGCTAAAAGTAATAAACTATAAAAATATTTACTATATTAATATTCTAGATATAAAGAAACTAGACATAATTTTAGAATAAAATTAACTCTTATTATATAATTTAATAATAAATTAGTAATAAAAAACTATTTAATAGTATAACTTAATAAAAAAAGTAGTATAAATATAAAAACTAAAGGTAATAAAAAAATTCTCTAAAATAGAAAGAATTTTATATAAGATTATATAATAATTACAGTAAAAATAATTATAAAATATTATAATAGTATAAATCTAAAAATAAGCTATAAACACTATTAAAGCTTAAAAACTTTAAAAATATAAGAAATTCGCATATTTATTCAGCAAAAATAAAAAGAGTATACTTTTAAAGTATTAACTTTAAAACCATAAAATACTAGTTAAAAATAAAAAAACTTAAACTAAAACTAATATATTCTCTATTAAGAGTATAGTAGAAAAAATGAAAACAGTATATTAAAAAGATTTTTAAAAAGAAATATATATAATTAAGTAAAAACCTAATAACTTTACTAATATTATTTATATTTAAGAAAAATAGGAAGTTATAGTTATATATAGATTTTAAATAACTAAATTAAGTTATAATAAAATTAATACCTATTACTATTAATTTAAAAGCTAATAAATAGACTTTAAAAAGCTTAATAGTTTAGCTTATTTAATATTTACAAGAGATACTATAAAATTTAAATTAAAAAAATATATAAATAGTTAACAACATTTAAGATAAAATATAGACTCTTTAAGTACTATATTATATTATTTAAATTAATAAACATACTGGCAACTTTCTAAGCAGTTATTAATTATATACTTTATAAATACTTAGATGTATTTATAATAGCGTATTTAAATAACGTATTAGTATATATAAAAAGAACACTTAAAGTGCATAAAGTATACGTAAAAAAGGTTTTAAGAAAGCTTTAAAAATACAACCTTTTTATTTAACTTAAAAAAAATTTATTTCATGTTATAAAAACAAAGTTCCTAGAATTTATTATTTTAAAAGAAAGAATTTTAGTAGATTTAAAAAAGTTAATAAAAATATATAACTAGCTAATACTAATAATAGTTAAAAAAGTATAGTTATTTTTAGAATTTATAAATTTCTATAAAAAAGTTATAGAAGAGTATTTAAAAATTACAATACTATTAACAAAATTAACTAAAAAAGATAATAGATTTAATTAAGAGTAAAAATAGTAGTAAGTATTTAAAAAACTTAAAAACAAGTTTACTTAAATACTAATATTAAAAATATTTACCTTAAAATTACTAATTATACTAAAAATAAATGTATTTAACTATATAATAAAAGTAGTCTATAGTTAATAATATAGTAATAAATGTTTTTATTTTATAAACTTCTTATTAAAAAAACTTATAAGTACTAAGTTAAACTATAATATTTATAATAAAAAATTACTAGTAGTAGTAGTAGTATTTAAGAAATAATAAATATACTTTAAAAAAGCTAAGTATTAAGTAGAAGTTTTTTTAGATTATAAAAACTTAATAAGCTTTACTATTATAAAAAAGTTAAACTAAAAATAAACACGTTAGTTAGAAATACTAGTTATTTATAATTTTAAAATATTTTACTAAAAAAATATTAGAAAATAAAGTAGTAAACGCACTTAGCTAATAACTAAATTATATAGAATAATATAAACTAATACTAAGTATAATATTAGTAACAAAATTAAACCAATTTATAAACTATAATTATCTAAAAATTATAATAATTATAAAAGTTAAAAATTATTAAATAATAGGAATTAGAAATTTTAAGCAACAAAACTCCTAAAACTTAGAATCAAAACTTATATATATAAATAGACTTATTTAAGTACTAAAAAAGTTGTATAAGAAATTAATTAAAGAAAATTATAAAGCTATTATATATAAATATTAAAAAGTAAAAAAGATTATAAAGTAAATCTCTAGAAATTTCTACATTAAAGAGTTAAAATAAAAAGTAAAGAAAGTAATTAAAACTTACCTAAAATATGAAAAGAATAAACTAGTATAATATAAGTTTTATAAACTTTTATAATTATTAAAAGTACTAAAACAACTATAGTAGTTAGTTTTAATAAACTTTATTATAGAATTACTATTATTTAATAAACTAGAAAATAATAAAAAGTATAACGTAATACTAGTTATTATAAATAAATTAACTAAGTATACTTACTTTACTTTAATAGTTATAAATTTATTAGTAAAAAAACTAGTATATAAGATTTTAAAATAAGTAGTCTTAAAACATAAGCTGTTTAAAGAGTTTATTATTAATTAAAATAAATTATTTATATTTTACTTTTAGTTTTACCTTGTTAGCTAAGTTAAAATTAAAAAACAAGCTTTTAATAAGCTTTTATTTTTAAATAAATAAGTAAACAAAGCATACTAATTAAACTCTAAAATAATATTTAAGAATATATGTTAATTACTCTTAAGAGAATTAAATTAAGTTATTACCTTTAGTATAGTTTACTTATAATAGTGTAAAGTTATTTATAACTAATATATTATTATTTTATAGTAATTACAGGTATAACCTAACTACTTATAAAAAACTATATAATTTAAAAAGTAAATTATATTAAGCTTAAAATAAAGCTAGATAACTATAGAATTTATATAATAATTTTAGTAAAATTATTACTTTAAAAAATTTATAAACTATAGAAAGTGCTAATAAAATAAAAGTTAAAATATAATTTTTTTTAAAAAAAAAAGGTTTTCCTACTACATAAAAATCTAAAAACTAAAAAACTAAGTAAAAAACTAAAAACCTAAGTAAAAAACTAAATTACGTTTAAATTAAATTATTTGAAATTAGTAGAGTTATTAAACTAGTTAATTATAAACTATAACTACTATAAAATATAAAAATTTATTTAGTTTTTTATATATTATTACTTAAACTAGTACTACTAGATATACTAATAGTAATAAACATAAACATAAAACTATACTAATTAGAGTATAAAATTAAAAAATTTAAGAGCTATAATAATTTAAATATTAGTAAAAATACTTAAATAAAAAAAATATAGACTAGAGAAAAATACCTAAATATCTATTAAAAGCTTAAAGTAATATTTTAGAATAATTAACTAGTTTTATTTAAAGAATTTAGTAATACTAGATTTTAAATAAAAGCCTATACAGCTTTCTAATTAAAGTAAATTAATAGAAAAAAAGTAGCAAAAGTAATAAATAAAAATATTATAGATTATAATAGTTTAAAAAAAAATTTTCTTTAGATTTTGTATCTTCTTAATTAAAGTAAGCTTATAAGTAAATAGCTTATACTTATAACTATTAACTAAATTAAACTATTTATATAATTATTATTAATAAAATTTAGTCTTAAGTTTAAAGTTTTAAGCTTATTTTAGTTACTTTTAAAGCTAACGTTTTTTTGCAAGAAATTTATTAAACTTCTAAATAAAAACTAATAAATTATATTTTTATAAGTATTTAATATACTTAGAATAATAGCTAAATAAAATTTTTATAAAATAATAAAGATTTTTTTTTTATATAAACTATATAAAGTTAGCATAAAATAATTACAATCTTAAATTAATTTTATAAAATAATAATTACAAATAGTTAACAACTTAACTTTAGGTATTATTAAAAATAAAAGGAAAAAAAAGTTTAAAAATATATATAATACTATTAAAAGAATTTACTTTACTTATACTTAAAGTCTAGAGTAAGAAAAACTTTTAAGCTAAAAAATTAAAAAAAGCAAATATTATAATTAGTAATAAATAAGAGTTTATTATAAATAATAATTTTAAATAAAAGGTAGTAAACTAATTAAAAGAAAATTATTAGCTATTAGCAAAAAAGCACGTATAAAAATATAAAACTAAAATAAAGGTAAAGTAAACACTTTAGAAAACTAAGTAAAAAATAAAGCTTCTAGCTAATATTATTAAAATAATTAATAAAGCTAATAGTAAAAAATACACATAATGCTTTACATATAAAATTATAAGTATAATATAAGTAATTAAACTAATAAAAACTAAGTAACTAAAGTAAAACTAATTATAATATAAATTATAAGTAAAGGATTTATTATATAAAGGGTATCTTCTTTAGTACTAACTATAAAACTCTTTTTTTAGATAATATATTTAACCTTAATATTATGTTTTTTAACTTAGTGTTATTAGCTTATAAATTTTTAATTTACTTACTTAAAATAAAAACTTATTATAAAACTATTTTAGTTATTTTAACTAATTTAACTATTTTTTTAATTAGAGGTAAAGTAGATTACTATTTAAGCTAATACTATTATAGTTTAATTACTATTTACTACTTTTCTACTTATTTTACTTTTCTAGAAGTATTTAACATTAAATAAACTAAAAAATATAGAAAAACTAGTAAAGGTATTAAAAAAAATAAATTCGCCTAATTTAATAAGAACCTTATTTAAATTAAATAAAAAAAATGCCTGTAGCTTTAAACGTACTTTTAATATTATTATTACTAAAAGCTACTAGTTAAAGCTTTGTGTAAATACAAAAAAAGTCGTTATTTATAACGTAATTCTAACTATTACGAATTAAGTCTTGAATATTATAAAAGTGTCTTTTTATAGAGCTAAATACTGTAACGTCTAAAGGCTAGAGAATATGTGAAAAATAGCTAGGTAGCTATAGTAGAATAATATTGTGCTCTTTAGCATAGTATTTAAAAGGCTTAGTATAATAACTGCTGTGTCAATCCATAATAAGCAGCTGTTTTACTTTTATTATATTCCTAGTGTTTAGTTCAAACATGTCTTTAAGCTATATAAGGCCCAGCTAATTATTTGTTTAACCTGTTTTGCTAATAGCAACTGTCTAATCCTTTGAAACATCTGAATCTGCATTAACCTAAATGTTTTGGAATACCTTACCTTTATAGATAATTATGACAGGAATAGAGCGTTTGGCTAAGTTAATACACTCAATTACTATAACCTAGTCACGATTGCCAGGCTGGATGTGGTACTTTGTGCTATTACAGGCGGTAACAACTTTAGCAGATCCAATGTTGCCTTTTTGGAAGCCAATCTCGTCCATATTGTAAATATCGTCATTCTGGATTCCATGCTTGTTTACCACGTTCTTTAGCAGCCGAAAATGCTCATAAATTACCTCAGGATCCTCCTGTTTCGCTCGCTGGTAGTCGTACTTCTTTGATTGTGCCATTTGCACCTCTGGAGTGCGTTCAATATACGGCTGGAACCACTTTTTGCCTACTGGCTTCTTTTCTTTGATAGTAGTATCATATTGGCTGTGTCCTCTACCATCTACTTACGGGGTGGAAAACCATGAGAGGCCAGATTGAGGATCCATTCCGTTAATAAGGCTTCTTCGTTGTGATCAAGATTGCGGCCGTTTGCAAAGGTCTCTGCTCGACATGCGCGTCCATTCATGCGACATTTGAGGGTATCATTGTTCACGCGATAAATGCGCGACGCCTGGTAGATATTGGAAATTTGGCCTTTCTTTAACGCGTCAATGGCCAAAAGGAGTCTCCCTTCCCTTTCTTGGGCAGTATTACGGCGTTTTGGAGGCATGGCGTTGATGCAGAAAGATTGTGTTGAATGTTTGGTGATGGCTTGGCATGCGCGGACGGTTCGGTGATCTTTCCGGTTCGGTGATCAAATACGTTAAAACGTATATTGTTGTCTAGATCCGTTCAATAACTAAATACTTCTAGAGTTCTGTGTTAATTTTATAGTACTTAATAAGGGTGTCGATAACCCATTAAGCTGCTAGGATTCTATCGACTTTTTCGTGCTAATACATCCTCGCAATAAATAACGATATTGTTAATCGCTTTATCGTTGTCAGAATGGAATACCTAGTTATTTTAGTCTTTTATAAAATCTAGGCTAAAGTCAAAGTCTTAATAGTTGCTTATGACTCTGAATTTTGGGTTCTTTTCTTCTAGATCAGCTTCTGTCTGTCCAGGTAAGAGTGTCTTCGTCTCGATTGTCTCTCTAACTGATTCTTATAATGTGCGATCAGGAGCAACAGACGTTCCATCGTCGCTTTGACGTGGGATTATTGGAGGAGTCGTTTGTCGGGTACTTCGACGGTACGGAACAAATCTGACTGCGTCCCATGTGCCTTTTGCTGTCATGTGCCTTTCGAGCCTGAACAGCCATATGGCGAGGTTTGCAGCACCTTTGAGCTTTGGTACTCCGGTTTCTTTTGTCATTTTGACAATCGTGAGGGGTTGATTGATCAGACAATTTGGATCAGGTCGTAAGAAAACGAGTGATATATGAGCTTTGCAAGCCCGGGCTCATATATTGATGGAGGTCATGGCTTGGCAGCTGGAAGTATTCATAAATGTTGTCTTGAACATCATTGATTGATTGAATGAGGTAATGACTGATTAAGTACATAATCAAATGTGTAGTAATGACAGGATGTCTCATCAATGTTTCATGATGAGGCAATAGGGTCTCACCTTTGAATGCTGTTATTTTTAGCGCAAGGTAGCAAGGTTGCATGTCTTGGTTCTGCCAACAGCCGCCGCTTTCGGCGGGTCGCAACGCTTGTTGTTCATGGTCGGTTTGCTACAAAGGCCTCCTGGGCCTGCGGCTAGTGGCTCGAGCCCTTGGATTAACTGGATTGCGGTTTGCTCCTATAATTTAAAGAACAAAATAAAGGGGGTAGGCTGGCGATTCCTAGATTAAAGATAATTGTTGAACGATTACCACTCTGCGACACAGCCCAGATTCCTGGGCACCATATTGCAACTTCTAAAGGTGCAGCTATTATACGGAGAAGATTGATCATGAACCTCGAAGCGGAAGAGGATACATGGGCGCTCGCACTTGGGTAGCGTTGGAATGTGTTCACTCATGTTCAAGCTGGCATACGTAGAGGACTGTTGACGGGTTCCGCACTTTCATTAGAGAATGGAAGCGGGATCCCGATCGTCTCCGGGATTTCGATATGGGACGTGATACCTACTCTGGGCACACAAAAATTTTTATCACCAGTTAACATAAACGACATCGCCTTTTTGATAACTTATTTGAGTTGCACATCTCACCGACCTAAATCATAATCACTCCCTTTGCCCTGCCACCGAAACGGAGACCGACCCTCTTCGTTCAGGTACATATTTTAAGTTCCATCCATCATATGCCAATAGCACCCTCCCCTTTCCAAGCGTGACTCGCATTTCTCTTTCCCTACCATCATCTTCCATTCCGCATCCCCTATGGCATGAAACTCCACACCCCCCCAAAAATTAATATAATCAACCCCACAATAGGCAACAACTCCGGGCCAGCCTTAATCTCCTGCGGATTCCCTACAAGACCAGAGAACTGAGCCACAATCCCCACTGTGAAATTCCGCTCTGCCTCCGCCAACGCAATCGTCGTTAGGTTCCCGCACGCCTGGTTTAGAGCCTCGTCTCCAGTTAGTGCGGGCAGTTTTAGGATGGCGGCGTTCAGCATTTGGGCGTTGAAAATTGTGCCGACGGGTGAGGCTTGGAGGAAGGCGGAGCGGTAGGTGCTGTTTGCGCCGATGGTGGAGAGGTTGGCGGTGCGGGCGTAGTCGAGGCATTGAGGGTCAGTGGGAGCGGAGGTTTGGCGAACGGTGAGAACAGCAGCGTATTTGTCTGGTGCGGCGATGACGGCAGTGTGGAAGAGGGATAGGAGGATGATGTTGGTGAGGAGAGAGTTATGCATTTTGCCGTATGTGTTAATATTTTGAGTTGAGATGGGTAACAAGAACGCAGGGAAATCTAAACGGTATTCGAAGAGATCCAAAGGGTATTAAGCCAAGAAAAGTGAACCAGTCACTGAGAAGATATGAATGAATGAAGAGGACGACGATAAGGTGGGAAATCAGGCCATTTCGACGTACGACAGGGCAGAAATATATGAGACTTTCATGGTCGAGAGTTGGTGATCGGACGTCAGACGAAACAGGGGACTGCCAGGTCTGAGGGACGGCTGGGGCTGAGGCTGAGGTTCTGAACCGCAGGCCGTCGCATCTCGCATGTTACGCTCGGCGTTCCCTCTTTTCTAGCGCTGTTTGTATGTTCTTGTCCTTTTTTTTCTTCCCAATTTTCTTGCGAGCGACTGTGTTGCATCCTGAATTGTTGTTATGGACGTACTGAATCGGCATCGTGACATTTGAACGCGACGTGTGGATCGACAATACGAAATAAAATGGCCATCTCCAGGCATTATGGTGCGGCGATGAGAATCTCTGAGGCGGTCTCAGGTATATGATCGCGTTTTAGCTACCAAAGTATCAGACGAAAGTAATGCCGAGTTTCCCCGCTCGGCGCAAAGTCCTACTTAGCGCACAGTCCTACTTAGCGCACAGTTTAGAGTTTCTCATCACCTGACGCACGGGCTCACCTGACGAACACCAAAAATCGCGAACCTCGCACAACACCCAATTTTTTAACATAATTCGAACACCACTAATATGAGCCCCCTTGAGGCCGCGCTGGCCTCGTTGGAATCGCTGAAACCTGAAAAGACCCCTAATTATACTCGTACTGCAAAAGAGTTTGGGTGCAATCGCTCAACGCTGTCTAAAAGACATCACGGTGTACAGAGTCCACGGACTGTGCAATATGAAAACCAGCAAATTTTAGATAAGCAACAATCGCGAACTCTTATCAATTACATCAATAAGCTTACTAAGAGAGGCCTGCCACCTTCGAATGAAATATTACGCAATTTTACTAAAGAAATCTGTGGTGGAGATTAATGTCCTGGTAAGAAGTAGCTAAAACGCTAGCGAACTCGCTATTTAAAGGAGATTCTTTATACTTATAGTGATCTAATTAATAAAGCTTGTAAATTAGCCAACTCAGCATTCAAATACACCCTATATTTTAAACTATTAGATAGGAAAATTAAGGAGTACGACATTAATCCAAACATAATATAAAATATAAATAAGAAGGGCTTTCTCCTTAGTATTATGCAAAGCCGTAAGAGATATTTTTCCAGGTATAAATATAAAGAAACTAGGCTTAAACAGTAACTCTAGAACAGAAATCGTGAGTGGATTACCTTAATTAGGTGTATATATACTAACAGCTTAATACTATTACTAAGCTTTATTTATTAAACTATTTCTAGTAACATTTAAGATACTTAGTTATAGGACTTTAATTCTACTAATTATAAGTATAACTTTATTTTCTTACTAAGCAGCTAGATAAATAACAACCTAGGATATAAGTAACTTATTAATATATTTAATAAAGAGATAAAAATTAAGGCTTAAAGGAAGTAGAAATTATTAATACTTAATAGCTATAGCTTTTACGTAATAATAAAGTTCATTAACTATTATAATAAGCATAAGATTCTTTTAGTGATTTTTCTATCTTATTTAATACATACTTAATAGTCTCTTAATGTTGCTGTGTTTAGTCCTTTAGCATTTACTTATAATAATAAAATCAAAAAGTTTTTAATAAAGTGTTAAGGATTATGTAAACTTTTAAAATAGGACTTTTTCTATATATTTTAGGCTACTTAGTGTAAGGTAGTTACTAAGAAAAATATTAAAGCTAGATAAAAAATAGTTAGCTTAGTCTCTTAAGATCCCCAGTACATGCTTAAGCGATTTACTAAAGTTAATAATAATAGATCTTTATCTAGTAAGTCCTTAAAGTCTATCCTTAGTACTAAAGACTAGAAATGTATTAAGCGGCTTCTAAAAAAGACTGTTTCTAATTTTTATGATAAAAAGACTCAGAAGCTTTATCAGATAATTAATTAACTAACTATAAAGACTATCTTTTTTAAACTTTAAGTTAAAGGCTTAGAAAATGCCTTATTTATTAAACAAAAGCGCTGCTAAAGGTCTAAACTAATAGTCTTTAATATTTACTCTCTAGAGAATAGTGGTGCTTAGTTCTATAGCCTAAGTAAGATCCAATAAACACGTGATCTTTAACGTAAGAAGAAAGAAGTAGATTATATTAAGAAAAAGAAAAAAGAATAGGAAAAGCTTTATAAAGCAGAGGAGAAAGCTAAGAAGTAATAGCTTTTTAAAAAGCATAAAGTTACTTAAGCTATTAAATATAAAAAATAAGCTACTAAGAAGAAATAAAAGTATATTAAAAAGGAAGAGGTAAAAATTACTTGCAAGGCTAAAAAGCAGCTTTAAAATAACTATAAACAGATAAAGAAAAGTAGGAAGAAGGTTATTAAGCCTATTATAATTAAATTAGATAAAGATTATAAGGGTGTATATATAAATAAAGTGGTAGAGACAACTCCTACACATACTTAATGCGAACGGAAAATAGTACTTCTATAGTAATTTCGTAATTTATTTAAATAGCCTATAAGTTTCTCTATAGTTAATTGATTGTTACTCTAAAAAATTTTATAATTTTATCAATTCTATATAGCTTAAAACTTCATTTTTATATAAGTAAAATACATGAAAATCGTGCGTTAGGTAAGCTTGTGTGTTAGATAATATTAGACTTTACTTTAGTACCTAAGTAGTCTTGCTATCACTTTTTTTACTATATTCTTAGAGATTTTCTAAATAGTGGCAAAAAGTTAACACTATAAGCTTATAGATATTATATAGATTAATAGATGCTCAAAAGTTAATTATATTATATATATTATCTATAGAAATTATAGTTCCCTTGATTAGCAAGGTATTACTAAAGTTTTAGTAAAAAATCTTAATATTCAGCGTTGATCTTAGCCTGTGGTATTAGATACTAGGTATAAATAACTTAAGTCTTAATAGCATCTCTTACTAGTATATTTTAATAAGTTAAGACTTATAGCTCTTTAACGTAGTCCTTTAAAGGCCCTTAAATACGCTTTATTTTATTAAGATCTGGTAAGAGAGGTAGCTAGTTAATAATATTAATTTCTAAATAATTAGCTTTACTCTTTTAAGCTAGGTGTTTTACCTTCTTATAAGCGCTAGTATTATCCTCTATAGTATATAAAAATCACTTAGTCTTATTATATATCTACTTTACTTAAGAATAGAGCTTTAGGTAGAGGATAGTTTTTTTATAATAAATTTAATTAACACCACCTTTACTCTTCTTCTCGCGCTTTTTTTTCTTAAATTTAAACTCCTAGCCTAGTCTACACTTCCGTTTAGGATAGCTAGAGATAAAAGAATCTTCTTAATTAAGGTATTATATATTAGTGTTTAGCTTTTAGAGTATGCTATACTTATACGTCTCTAGAATTATAATAAGTGCTCTCTTTATATTAACTATATTCTATTTCCACTTATTCTACTTATCTATTACTACTTTTAAATAAATTATTTCCTTTATTATTTTACGTTCCTAAATGTAAAAAGCCTTTTAATGGTTTTTATAGATTATATTTTAGAATATAACGCACTTAAAAGTGTTTGCTGGCGGGTGAGATTAATTAAATAGATTTAAGCCTTTTAAGCATAATACTTTCAAGCGTTTATAGTAATAGTTACTTTCTATTATTTTTTTATTAGTAAAAATAAATATACACCTAAGTAGAAGCTCTTTAAGTGTTTATTTAATAAAAGAGAATCCTAGCCGCGCAGTGCGGCCAGTTAAGCTAATTCTTTTAAAAAGAAACTATTTTAAGAATCTCTATCTTCTTAAGCACTTTATAGCTTGTTATATATAGTATTTAAATACCTAGTTTCTACTCTATAATACTTACAGGCCAGGTTCGCTATAATGATATTCTATATAATAATTTTCATACTAGTATAATTTACTACACTAAGAAAATTTTAATTTCTATACAAAATCCACTTTATAACAATATTTAATATATTGCTTAATAAATTGTTTAAATTGTTATAGTAATACCTTACTAGTTTATTATAAACACTAAGTAAAAAAGTTTAAAAAAATTTCCTATTTTTAGTTACTTTATTTAAGTTATAAAGCTTATATATAGTATTATCTTAGTATTATGGCTTGCTCTACTAGGTTTAGTAGTACTTACTTAGCCTCTTTAGTTTCTATCTAGTCTTTTGCTATTTTTCTCGTCTATAAAGGGCGCCCTGCCCACTTTAATCTTTATTTTTACTTAACTATTCTTTTTATTCTATAGGTTAATTCTTCCTTTCTAGTATCTTATATCTTTTTTTTATTTTTGTTTTATTTTGTAGTATTAGTAATCCCTACGGCGCCTAACTAATCTACTTATATTTTTCTATTTATTAACTTTAGCTAAGTTTTTTTAGTTCTCTTAGACTTAATACACAGTTCTTATACTACTTCTCTTATTAATAACTATAAGTTTTGTGTTTATAGTTTATAAGATTCCGTCCCCTTACGCCTTTCTAGCTTAGTTTTAAAACTAGGTTAATTACTTACCCCTGTGTTATTCTACTCTATTTCTTTTTTTTTATCTTCTAAGATAATCAGCCCGCGCATGCCTGGAAACTACTTTTAAAAAAATCCTTAACTCTAAGTATATACTATAATAAGATGCATAAAGCTTATAAAAGTATAGTAAATATAGTTAGTTTATAACTATAGTAATCCATCATGTAGTGCCCCGTCCAGTTAAGAAAATATCTTATAATAATAAGGCTACGTTTTCCTTCTATATGCGTCTTTCTCTACTAGATAGAATTAAACAGTATACGTGTCTTAAATAAACTCTATTATATTATATATATCTGATATAATTAGGGTTGAATTTATAAGAATAGAAAGCAGTATAATATCCACCTAATATCTATTTAACTAAATATAAACTCTATTTTATTAGAACACTATCACGTGGTCTGCTATGCCATTTTGTAATTACTAAGTAATAGCTATAGAAATAGCTAATCCTAGATCATTTAATCAAATAGAGAGTGAGCTAGAGATTATGTGACTTTAGATATAAATAGTTCTAAAATCCTATATACATAATAGCTTAGCATACTTCCCTTTTATATAAATAATTAGTAGTAAAATGAAATGGCTTAGTTAATATTAAAGTATAAGTTAGATAATAAAGACGTGGTTAGGAAAGCTTTAGTAACAGACCTAAAAAAAAAAATATCAGAATAAGAAAGTAGGAGATGGGATTAATATAATTATAAGTACTTACTCCTTAATTATTAGCAAAGCTAAGATAGAAAGGCTATATAAAAAAAGGTACTTATAATATTAGGCTAGAAGTAATATAGAATATAGTAAGATACTAAAGTTAACTTATAAGAATAAATACTGTCACACTCTATAGTCTAGGAAGATTTATACTTTAAATTATAAGCTTTATCTCTTAACTATATTAGAGCCTAGCTGATGTAGATTGTTAAGCCTAATTATCTTTTTTACTTACTAATCTCTCTTATATTCGTCTTTAACATTGCCGCGATGGTTATAGTTAATATAAAAGTAGTAAATTTCTTTTAATCTTATATTCTTATATATAGTCTATCCCTCTCTCAGCCTCCAAAACTACTAGTTCCTTATAAGAAAAAGGAGGAGGAGGAGGAGGAGATAGTGTTTACTTAATCTAATAATTAATATATCTTAAAGATAAACAATAGAGACCTTATTACCTTTAGTAGTAATAAGAAAAATAATAATAAGTTTCTTATAAAGTAGTTACTATTTTCTAAACTGTTTATAGATACTGCTGTAGTTATGCCTTTAAAGTTTATATATACTTTTTATTACTTAAATAAGTAAGTCTTAAATGACTATAAGAAGTCTAGTAATAAAGTAGAACTAATACCGCCTTATTAGGTACAGAATAAAGGAAGTAGAAGTATCTAAAATAAACTACTAGTCCTTTTATAATCTCTATATTAGCTTTTAGCGAGATAAGGAGTTATATACTAACTATAAACAAAAAACCCAATTATAATTAATAAGAATAATAATAATGAGATGTAATTAATTTTTAGTAATATTAACTATATTAATACTAAGTAAAACATAAAGCTATGTAAAAAATTTTTATTTAATAGTATTATCTCTAAACTATAGGCGCTGCTTTATCTTTCTAATTTACTTAACTTAAATAAACTAAAAAAAGTATTATTCTTAATAAAATATAAACTCTCTCTTTTTTCTAATAACTTGCTAATATAATTACTAAATAAGACTAAACTTAATCCTAACAGGATTACTTAAAATGCTTAAAAGAAGTTAGTACTAAAAAATTTACTTAGTAATTTAAATAAAAAATTTACTAAGTAAGATAACAAAGAACTTACAGAGCTCCTTAATAAAATAATTTAGTTTTTAGAGAGTAAGGAAAAAATAATAGTAGTTATTTCTCTAAAGTTATTTTCTAATTTTATTATATAGTTATTTCTTTATATTAATAAGAAGCACTACCTAAATAAGTAGACCTTTATAAAATAAATTAATAAACTAGTTAGTAAGCTAGTTAGTAAACTAGAGGTATAAAGCTAGTATAAAGAAAAATAATATTATTAAAATAGTATTTAAGAGATAGCTAATAATACTTAGTAGCTTAATAATAGTAATCACTTTAATAACTTTTATAAAAAAAAGATAATAATAATAAAGAACTAAGGCTACTTATAAAATAGTAGAAGAAATTTCTAAGATAAATAGATAATATTACTCTAATATCTTTAAGTAAACACTATTTATAACGTTAACTTAAATATTATTTTAGTTTTATAAATAATATTAATTATCTCTTAGTTAAGTCTGAGGCTTTTTTAAACTCTAAAAAAGATAAATTAAGTAGTGTTTTATAGATATCTTAAAGTATTTTTATTATATAGGAGCTAATAGTCGCTACTAAGTATTAAAAATAGCCTTTTTAAGGCTTCTTAAAATACACTATAATTAATAACAAAATAATATATAATATAGTGTTTAAATTATTATATGTTTTAAAATATATTAGCTTACTAATTAATTCTATAGTACTTAGTATTTTTTTTAATAGGAAGATATTTATCTCTTTTATAACTATTTATAAGATATAATTATAACTAAAAATGTTTTTAATAATAAAAGAGACTAAGCTAAAGCGTAGTAAATAGACGCTAAAAGAAAATAAAACTTTATATAATATAAGAGAGAATAGTTACTTCTAAGATAAAATACATAACACTCTTCTTTATTAGATAAAAGATATAATCTAAATAAGATATTCTATTAAACTAAAAAATTAGCTTTATTATATTATACTGCTAAAGTTAATATTCTATATATCACTTTAAACTAGTAAATTAAGAACTATAGAAAGTAATAAATATGCCTCTATATAATAGATATAGAATAGAGTTAATTATAATAGAATTAGTTATATTCTAGGTTTAATAAGTTAAAGTAGACTTAACAGACAGGTTAAAACAAACACTATTATTATAAACTATTAAAAAGATATATAAGGCTGTTAAGTGCTGTAATTATATAAAAGTTTAATAACTTAAATTTTTTTTTAACTTACTTTTTCTCTTTATATGCTTTTTATATATCTTTTGTATATAAAATATACTAGAAGTATATAAAAGCACACTTAATATAGCTTTTTTATATTATTCTTTAATATAATAATATTATTACTTTAGTCTTAGTACTAAATTAGGATATTAGTTCCACTACCCAGCCATTTATATATAATATTAAAATCTTATTAGTATTAATCTAATTACTATATTTAATATATAAAAAGAGTTTTTACTTATTATTTTTTATATCTAATTAAATTATTACCCACTCTTGACGATGTTACCTGAATGAAACGGTTTCTAAAATAATTTTTTAGTTAAAAGATTCTAAGACTATAGTACTGCACGTTTAGGTAATTATCTAATATACTTAGAAATATTAATAGCTAGAAAATTAAGATAGAAGAATATATCCTTAATAATCTATTAATATAATTAGTAATGTAATAGAATATGTTAGCTTATTTATTTTATAATCACTTAATACTTAATTACTTTTAGAAAGAGTATATTATTTAATTTTATTTATAAGTTATTAGACTAAATCTATCTCTCAGCTCCCTAAGGCATTCTATTAATAATAAAAGTATATTAATAATCTATTTATTAATAGAAAACCCAGCGGCTTTAATAGTTTTCTTAGTAATATATTAAAAAAAACTATAAAAGTCAGCACCGCCGTGTGGGGTGCTAAAAAACATAATACTAATTATAAACTTAAAAATATTTTAAAGATATTTTTAGCTATAATAGTAGCTACTTAACCTCTATATTCTAGTAATACTAAGTTAATTTATTTGAGATATTTTCTAGTAGTCTATTTATAAACAGTTAGGATATTTTAAATAGAAAAAGTTTATTAGAATACTTTTATTAATTCTAAATTAGCTATATAACTTTATTACTAAGCGTAGCGAAGCTTCTTTTATTTAAATAAAAAAATTAAAATTTAAAATCTTGCTAAGATAGCACTGAGGTTTCTTATACCTTTATTAGTTAAAAAAAATAAAGATTCTCATGCTTTTATTAGTTAAAAAAACTTATATTACGTAAACAGTTTAGTTATTCTATACTAGAGAAATATTAAAATTTACTAAAAATACTTACGTAACTAATACTTTAATGTCTTAACTAATATCTCTTTTACGTAACTTCTTTTACGCTACTTTTTTAATGGATTTGTTTTTTTATAACTAGTATAATAGCTCTAAAGATATTGCTATAGATAAAACAAGCTATAGTACTTAGAAAGCTAGGTGTTTATACTATAGAAATATTAATACACTACGTGTATATACACCTATATCTATTTATTAAAACTCTATAGCTAATTATCTATATAGCGGAAGCATAAAGCCTTATTATCTCTGCCTTTTATTTCTTATTACTTTATACTCTTATTTTAAGTAGTTATATTTATATAACACCCCTTGTGTAAAGCCTTATTATCTCTGTCTTTTATTTCTCACTGCTTTATATCCTTATTTTAAGTAGTTATATTTATATAATATTCTACACCCCTAGCTCTATATTTTATGCTATAGAATTTTTTAATTATACTATATAATCTTTTACTCCCATAACGGCGACGCGGTCCTCTTAGTTATTTATTAAATAAATTAAATAATAATAATACCCTAGTCTAAGCTAACGCTTATTATATTTAAGCTAAAGTTTAGAAATAATATTATTTTAAGTATTAAGTAGGTAATAAAGTTTCACCTACTTTATTTATCTTATCTTTAATAAGATGCTAGGAGAAGCTAAATTAGTTTTTTTAATTAACCCTTCTATCCTAAGCTACTAAGCTAAACTAGTCTTTTTAGTTAACCTTTTTATCTTAAGATATAGAGCTAAATTAGTTATTATATTTAATATCTATATCTTAGAATACTATAGTTAATAAGTTCTCTTTTTCTACTTTATTTACTTTTTCTAATTTAGGTCTATCTTATAACCTGCTGTTACCTGACCCTTTTATAGATTTTTTAAGTAATATTTTTTTAAATAACCCTACCCTTAGCCTTATGGATTAAGAACTTATTAAGAGATTTTACACCCGCCTTAATAAGCCTATAATAGAGACCTATAGTACTTGCAATAAACACTAGTTTAATATAAAGCTTATAAATAGAAAGTGCTTTATTTGCTATAAAGATAAGGTTAAATACTTAAGGCTTAAAGATAGCTCTTAAGATCCTAATTTTATGCCCTTATTTAGTTATGATAATGAGATAGACTTTAGCTTATAGCTTAAAAAGCTTCTAAAACTTTCCCCTATAAAGAAAATACTAATTACTTAAGTATATATCTTTATAGAAGTCCGCTAATATTAAGGTGCTTAATATAAATATACAGGGTATATTTACTACTTTTTATATAATATTAAAAAGATTTTTAGTTTATTATTTTTTATATTTTAAGATTTTAATATTATACTCCTTAAGTTACCCCGCTCTTCTGGTGATAATCATAAACGTATTAACTAATAGTTTTAGAATAACTATTATATATAGTGTTAGGTAGTTTAGCATTAGCTACACTTCTTATAACAGAATTATAATAACTATAAAGATATTACTATTAATAATAAAGCCTTAAGCGCTCTCCCTAATGATGATTATGTTAATAGTAATTTACCTACTATTAAAATAAATAAAGTATCTTCTACGTTTATTTAATAGAAATAGTCTATAAATACTATATAAGGAGGTCTTATTTATAACTAAGCTACTAAGAGTTTAGACACTAATACAGATATACCCTATAAAGATAATAGTAAAAACGGTAGTAATAATAACAGTAAGAATAGTAATAAGAATAATAGTAAGAATAATAGTAAGGATAATCCTGCTCCTTAAGTTACTATAGTCCCAGATCTAGTTTCTAATACATAGAAATTAGAGATTCTATAGTATTAGGTTAGAGCTTTAGTCTTACTATCTATAGCATTTATCTAATACACCTCTTTATTAGAGTTTAACTGTAGTAAGGCGTTACTAAGTAGGGCTTTTCTAATATACTTTTCTATAAATATAAAAGAGTACATAAAGCCTTATTAATAATATATTAACTATAAATTCTATATTAAATATATGTTATTATATAAGAATAGTCGCATAGCACAACATCCGTGCTTTTATTACGTGGTATTTAATATAATTATAAGAAAGCAGGTAAACTTAAAGTCTAAGTTTTTTATATTAAGAATGTCTAATAACGAAGATATCTCTATTAATAAGCTTTAGAGTGCTTTTAAGGATGACAGTTTCTAGTTTATAGCTATACTAAACTTAGTTATATATTTTACTAGAGCCTTCTGTAGGACGCGCCCTTTTTAGACAGGTAAAAATAAAGGTCTTAAAGCTATAGTATATAATTCCATTTCGCTATTTACTAGAACTAATACTAAGACTAATACTAAGACTAATACTAAGACTAATACCTTTCTAGATACGGTAGTTAAGGAGTCTAAGTTTATTTATTACTTTCTTTACAGCTAATTATTATTAGGATGACCTAATATAATATCTATCTTAATATAATAAGTAGAAGAACGCTATTCCTACTACTAGGATTAAAATTATACGTAATAATGTTTAGGACAATCCCTATATTATTACTTATTACTTTTACTAGTGTTTTTAAGCTTTTAAGGATGAGGTACTTACCCCTAAGTTTAGTATTATTAACAGTTAGAATTATTTTAAGTAATAGAGTTATGGTAGTATTTATAACTATAGTATATATTATTATAGAGACGCGCTAAATCCTGATAAGGAGCTCTTTAATAAAGATAACCACAAGGCTTTAGCCGAATTTACGAGGTTTTAAAAAGTATATATTTCTGCTATATATTCTTAACTCTAGTTTTAAGGTATTACTAATAAAGGATCGCCTCTTTCATTTACCTATTCTAATATAACTTAAGACTTTAAGTAATTGTTCTTAATCTTAACTAGGATTTAAATTTACTATTATATAACAGAGTATTGCTTAAAGTTTAATAAGAAAATAAAATAGCTTAAGTGCTGATTTTCTATTTCCTAGCTATTTACTAAATTCTTTACTATTTACCGTAATAAGGGTAAGTCATACTATCGGTTTTACTCTATATATAATTATTCTTAATTAAATCTATATTACTATATACTCCTAATGGGATAGCTGGCTAATACTGATATTTAATTATATACTAGTACTGCTAGTATAATAGTATATAGTAGGAAATATACCACTAAGTAGAAAAAGCAATCTAAGGACTATAAAACTATAATTACTAGAATTTTATTTAAACTTAATTCTAAAAGGCTGTTACACTCTTTTGTTATAAAGATAATAAATAGACTTATTAGTAAGTGGGACTAGTCTATTTAGAAGATTTCCTATTTTCTCTTTAATCTACCTTTAGTTTATTGCTCTTGTTAGGTACTTAATGTTAATTATTAGCTAGAGAAGGACCAGCTAAATACGTACTATTTTAAAAAAAAAGGTAGTAAAGATAATAGAACTCTTTATTATAATAAGAGTCTTTTCTAAAAGTATAAAGATTATTCTAATTTATCTAATCTTTCTTTTCATAATTTTCTTCTTAAATATAACTATACTGGCGATATGAAGAAGAGGCCTTAAGCTAAGCTAAAAGTTTTAAACTTTATACTCTAGTATTATTTTAACTATAATCTAGTATAGTTTACTTATGTTAAACTTATACTCCATTATCCGTTTTAAGAGATAAGTAAAATTCTTTTATTTAAGAATAGAATCTTTATTATATATAAGGAGGCTTATTAGCACTATAAGTTCTACTATAGTCATCTATAAAATAATTTATATAAGAAAGAAAAACTATCTACTAAAGAGAATAATTCAGACCTTAAAGACATTAACAAAGAAGAGAAAGATTTTAATTTATTTTAGAAAAAATTAGCCACTCATTAACCAGGCATATAGGGTATTCTAGTTAATAGAAAAAACTTAAGAGATTATCTTAAAAATTGCGTAATAAATTAGTTTACCTAAATTAGTATTTATGACCTTAATCTCTTTACGTACTAGAAGTAATAAAAGGCTAATTATTCTATTAACCTTATTATCTAGGCTAAGAGAACATATAAGACTCTTACTAAAAAATAAAAGTTATTTAATAGGCTTATTATAAACTACTATTAGTTAATTTTAGTTAGAGAAAACCTCTTATAATAACTAGTTAACTTAGATAGAGAAGTAGGGTCTAGAAAAATGCATATTATAGAATTTATCTTTACTAAGCTTAATAACCTAGCTACTACTTATAGATATTATTCTCTAATAATTTAAGTAGTATTTATAGGTTATGCTGTTTATAATATTTCTAGCAAGACACTAAACGCACTATTCTATATTCTAATTAAGAATATAGAGTTTACTAAGTTATTATTATAAGCTATTTAGGCTCTCTAAGCTACGTTTAAAAATATTTAGTATCTAGTTATAAATAAAAAATCTATAATTAGCTTAAAGATACTAGCTTAAGTTAATTTACGGTGTAAGAAGATTTTCCTATTATCTAGTTATCTCCCTTTTAGTAGCTTAAGTGTGGTCTTAGCTGAAGATTTCTTTTAACTTCTATCTATAAATATAAGGCTTTTATATAATACTTATATATTTTAGAATACAAGTAAGACGTTCAGGCAGCAGCTATATTAATAGTTTAAGAAATCTATTATCCTTAACGTTATAATATGATAGTAGGGCTATAATTAGGAGACTTTTTATAACACGTTAGATTATTTTTATATTAGAAAAATTATAGTTCAGAACTAGCTTTTATTTACTACTAGAATTTAATTAACGCTTTTTATAGATGATATTAATTTATTCCAGAATATAATCTATATCTACGCTAAAAGGGCTTAAATTTAGAAGTTAAATTACTATTAGCTATAAAATTCTAGTTAACTTATAATAGCTATTACAGCTAGCTATAAGGGCGTAGGAGCTGAAAAGTCTATTATAAAAAAAACTAGAAACCTTAAATTATTACTTTCTTTAAGTATTAGCTTATGGGTTATGTTTATGGATAATATATAAATAAAAAAAGACCTAGTAAACAGTGCTCTAGGTATATTAAATAATATTATATAATTAAGTAATATTATAAACTCTTAAAAAAAAGCCCCTTTAGCGTTACTTGTTACTTTTAATGATTATAATAAACTATCAGTATATAGAATATTAGGTAGGAAAAATATAGTACTGATTTTTTATTACTATTAGAATTTTTAGTGTGGGAAAGTTATATGTTTATAGACTTAATTCCCTTTAATAATAGCTTATGCTATTACTATTTATAAATCTCAGAATATTACTATAAAACAAACGGTGTTAGGTATTTTAGATGAGAAAGACTTTATTTTTAGATTAACTTATATAGCTATTTCACGCTACAAGACTCTCTAGGGTGTGTTATTTATAAATACTTTTAACTTTTAAAGGTTAAAGTAAAAAAAGAGTAATATAACACGTATAAGACAGGCTAATATTAATAGATGACTTTAATATCAAGTTACAGCCACTAACACAGTATTTAGATCTTAAAGGAAGGAAATATGTATATAGTTTAGTAAATTAATACTAATTAATACTAACTAATACTGACTAATACCTGGGACTTTGTTATTTTATATCTACTTTTACCTAAACCCATTAAGCAGCTTAATCTATATACTAATATCTTTTAGTATAGAATTATTATTTTCTAAAAGTTAGTGAAGTAAGTGCTTAGTATTGTTCTTATTAAAATTCCAAAAGTAAAACTCCTTAGTTAAATTTCTAATTATATTAGACTAAAAAGTACCTAAAAGACCTATGTATTCTAATATAGATGCTAACTAAATTTCGGACTAAAGATAATGACTATAAAATTATGCTATAGTGACTACTACTATAATAACACGCTCTAAACAGCTAAATAAGCTATAAAAGAGTGGAATTAAATAGTTACTAATTAAATCTAGTTTAAGTGTTAAGACGCCATGTTTAATGGCTAGAGTATATAAGACTTTTAAAACAGGAATCTTAATTCTATTAGTAATATATTAATACCTTAATTAATATCTTATTTTATAGTAGATGCTAAGTAGTAGGGCTGACTTCTCCTTAGTAGGAATATCTTTAAGATTTATACTTCTTTATACTTAATTAACTTAGCTAAAATACTTTACTTATATTATTATTATAAGATATTTCTAGACAGATATTAGTATTAATATTAGTTTGAAATTAAGAAGATAAATACTAATCTTAAATCATGATTTACTTATAAGCCTTATAATATATTTAAAGTCTGTTTAAGTAAAGAGCTGCCTTAATTTCCTAGTAGTGCTTTTTAATATTATACTTTAAAAATATTACACTACACGCTACTATGCTATTAAATCTACTATAACTAAGTCCTTAAGCACTTAAAGCTATTCTTTAATATTAGTACTTAGCTTTACTTTATTATTATTATTTATATTATTATTACCTGTATTATTACCGCCTGATACAGTATCACTTAGAAAGAAAGATTAGAAGGGATAGTCTTTATTAGGGTTATATAGTTTTACTTTCTAAGTCTAGTAAATACCACTTTTAAACCTGCTAACGTTAGTAACTAATACTAAAACTAATATCTTACTTACTTATAGTTTTTTAATAGCCTTAGTCTTTGTCTTCTGTTTTAGATTCTTAGTTATAGATTTCTTGTTTTTTTTCTTGACAGCGTTAATTTCAGCTATATAATCTTTCACATATTTTATCTAATATTTTAAAATAAATTTATTTATCGTATTTTTATTGTGTATTAGTGCTAGCTTTTTATTTTCTAGATTATTATATCTATTCCTCTCTTTAGTGGTATACGCATTATTGGAATATTTATTATCTTTTTTTTAGTGTTTATTTAGTGACGTTATAGAGGCGGGTTTTACAGCGCATTTTAGAGACATAATAAATAGCTAATAAATAAGGTATTACTAATATATAGTATTAGTCTAGGTATTAGTTTTACGCGACGTAGAAACTTATAAAGATTATTTTAGTAAAGTTAGTGCGTTAGTGTGGTTAAAATAATAAAATAAAGTTAAATAAATAAATAGTTTATATACTAAACAGCTAATAAAATGCTTATACCTTACTAAAATTTTTCTTTTACTTACTTTTACTAATTCTAACGCCTTATAAATTTCAACACTTACTTTATTACTTACTTTTATTATTAACTATTTTACTGTAATTAATATCTGTTTAATACTTTAATTATAGCTAGTATAGAGTAGGCTATATCTACTAGTTCTAATAAATCTTATAGTAAGGTTCCTAGCATAGAGCATATTACGCTTACTAATAAATCTTATAATAATATTCTTAGTATAAAGCATATTACGCTTGCTAATAAGTTTTATAATAATGCTTCTAGTACAGAGCATGTTATGCTTACTAGTTTTAATAAGCCTTATAGTAATATTCCTAGCATAAAATAGGTTACGTATACTAGTTCTAATAAACTATATAAAAATCTTTCTAGTAAGAAGTATATTACGTCTACTAGTTTTAATACGTTTTATAAAAATCTTCTTAGTAAAGCAGCACGCAAGACTGTTGCCTCTATAGATTAGTTCTTAATATTAGTTTAGGTATTAGTTAATTATAGCTAATATTTTATAGTCCTTAAGCCTTAAACGCGCATTAAATAGCTTTTAGTAGCTATAACTAGTAATAAATCTTAAGTTCTATTATCTTTATATTTTTAGTCTTTTAGTAGTAATTATAGGCGTAAGCCCGGTAGTACATTTCTTTAGTAGTTTTTTCTATATTTATATTTTATAATTAAGCTAATAATTTATAGCTAGTGCGTTATATGAGATTAAATACTATTAATACTACTAAAGACATTTATTAAAGCGTCTTCTATTCTAGTAACTAGTCTATAAGATTACTAAAAACTTTAATAATAATCTCTGGTTTTAGACTATAGCTCTTAACGCTCTGCAAGAAGCTACAGAGACTTTCTTAGTTAATATTTTCAAGAATAAGTATTTCTAGGTATTAGTTATAGTATTAGTTTAATTAGTTTTAGCTATTAATCTATCCGCTATCTATGCTAAATAAGTTATAATCTAGGCTAAAGATTTCTATTACTTCTTTTAGATTATCTGCTACTTAGCTGGCTATGCTAATTTTATTAGTAATATAAATTCAGCTTATATCACTTAAGCAGGTTATTACTAGTAAAGGGTAATTAATAAGAAATAAAGCTAAATATATAGAGCTTAGCATTAGGTTGGAGTTAGGTATCTTATTTCTAAATAGAAGTTTAGGTAACTATTCTAGGCTTAGAGATAATTAAAAATCCATACTTTAGCCTTCTAATAAGTAAACTATAAGTAACTTAAAATTCTAAATTAAATATATAATATACTTCGCTACACTCAGCCTTCTAATATTTATATTAGCTTTAGTATTTTACTTTAATTTTATTTACTTTTATAAAAGTAATAACTATATACTATAATTTTCTCTTCTACGTAATAGGACACCTACTGTGCTGGGATAAATCCAAGATATTTTAACTTTAAACTAATTTAAAGTCTTTATATATATTAAAATATTTATAGTAGTGTATAAGTATAAATTGCGCTTTTTAGCTATTTTTAAATACTAAAAACTATATTTATCTTAAATATTATAGAAACGTGGCTGCTAGTTAACTGATTTCTATAGAGTATATAAAGTATATTTTAGAAGCTATAATAATATTTCTCTACTATAACGCCACCATTATCGATTTTTCTTTTTTAAAAAGTTATAAAAAGAACTAGTTTAAGTTATAGAATTATATTATAATATTAGATAACCTTTCTTTAAAGTATACTTAGTATTAGAAGTAATTTTAAATTATTCCACCTCATAAGTTAGTACTTACAGGAGATTAAAGTTCTATTTTTAAATATTTATATAATCACGTTATAAATTAATATCTTTATTAAGCTAGATTTTTTAATTTTTTACTTAAGTTTAACAGACTAATACTCTTTAAGTAAGATAAAGTTTTTTATATAAAAAAATAAAAAACTTAGCTTAATAACGTTATAATTTCTCTATATAAAAAAATAAGTTACTAGTTTTTTAGTATTATAACTTTCTATTATAGCTATTTAAATATGCATAGTGAATACTTAAGACTATATAAAATTTACTTAAAATAATATTTAATTATACTTTTATATTTTTACGCCGAAAATGCGATGAATGCTAATTTTTTATTATATAATAATAAATTATAAAAAAATGCTAGTATTCCTGTTTATTAAAGTAATCTATTTTCTTATTAGAAAATAAAGTAGTAAATTTCTATCCCTTCTATAATAATCTTATTCTCTATAATCTTTATATTTTTTTTTTTTTATATTTTATTAGTTTTCGTTCCTGCTAACGCGCTTTTACGCTTTTAATTTTATTTTTTTAATATTTTTATAACTTATAATTTTTGTTTTTTTTACTATAGTTAACTTAGTTAATTAGTGAACTTTAGCTTTATTATTTTATTTAAATAAAAGTTAATTTTCATCCGCAAGAAGAGCATATTTAATAAATAATATTTAAATAATATTAGTAAACTTCTATAAGCACTATTTACTTCTCTTATTAAGTATATATATATTTTATTTAATTAGGTTATATAGTAATATAAGAGCCTCTGCTGTTACTAGTATCTAAAATATCTTATTTTATAAATAAAATCTTAACTTTATTTTATTAGCTTATAGAATAGCTAGTTTAGTAGGAAGCTTCTAAATATCTTTAAGTACTTTATTTAAGTTAAATAAAAATAAACTAGTTTTAATTTATTTTATTTTAATATTATAAGGAGTGAGCGCTCTCTCTTGTGCTAAGTTATAAAAAAACATAAAATACTTTTTACTAATTATATTTATATTTTCTTAATATAGCTATTTAATCTAGTTGTGATATACTATCTTTAGTAAACTAAATACTCTAATATTACAAAACTAAAGCTTATAAAAGGTATAAGAAAAAATATAATATAAATAAATATTATTTTTAAAGTAATATTCTAGGATTTTAAGCGTTTTATGTGTTCTAAAATTATTATAAATTAAAATACATAGCTTCTAATACGTTCGCGCTTTAGTTTAGAAATTAAATATATATTTAAACTACTTTAAGCTAATTTTAGAGTTAGTATATTTAAATTTAAAATACGTATAATACTATCTAGAGATAGAATATATAGTCTAGTTACTTTAATAGATTATAGCTAGCTAGATAATTATTAGGGGGAGAAACTTATTATTTATAGATATATACTTAATTAAGTTAAAGCTCTAAACTAGGAGTATAAGTATAATATTTTTCTATCTAGGAGCTAGAAACCTATATATATAAGTCTATATAAAAGAATATATTATTTAAGGCTGGCTTATTACTATTTATAATAAATTATTATATTATATTACTATATATGATTAGTCGTTATACTATGTGATTTAGAATTTAATTAATTATAATTACTATTATCTACTTAATACCTATATTTTTATAGTTTTATAAATTATTTTTATTTATAAGAATTTTAATAAAGCTGAGCATGTATAGTATGACTTTTATTTTATATATATTATAAATATTCTCTAGCAGAATAAGTTAAAGCTTTAAATTAGAAAAATAAATATAATAATTTTCTATCTAGGAGCTAAAGACCTATATATATAGATTTATATAAAAGAATATATTATTTAAGGCTAGCTTATTACTATTTATAATAAGCTATTATATTATATTACTATTTATAATTAGTTATTATATTACGTGATTTGGGATTTAACTCTTCCCCTATGTTATAATCTTAAAGGGCTATAATACTTCTAAAGAATCTCTTAATCTTTTTTTTAAAAGCTTTTAACTAGAAGACTAGTCTTTTTTATTTAATTTATTACTCTATTTAGAGCGTTCTAACTCTAATTTTTTGCTATATTTTCTAACTATTAAGTAATTAGGCTTTTTAGTATCTTTTTTTAACAAAAAGTTCAGTCAGTTCGCTAAGTCTTTATATATAGGCTTTAGTAAGACTTTAGTAAATATATTAACTAAGTTATTAATTATTCTAATATATTAAGTGTTAATAATTCCTTTATTAATTTTTTTATAAATGAAGTAGTGTTTCACATTGATATATTTTAACCTACTCTAGAATTTCAGATTTCTAGTAAGCTTTAAGGCTAAGTTATTATTAATATATAAAAAAACTATATTAATATAAACTCTTAGAATATAAAGATTATTAATAAAGCTTTAAATTTATACTGCTTTCTTTATAGCCTTTATATTTATAATATATTTTATATTTATTATTAATATAGCAACCGTCTTTTGTCTCTAAGATAATTAGGATATAGAATTATTAATAAATATAAATATTTATTTAGTTATTAACCTACGCGAGTCCTCATAACTAGTAAAATTACTATTAATAAATTTTTTAAATTAAAGGCTATATTTACCCGAATAGACAATTCCCTTTCCTAGATTATTTTTTAGATATGTAAAGATGCGGTTAACGGTATTTATATATATCTAATTTAAATTAAACGCGTATTAAGCTACATATTCTATTATAAATATAATATCTAGTTTTATTTAATTACTAGTAAAGTTAAGTAATTTAACTTTAGATTAGTATTCTATATAAAATTTAGAATAAGCAATATAATTATTTTATTTAAAAAACTTAATATCTTTATTTAGAGGTATTTTTATTAATATAGTTTAACTAAAACTATACTTAGTAATAATCTAGTTAATATATTTTTTCTAGTGAATACGGATTTCTTTAGGCTTTTATTTAATATATATTCCTAAATACCATAAGCACTCCCTTTTATTAGTTATTAGAAATATTCATAAAATTTTAGTCTTAAAGTTAAGAATTACTTAAATATTTTTTCCTATAATATTAACGTTATCTATATAGACTTTGAGTATAAAACTAGTACTGTTATTAATAAAAATATATAAATTATAAACTAATATATACTAATTTTAGCTAATTAAAGTGTCCTAAAGTTTTTAATATTATATATAAAGTAATTACATTAATCTGTAAAGGGCTTTAATAAGTATTAAATAAAAACTATAAAATAATTTAATATCTTTAAGAGCTTTTATATAGACTAGTTTATTTAAATTATTATTTAAGAAAATAGTTTTAACGTCCCCTTAGTAAACTAACTAAAAAAAAATAGCTACTAATATTAGTAGGATATAAGTTAAAGTAGACTTAACTATAAAAATAAATATTTTCTTATAGTTAATTTCTTTTTCTTCTTAGAAACTTTTAGTAATTAAATAAGATTTATATTTAATAAGCTGTTTATCTAGTTTATATTTATTAGTATTTATTTATTAAAAGGTAATAGGTTTAACTCCTTTAAAAATTAGAACAACATTTTAAGTATCTTTTTTTTATAAGAATTTAGTTCTTTTTTCTTAGTCTTATAGTACTTTGTATTTATAGTTCTATTCAGCTTTAGTTTAAAAAGCAGTAAATTATATTTATTATATACTAATAAACTAAGTTTAAATTACTTAAGTTTATTTTTAATAGCTTAATACGCAGTATTAATTTTAATTTTATTTATATCTTTATTAATAACTTATTCTTTAGTTTGTATGTTTTTTTTATTAGCTATAAGTTCTTCTAAGCATCTCTTATAGCCTAAAGTTCTTTAGAAATATTTATCTTTTTTTAGCTAGTATATAACTTATAGTTATCTCAAATATATTATTCCTTTAGATTATTTATTTTAAATAGTTAAGTTACTTAAAATTTATATCTTCTATTAGATTACTGGTATTTGTAATTTATAGCTTTATTATTTCTTTATATAGCTTTTACGCATAAATAGTATAGTTACTTTTTATTATAGTTATACTTTTCTATTTAGTAGTATATATATTTATTATCTAATAATTTCTTTTTATTTAGAAAGCCTATAGATAAGAAGCTAAATAAAAATAGTATATCTAGAACTTAATATAATATAAATAATAAGCTATTTAGTATATTATAAATATAATTTATCTTTTATTTAATATATCTCTTATATGGTTAGTTATGATTATAATTTTTTTTTCTTTTTTTAGTACTGTATTAAGCGCATGAAGGGGAGACTTTAAGCTTTTATTATTTATATAATAAATATAGCTAGTTAGTATTATATTTATTATATAAATATCTTTTATTACATGCTAGCCTTTTTAAAGTATATATATAGTATTTTTAATTTTAATAAACTAGTATAAACCTAAGCTGTTCTTATATTACCTATATATTCTTTTTTCTTTTATTTATTCAGGCTGTATCTTTTTTTGCGTTTTTAAAATTCTAGTTATACTATCTATTTAGTTTTTTATAATCTTTATATTATAAACTGCTAGGGCTTATAAGATAGTATTTATTTTTTAATTAGAAATATAATTTACAAAGCAGATCTTACTATAGCTTTTTTCTAATTTCCTTTATTTTATAATAGTTTCTAAAAAGAATAAGACACTTAATTTCCCTTAATTAGAGTTTGTATACTATCTTTTTATTTTTATAGTTTAAGTATAATATTCTAGTTATTAGTATGTTATAATTACGAACTCTTTAGAAACATCTATTATATTTATTATTATTAAGTAAGTAATTCCTTATATGATGTTTTCTATATTTTATAATATAATCCTAGTATACTTACAAAATTATGCTATTATTTAAGTAATATTATAAATTATTATTAGTATCTAATACTTTTAAAGGTGTATTAATTTAGTTAATATTATTTTAATTATAAATAGCTTAATAGTTCCTATTTTATGTTAGTATTATTTTATTAGTATTTTTACACTTAGCTATACTAACGTGTTTAGGTTAATTAAAGTATTTAAATATAATTATTAGTTCTACTATTTTAGTATTATTTTTATCTTTATTATTTATATCTTTAACCTTAGACTGTGATTAGTATATAGTATTTATAATATATAGTTTTAGTTATAAAAGAGATTTTATTTTCTTTAAAAAAGAATAAACATTACTGTTTTTGTTCTTACTACTAAATATCTTATCTTTATTTTCTAAGGAGAGTTGCTTTGGGATGTTAATATCTAAAATAAAAACTCTATCTTTTAAATAAAATATATTATAAGAGTTATTTAGTTTCTTACTATTCTTAACTTAAGTAACACTAATTTAATAGATCTTATACTTTTTAGGAGAATAGATATAATATATTATTTTATTCTTATATCTAATAAGATAGTCTAACTAGCTATAGGGGCTATATAACTTTATTATTTTAATTATATTTTAAAATTCTAAAGGATATATAATATATGCTCGGCTGCCTTATATATATTCTCTTATAAAAATAGATTTAGTATTCTTTAGTGCTTCATATAAAGTCTTTATATCTTTTTTATATAGTATATATACTAGAGTTTAATTTTTAAGCTAGATAGTATATTATATAGCTTTAGGCTAAAAATTCTTAAGAATACTAAAAATACACAGGAGTTCAGTGCCTTTTTCTAAGATAATTTTAAAAACTTATTTAGATATAAATATTTCCTATACTATCAACACAGTCTTTTCTTAAATTATATAATTAATTCTTTTAATAACTCTATTCTAGTAATATATATAAGATTTAATAAGTTTTTAAGTAATAGAATAAATATTATATTATCTACTAACTAGTTTATTCTTAAATTCATTATCTAAATAATAGTATTAAATAGTGATATTATAGGTCTTCTAGATAAACTTAACTAGAGATTTAAAAATATTAAGAAATTAATATTTATAGTTAAATTATGCACTCTAAGTATACCTAGTATAGTTATTAGTAATAAATAGAAAGTATTTTATACTATTAAAACCCTTAATTAAGTATAGTCCTTATATGTTAATATATATTATCTATCTTAGCTTTTAAGTTTAGTGCTTAGTTGAGTCCTATAGGATTTTAACTAAAGCTTATATAATTATATATACTAGATATATTATCTTAAGCTTAGCCCTAATTTATGCTGCTGTAATTTCTATTCTAGTAAAAAAATCTAATAAATTTAACATACTCTAGAATTTAAAGTGTTTAAGTTAATAATATTATTTTTATATTAAATTATTAAAGTTCACTATAGCCGTAATAATTTCCCTTAATTTAAAAGGATTAATGTTAAGTATTTTCTTAGTGTTACAATAGTATAAACTATTCTTAAAGATAGTATATCTAATTTTATGTTTTTAGCTATTAATTTATATTATATACTAGTTATTATAAACGCTAGTAAGCTTAGCTTTCTAAGTGAATATTTTATCTAAAAATAGATTATATTTCTTTTAAGGGGCATAGATAACTTCTAAGAGTAATACTATTACTAGAAATCTATTAAGATTTTTAGAAACTACTTAAACTATACCTCTGCTTTTAACTTTAAGGGTAGTAGAACTATTAGTAATACTAATATTTATTAAATAATCATTAAATAAGCAAAAAGTCTTTTTTTTAAATTATTTAATATTATTAATAATATATATATTAGCTCCAGTATCCGCTAATATATGTTTAATATATAAAATATATTAATTAAGAAAGCTCTTAAGATTTTCTTTATAAGACTTAATTTTCTAAGCTCTGAATTACTAGTACTAGCTGTTACGGACGGTAATAGCAAGACAGCTATACTTAAGAAGCTAAAGAAACTAGTAATAATAGCTAATAAAGCTCTAGAATAAAAACGTATGTTTAAGCTAGAAAGGAAGAACTGTAAGTGAACACAAGACACTTTAGCATAAGCTAAGATACAGGCTAAGAAGTAAGAATAGAAATATAAAACTATATTAGCAGATTAGGAGTAGTCATGTACGTAATAAACAAGAGCTTAATAAGTAAAAAATAAGTAAAAGCTTAGTAAGCAAAGAATAAGTAAGAAAGATAAAGATTAAGTAAGCTTACTTAAGCTCTAGTACTCTCTAGTATTCTCTAGCAGTATCTAATATACTACAGAAAGGTATATAATATACGTATGAAAGGTTTTCTATAAATATAAGACATAAAACAGCTTAGAGATATTTTGAATTCTTTATAGTTACTCTAAAATTAAAATCTTCTCTTTAAGTTGAGATTTAACCTTAAGTGAAATAGTTTAACACTATTTTATTAAATCTATTATACACTTTCTTTCTACCTTGTGATAAGACTAAACTCTATTCTGTTAAACTTAAGGCTATCTATTCCAAATACGGAAAAAGCTAAGAACTTATTAAGTAATTAATTAGGGTAGAGTTACTAATATAAAACATACTATTAAGTTAAGACAACTTATAACATTATAACTACCCTTTTAAAAGAGTAGGAGAGGACATTGGATTGATTCTAATAAACGAATTTCTAATTATAGTTTATAATAACTTATTATAAGGATAAATAAGAACTTTACTCGTTAAGTAATAATAGCAGTAAAGAGGAAGTTATAATAGGACTTTTATTTACTACTAGAAGTATATTAGAAGAAACTAAGAGCGCGTAGTAGATCATCTAAAAACAAAAAACAGCTATTATAAAGTTACGTGATACTATAATCAGTATATAGTAACAGGTTAGAGTAGTAAAGAATAAAAAAAAGAAATTATAAAGATCTAACTACCTTTTAAATTTAATAGGAACTAGGATGAACTTAAGACATTCATGGCCATAATAAACCTATACTATTAGTTTAATTAAGCTTTATTTACTACTAACTAAGATAGGATTTTAGTAGCTAGTATGAATATAATAGAAAGAGCTATAAAGTAGTTTAAGCTACTTATAAAAAATTACTTAGTAAAAGAAAACCCTAACTTAGGATTAACAGAACTTATAAACTATAATAATAATATTAGAAGAACCTTCGAAAATTATGAGAGCTTTAAGAAGGAATTAGTTATAGTCTTTAGTAAGATTAATAAAGAAACAGAGGTAATCTAAAAGTTTTAATAACTTAAGTAACAAACATTAACAGCTAACTACACAGCGGAATTTAAGTAAATCTAATTATAACTTAATTAAATAGACTAGCTATTAGTTATGATATACTATACAGGACTAAAGGACAGGATTAAGGATGAAATTTCATAAGGAAAGTAACCTAGTATATTTCTAGAGATTATTAAACAAGTAGTGACTATTAATAACTATTAGTATTAAAGAAAATAAAAAAAGAAAAATAACGCTAGGCTGGTAATTTATGTACTATAAAAGAATAAGAAAGATACTTAAATCTATAACGTAATAGAAATCAATCATGTCTTAATCAAGAACATATAAATTAATAAAAAGAAATAAGATAAATATACTAAGGAATGAATGGACTAATATACACGCAAGGCATGCCTTAGATACAGAAAACAGAAACATTTTATTAAAGAATACAAATAATAAATAGTAGACGTTAAACAGGCTTATGTCTAAACTAAAGTATTAAAAAAAATTAAGATTACTATAGTCTAAATAGAACTAGCTAAGAATTAGATAACTAAAGAGATCATTACACGACAAATTTAAAAGAAATAATGTTAAATTTATAGGAGCTATATATATCTTAAATAAGAATATAAAATACTATATTAACAGGTTAAAGATTATTTAGTGGAATAAGCTAATAATATAATTACTATTATATAAAAAGCTGCTATTAGATAATATCAGGCTAGCTTTATAAAAGAAGCTGATTAATTTTATAAGATTATCCAATAAGAAGAAGGACCCTTTAAGAAGGAAGACTAGAAATTCAGATAAAAACAAAATCAAAAAATAATAAAAGGCAAAAAGCTAATATCTATAATAATTAGATAATAAGTAAGCTAGAGATATTACTGGATTTATAGATTAGAACACTATATAGGGGAATACTATGTTACTAAATACTAGAAAGTTACTCTAGGAGATAGGATGTATAAGTACTAATAAGTAATATAAATAGCTAGTAATAAATAGTATAAAGGACTTAGTAGATAGAAATTAGCTATATAAATAAATAAGATTTATAAATAAGAACTAATACTACTTATAAGTTATATAACTTATTACTATCCCGTAGGGCACCCTGAACTAGGATGGGATTAAAATAAGAAATCTAATAAGAAACTTACTTTATTAATACTATAAATATAAGATAACAACGCCGCTGAAAGATCTATATAAAAGAAATGCTAGATATGCGGAGAAAAAACGCATATAGAATAAAAATATAAATAAACAGTGCATGCTATACGAGTTAAAAAACTAATAATAAGATAAGTACTAAAATAGATAGTATAGAAGTAGAAACTTAACACACAGCAGGAACTAATTTACATAGATTCTAAAAAAGAACTTTAGGACTTAAAGACGGAGAAATATAAATAGTTAGATTAAGATAAGTGCTAACTAGGATGCTAATATTACTAGGCTAAATACCACTAAGATAAATAGTTAGCTACAAAGTTACATACTAAATTAATAACTAAAGAATGTTTCTTAGAATAGAAGTACTAAAATTATAGAAAAGAAGTAAAGAAAAAGTATGAGATACTATTATAAGAATAATATTAATTCTAATAATACCCTATTTACGGACTTAAGGGAGAAACACTAAAGAAATAACTACCACTTAAAAGTTAATAACTAATAAAAAACTAGAAGACCAGTAAGCAATAACTATGCTACTAGAGAACTAATTTAAGGTTAAAATATAGAAACTAATACTTAACTATATATAACTTAAACGAAAACACGAAAATAAGCTATATATAGATATATATATTAATAGCTTTTAGACACAAGCACTCATAGATAGCAGAGCTAGTAAAATACTTATATTAAATAAGTAAATATAAAGATACTATATTTTAACTAGAGTTTTAGAAAAACCTGTAAGAGTAGTACGCATAAATAATAATCCAGCAACATTTAAAAGAGGTTTAATTAATCTCGAAATAGAGAATATAACTATTAAGATAGCAGATTACACAAATAACTACCGTATTAAGATTATAGATTTAGATAGTAAGGATTTTATACTAGGATAGAACTAGCTAGCATAATAGAATCTACTAATTAACTAAAAAATAAAGTCTATAGGAATTAGGAAGGACTACTACGGATAAATAAAAGCTATAATATAGATAAAAAGAGTAACTCTTTATAATACTATATTTATTATATCAGACAAATACCAGAAGGAATTTAGAAAATAGTTTATAGAAAAATAAAGAAACTAAATACCAGAACACAAGGATTAGGACTGTAAGATTATACTTAAGGAAAGAGAGAAACTAAAACCAGTACTATTATATTAAATATCTATTAAATAATAAAAGGAATTACGACAATATCTGAACGATAATATTAGGAAAGGATATTTATAAGAAAGTAAAAGTAAGGTTATATCACTAGTATTATTTATACTAAAGAAAAATAGGAAACTATGACTTTATATAAACTATTAATAATTAAATAAAATAATAGTTAAAAATTATTATCTAATACCCTTAATATTAGAACTCATGTATAAACTTAGGAGGACTAAATAGTTTAGTTTATTTAATATTAAAGATAGATACTACTAAATATAAATGGTAAGCAGGTATGAATGGCTAATAGCTTTTAAAATAAGCTATAGGCTATATAAATATATAGTCATGCTTATAGAATTTACTAACGCACTAGTAATATTTCAAGCCATTATTAATCATATTCTAAGGGAATATCTAGATGTCTTTATACTAGCATATTTTAATAATATCTTAGTATATATAAATAGAATACTAGAAGAATATATTAAATATACTAAGAAGGTATTACGAAAGCTTAAGAAACATAACTTATATATATAAACAGGGAAATGTGTGTTCCATAGGAAGGAAGTTAAGTTTCTAGAATATATTATATCTAGAAATAGAATAGTAGTTAACTTAGATAAAGCTAAGGATATTCTATTATAACTAATACTAACAAATACGAAAGAAGTTTATTCTTTTCTTAGATTCACGAGATTCTGTAGGTAATTTATTAAGGGCTATTTAAAAATTACAGCACCCTTAACAGAATTACTTAAGAAAGATTAATAATTTAAATAGATAAATAAAGAGAATATAGCTTTTACAGAGTTAAAGCAGAGATTTAAAAAACCACTAATATTAAAAATATTTAATTTAGGACTTTAAGCGGAGATATATGCAGATGTATTAGATAAAGCTACAAAAGCTATCCTCTTATAAACATAAGATAATAAATAAAAATACCTAGTAAATTTTTTATCTTATAAACTTACAACTGCCGAGTTAAACTATGATATTTATAATAAAGAATTATTGGTAATAGTTTAAGTATTTAATAAATAGAAACATTACTTGGAAGGAGCTAAGTATTAAGTTATTATATATTTAAATTATAAGAATCTAACGGCATTTATAACAACAAAGAAGCTAAATTAATAATAAGTTAGATAATAGAAATTACTATTAACTTTCAATTTCTGAATACTTTATAAATTTAGAAAAGAGAATATAGTAGCTGATATACTTAGTTAATAAGCAGACCACATAAGAGACATACTGAAAATATATAATATAATACTTAAGTAAAGACAAGACAGATCCCTAGGAAGCTTATAAATAGATATTAAATTAATAGTCATTATCGAAAACACTTAGGAAAAATAAATAAGGGAATTTAATAATAAACAACTACTCTAGAATTTAGACTAAAGAATAATTTATATACTAGATGAATTATAAACGGAGCTAATTAAAGACTAATATTTAACCGAAATGTATAGATATTAAGGAATTGAGAAGACTATAGAACGGATTAACAGACACTTCTAGATTCTAGGAATTTAGAGTAAGGTTAGGAACATTCTTTTAGAATATATTAAATATAAAAAGAATAAAGTATTAAGATATAAGAAGTATAGACTTATGTAACTAATATCTTCACTAAACAGACCATAGAAATCAGTTATAATAGACTTTATTATAGGAATACCGATAATTACTACCTTAACAGGTTAATAGTATGATATGATACTGGTTATTATTAATAGACTAATAAAGTATGCTTACTTTAAACCAACTTATACAGAAATAAAAGCAGATAAACTAGTGTTATTACTAATTAAAATACTAATTACATAACACAGGATACCATGAGAATTTATTATAGACTAAGATAAATTATTTATATTAATATTCTAAAAAACGTTTATAGGACGGCTAGGGGCTGAGTATCGCCTTTTAACAGTATTTCACCCATAAACAAATAGATAAACAGAACGGATAAATTAAATATTAGAATAATACTTACAAATGTATGTTAATGAACTATAGGATAATTAGATTAACTTACTACTAATAGCTAAGTTTATATATAACTCTATAAAGTCATTAATAATAGGAAAATTACTATTCTATATGAACTATAGTTATGAGCTGACAGCTTATCAAGAACTAAAGACACTAAATAAAATATCAGAGTTTGCAAGAACAAAAGTTAAAGAGTTATAATAACTTTATAAAAAAATTGCACAGAAAATCACCCATAAAGGCAATCTTAGTAAGAAAGTTAAAGATAAAACTAAAGTTAAAGAACTAATCTTTAAGGAGGGGGATAAGGTTTTCTTAAAAAAAGAAAATTTAGAAATAAAATAACTATCACGAAAACTGGATCACGTTAAGTTAGGACCATTCAAGGTTAAGCAACAAACAGAACCTGTGAATTACGAACTATAGTTACCTAAGGATATAAAGATTCACCTAGTTTTTCATGTCTCCAAATTAGAACCAGCACCACGCAACGCCAAACTTCAGACAAAACTCAAACTCAAGGAAGATCGTACCGAGTATGAAGTCTAATAAATTTTGGACTACCAACGATTTGGGCGTTAGTGGAAGTACCTGGTTAGATAGAAAGGCTACAGACCTGGGGACGACACTTGGGAACTAATTAGGAACTTAAAGAATAGTTCAGAGCTGATTGACCAGTATCACCAGAGGGGGCGGCAAAGGCTTGCTCTAAAGATGGGTCCAAAGCATAGGGAGAGTGCAGGACATTCTATTCGAAACTAGAGAAGGAAGGCAAAGCGGCATCAGACACTGCGGGTTGCGGTGTGCGAACTTCTCGACCTCAAGAACAAGCCTCTTCCTCTTCAAGAGCTTGAACTTCACGAATTGAGGCCATCTCTTGATTAAACATCTCTTTCTCTTTGGAATCCACTTTCGCTAACTCACGACGAAGTCGCAATTCGCGAGCACGAAGTTCAGAACGCTGATCTTCAAGAGAGTCGAGCTAGCGGCGAAGTTTTTCCTTGTCGCGATCGATACGATCCTACTTAGGTTGTGACACAACCAGGTCACACTTCACATTGCGACCAGCACAGGCTGAGCAACGACCGGAACTTAGGTTCATGAGGCAGTTGTCGCCTCGACGGGAACAGTTTGAGCAGGGTGTCGGCATGTGACGGGGTTTGTTACGGATTCGAGAAGCTAAACGGCGCGCGCGTATTAGAGATGACTCAGGACGTGTCATCGTCAGGAAACTGGGCAGGAAGGAAAGGAAGCTGAGGGTCTTATAGTTTGGAACACCGAGCGGAAGACCTGCTGCCTTTATACTGCTTATGGAAGGGAGAAACTATCTTCCGGGACGAAGACTTGGAAGAGGGGGATAATGTTACGGACGGTAACAGCAAGGCAGCTGCACCTAAGGAGCTGAGGGAACTGGCGACAACAGCCAATGAAGCTCTAGAATGGAAACGTATGTTCGAGCTGGAAAGGAAGAACTGCAAGCGGGCACGGGACGCTTTGGCACAGGCTAAGGTACGGGCCAAGAAGCGAGGACAGAGATACAGAACCATACCAGCAGATTGGGAGCAGTCGTGCACGTGACAAGCAAGGGCTTGGCAAGCAGAGGATAAGTGAGGAAGATAGAGGTCAGGTGGGCTCACTCAAGCTCTAGCACTCTCTAGCACCCTCTAGTAGTATCTAATATACTGCAGAAAGGTATACAATGTACGCATAAAGGGTTTCCTATAAATATGAGGCGTGGAACAGCTTAGGGATATTTTGGATTCTTTATAGTTACTCTAAAATCAAGATCTTCTCTCTAAGTTGAGATCTGACCTTGAGTGAAATAGTTTAACACTATTTTATTAAATCTATTATACACTTTCTTTCTACCTTGCGATAAGACTAAACTCTATCCTGTTAAACCTAGAGCTATCTATTCTAGATACGGAAAGAGCTAAAAACTTATTAAGTAATTAGTTAGGGCAGGGTTGCTAATATAAAACGTACTATTAAGTTAAGGCAACTCATAACACTAGCTTTCTCTAATTTCTGTAACTTTTTATAAGTCTTAATACTATATATCTATAGTAAAATATCAGCTACGTTTGTATAAAATATAGAGAAAAAAACTATACCTAAAATATTAATATAAGAATAAGTATTTTTAAATATAGTAAGATTAATTTCCATAGCGCTACTTATATTATTAATAGGCTTATTATTAATATTAATAATAAACCTATTCTTAAGAGAATATAGGACTTTATTAGGGTTTTTAGTTTAATAGTTTTCTTTAGTATAACTAGTCTTACTATAGCCGGAATAAATATATTTTAAATAATTTCTATTCTTATACTTTAATCTCTAGCTATTGTTATAGCTAATACTATTATTAAAGTTATTATTATTATTACTTACTTTCTTTCTTGCTCTGTTCTTAGTTTTTTTTTTTTCTTTAAATAGATTTACTTAGCTTCTTTAATATAAAAGCGTTTATAGAAATAGTTTAAGTTAGAAAAATCATCAGGTTTAGTCAAGCAAATCTAGTTATACTTTTCTTTAAAGTTATAGAAGTTTAGTAAAAGGTCATGTAGAAAAGCAGTAGTAAGTATATTATTAATTATATTATATTTAATAGTCTTAAAGTTAGCTTTAATTTAGTGTACTCTATTAGTATACTTAGTCATAAATAGGCAGTTATTAAGCTTAAGGTTATTAAGTTAATTTAGTAAGTTATCACGGGTACGCTTATTAGTAATAGTGTATTACTTTTTAATAAAATCATAAACCTTCTTAGCGTCTATATAGTCTTTAGTTTTAATCTTAATACCGTTAGAAACCCAGGCGTTAAGCAGCTTGCCTGTGAGCTTTATTTTATTCTTAGCGTTATTATGTTTATTATAATTAATCTGCTATTAAAGGGTGTTGTTGGTGGATATTATGGTTTAGGCATCATTCGCTTCGTTATTATCGTCAGTCGAGGGAGTGAAGGTCTGAGCCGTTTTCTTGGTTCAGATAGAGCGGCGAGTTTCTACTTTGATGAATTTCACAAAGTAGTTTTCTTTCTTAGGCTTAGAAGGGACGACTTCCTTGCTGGTGAGATATTTAAAAATATCATTCGCTTTTGCCGCGCGCTCAAACTCACGTTTCCAACTTATAAAGTTAGTCTTACTCTTGAGCTTGCGGTCGTCTTTAACCTCATCCACCTTGGAGTCAGTTATGTCTGGAGTCTGGGGTCTGGAGTCTGGGTCTGGGTTCTGTGATTACTGACCACTTATCCTAAGTCAAAGCATAAAAGAGAGGCTCATAACTAGTTGAAGCTCTGAACTGGGAGAACAAGTGTGATGATTTTCTATCTAGGAGCTGGAGACCTACATATATAGGTCTATATGGAAGGATGTGTTGTTTGAGGCTGGCTCATCACTGTTTGTGATGAGCCATCACATCACATCACCGTTTGTGATTAGTCGTCACACCACGTGATCTGGGATCCAACTGAATGGCCGGATCTTGTAGTTCCTTTCCGATCACCTTAAACCAGTGTGTGATCTTACCATGTATGTTATTATCGTGATGATTCCAGTCTACCGCCTTGACTTTTCTTGAGTGAAGCTCTGGATGGCGTTTCTCGAAAGCCTTGGGCCAGTTCTTGCCTGGAGGCTTGATTGTTACGGCCATTGCGGAGCGTCGACGCGCGATGATGAATGCAAGCGAACGGATACACTTCATTAGAACAGGGTACAAGTCGCTTGCAAAACCGGCTTCACCTTTCGTGCACACATAGATTCTTTGAGACCCTTGTCGTGCTAGGATTTCCTTGCTATAGTCTAACCAATCATCTGCTGTCAAGCCATAAGGATCCTAAGCTGGCTAGTCTACGGAGTTTGAGCGGTTTCGCACAAGCTTGGTACAGTCGCTTGCAAAACCGGCTTCACCTTTCGTGTACACAGAGATTCTTTGAGACCCTTGTCGTACTGGGATTTCCCTTGCTATAGCCTAACCAATTATTAGCTGTCAAGCCTTGACAGTCCCCGATTTGGCAATTCTGCGGAGTTCGAGTAAGTTCGCACAGGCTACTGTAGGCAGGTGCCTTTCCATATGGTTCAATGCATTACGCCTGACTAATCTAAGGGCCTGTTCGGTACGCAGGTTCAGATTGTTGTCAGATTACGACTCGTAAGCACCGGAGGCGTACAGGGGGCAGCCGTTAGTTTACGCCCGGTTTCTTGGCTGCTCATCAGTCATCTGAAACTCTCCTGTTCGGTAGCAAATAGTCAGATCTCAGATGCTTGGAGAGCAAATATTGAACCCTGTACTCACCTAGTGTTGCACCTCCATCGCCTGTGCCATAGGCATGTTGCCGTCGACGCCCGTCGTCCCAAAGCAAGTCGAACGACTCGCCACCGAAGCCGTATTGCCGTCGTCGCCCTCAGAGAGCCCTCAACCGACGTGATCACCGAGTTGGACGTAGACGCCGTCGCGCTCACCCTCCCGTAGTACTACACCAGGTGGTGGCAAGACTCCAAAGCTGAGATGGACGCCCAGCATGTTGGAGGTGTTTTTGGACGCCCTAGTGCTCAAAGTTGTCAAAGAAGGCATGCGGGCGGACTCTGGATTCAAGAGAGAGGCATGGACGTACGCGCTTGAGCAGGTATCAAAGGTCAACTCGTCAGTAACGCTGGATCACTGTAAAAGTAAGATAACGACCTGTAAGGAGGACTGGAAGCTCTGGAGTGGACTTACAAGATTATCTAGGTTCTCCGCGACGGAGCATGGAGTTGTAGTGGCCGATAATAAGGTGCTACAGGAGTACTTTAACGCCCATCCTAAGGCTAAGAAATTCAAGTCAAGGCTCTTAGAGTTTGAGGAGCAACACCGCCAGCTCTTTAAAGGAGTATTAGCAACTAGCCAGGACGCTCTATTAATTAACAACATTATTACTAATGACTTTAAGCCTGCGTAATCTGTCGAGCGCGATCTGTTAGTTAACACCTTATAAGTAATAGAGAAGGATAGTAATGTTAAGCAGAAGCCTTCCCGTAAGCACGCAGGCTCTTAATTAGTGGGTAGAGCCTTAAGAAAGTAAAAGCAAAAACAAACTAGTCTTAATTAATTATAGTTAGAGATTAGCTTAATGAGGGTAGAGATTAAACACTTAGTTACTCTATGTAGAGAGATAATTAGTAAGAGGCTATTATAAAATTTATATATACTTACCAGGCGCTAGACAACTATCTTAAGTTTACTATACTTAGTATTTTTAAGCGGCTAATTATAGCTAAAATCTTCCTTAGTTTATAGCCTAAGAGCACCCAGAAGGGTTAGGTAAAGTAAGAGCTTAAAAAAATATATAATTAACATATATTAAATAACTTTACAAAGGTTATAGAGTTAATAAAGTAGAAAGAAGATAATAAGTTAAAGCTAAAGTTATAATCTAGAACTTAATAAATTTTTTTAAAGTTTAATAACTATTAATACTATAATGCCTATGCCTATAATTGTTACGGACAGTAATAATAAGATAGTTATAACTAAGAAGCTAAGAGAATTAGTAATAACAGCTAATAAGATTCTAGAATAGAAATATATATTTAAACTAGAAAGAAAAAATTATAAGTAAGCACAGGACGCTTTAGCGTAGGCTAAAGTACAAACTAAGAAATATAAATAGAAATACGAAATTATACTAGTAGATTAAAAGTAGTAGCTTATATAACTAAGCTAAGACTTAGTAAATAAAAAAGATAGAAAAGCTAGAGAGCTTTAGATATCTCTATTTCTTTAAACAGTATTTAATATACTACTAATAGATATATAATATACGCACGGAGGATCCACTATAAGTATAAAGTAAGAGATAGTCTATAGTTACTTTTAATTCTCTATAGTTACTCTAAAATTAAGATTTTATCTCTAAGTTAAGATTTAATCTTAAGTAAAATAGTTTGATATTATCTTATTAAATCTATTATATACTCTCTTACTACCTTGCGATAAGACTAAACTCTATTCTGTTAAACCTAGAGCTATCTATTCCAAATACGGAAAGAACTAAAAACTTATTAAGTAATTAGTTAAGGTAGAATTATTAATATAAAACATACCGTTAAGTTAAGGCAACTTATAACATTATAACTACCCTTTAAAGTATAGGAAAGGACGTTAGATTGATTCTAATAATAAATTTCTAGTTATAGTCTATAATAATTTACTATAAAGATAAATAAGAACTTTACTTATTAAGTAATAGTAGTAGTAAAAAAGAAGTTATAGTAAAACCCTTATTAACTACCGGAAGTATATTAGGAGAAAGTAAGAGTATATAGTAAATTATCTAAGAATAAGAAATAGCTATTATAGAGTTATATAACGCCCTAGTTAATTTATAATAGTAGGTAGTAGCAGATAAGACTAGTAGGAAAAAAATAGTAAAAATATAACCTCTAGTAAAGTTTAATAATAATAAGGATAAACTTAAAATCTTTATAACTATAATAGACCTTTACTATTAGTTTAATTAATTTTTATTTATAACTAACTAAGATTGGATTCTGGTAGCTAGTATGAATATAATAGGAAAAGCCATAAAATAGTTTAAACTGCTTATAAAAAACTATCTAGTAAAAGAAAATTTTAATCTAGGATTAGCAGAACTTACGAACTGTAATAATAATATTAAAAGAACCTTTAAAAATTATAAAAGCTTTAAGAAGGAAATGATTATAGTCTTTAGAAAAATTAATAAAAAAATAGAAGTAATCTAAAAGCTTTAGTGATTTAAGTAATAAATATTAGCAGCTAACTATATAGCAGAGTTTAAGTAAATCTAATTACGACTTAATTAAGTAAACTAACTATTAGTTATAATATACTATACAGGACTAAAAGATAGAATTAAGAATAAAATTTTATAAGAAAAGCGATCTAGTATACTTCTAAGAATTATTAAATAAGTAGTGACTATTAATAACTATTAGTACTAGAGAGAATAGGAAAAGAAAAATAATGCTAGACTAATAATCTATACACTATAAAGAAATAAAAAGAATATTTAAATTTATAATATAATAGAAATCAATCACGTATTAGTTAAGAACATATAGATTAATAAAAGAAAATAAAATAAATGTATTAGAGAATAAATAGATTAATACGCGCGTAAAGTATGTCTTAGTTATAAAAAAAAAAATACTTTATTAAAGACTATAAATAATAAAAAGTAGATGCTAAATAAGTTTATGTTTAGACTAAAGCGCTAGTTAAAATTACCATAGTCTAAATAAAACTAGCTAAAAACTAGATAACAATAGAAACCATAATATAACAAATCTAAAAGAAATAATATTAGGTTTGTGGGAGTCATATATATCTTAAATAAGAATATAAAATATTATATTAATAAGTTAAGGATTATCTAGTAACACTAGCTAGTAATATAATTACTACTATATAAGAAGTTATTATTAGATAATATCAAGCCAACTCCTTAGAAGAAGTTAACTAGTTTTATAAAATAATTTAATAAAAAGGAGGACCCTTTAGGGCAGGGGATCAGAAATTCAGATAATAATAAAATTAAAAGATAATAGAAGGTAAAGAGCTAATATCTATAATAATTAGATAATAAGTAAACTAGAGATATTACTAAATCTATAGATCAGAACACTATATAGGGAAATATTATATTACTAGGTACTAAAAGATTATCCTAAAAAACAGGATATATAAGTACTAATAAGCACTATAGATAGCTAGTAATAAGTAATATAAAAAACTCAAAGAATAAAAACTAGCTATATAAATAAATAAGATTTATAAATAAGAACCTATACTAGTTATAATTTATATAACTTACTACCACCCCGTAGGACACTCTAAACTAGGATGGGATTAGAATAAGAAATCTAATAAGAAACTTACTTTACTAATACTATAGGTATAGGATAACGATGCTGCTGAAAGATCTATATAAAAAAAGTACTAGATATATAGAAAAAAAACGCATATAGGACGAGAATATAGATAGGTAGCTTATATTATATAAGTTAAAAAACCAATAATAAAACAAGTGCTAAAATAAATAATATAGAAATAAGAACTTAATATATAGTAAGAACTAATTTATATAGATTCCAAAGAAGAACTTTAGGACTTGAAGAATAAGAAATATAAATAGTTAGACTAGAATAAGTACTAACTAGGATGCTAATATTACTAAGCTAAATACTACTAAAATAGATAGTTAGCCACAGAACTACATGCTAAATTAATAACTAAAAAATATTTCTTAAAATAGAAGTACTAAAATTATAGAGAAGAAGTAAAAAAAAAGTATAAGATACTATTATAAAAATAATATTAACTCTAATAATGTTTTATTCACGGACTTAAGGAAGAAACACTAAGAAAATAACTACTACTTAAAAGTTAATAACTAATAAAAAACTAGAAGGCTAGTGAGTAATAACTATGCTACTAAAAGACTAATCTAAAATTAAAATATAAAAGTTATTACTTAACTATATACAACTTGGATAAAGATATGAAAATAAGCTATATATAGATATATATATTAATAGCTTTTAAACGCAAGCACTTGTAGATAGCAGGGCTAGTAAAATATTTATATTAAATAAATAGATATAAAGATACTATATCTTAACTAGAGTTTTAGAGGAACCTGTAAGAGTAGTATATATAGACAATAATCCAGTAATATTTAAAAAAAAGTTTAATTAATCTTGAAATAGAGAATATAACTATTAAAGCAGCAGGTTATATAGATAACTGTTATATTAAAATTATAGATCTAGATAGTAAGGATTTTATACTAGGATAGGACTAGCTAGCACAATAGAATTTATTAATTAACTAGAAAATAAAGTCTGTAGGAACTAGAAAGAACTACTATAAATAAACGTAAGTTATAATATGAATAAAGAAAACGACTCTTCACGATACCACGTTTATTATGCTAAATGAATACTAAAAGGAATTTAGAAAATAGTTCTTTAAGAAAGCTAAAGACTAACTACTAGAATATTAAAACTAGAATTATAAAATCACGCTTAAGAAGGGAACGGATCTAAAACCAGAATTATTATATTAATTATCTATTAATTAATAAGAAGAGTTATGATGATACCTGAATAAAAACTTAAAAAAAAGATATATATAGAAAAGTAAGAGCACTATAGCATTACTAACACTCTTTATACTAAAAAAGAATAGTAAACTAAGGTTATGTGTTGATTATAGATATCTTAATAAAGCTATAATAAAAAATCGCTACTCTATACCCTTAATAGCAGAACTTATAAATAAACTTAGAGAAGCTAAATAATTTAGCCTCTTTAATATTAAGAATAGATACTATAGAATATAAATAGCTGAAGGACACGAATGGATGACTATATTAAAAACAAGATATAGGTTATTTAAATACCTAGTCATGCTATTTAGATTTATAAACATACTAGTAATATTCCAGATAATTATTAACCACGTGCTAAGAGAATATCTAAACGTGTTCATAATAACATACCTTAATAACATGCTTATATACACGAATAGAATGCTAAAAGAACATGTTAAGTATACTAAGAAAGTATTACAAAAGCTTAAGAAACATAACCTATATATTCAAACAGAAAAATATGTGTTCCATAGGAAAGAAGTTAAATTCTTAGAATACCTAATATCCTAAAATAGAATAGTAGTTAACTTAGATAAGGCTAGGGACATTCTGTTATAGCCTATACCAATAAATATAAAAAAAGTTTATTCTTTTCTTAGATTTACGAGCTTTTACTGATAATTTATTAAAGACTATTTAAAAATCACAACACCTTTAACGGAATTACTTAAAAAGGACTGATAATTCAAGTAGGAAGCTAAAAAAAACAAAGCTTTTATAATTCTAAAAAAGATATTTTAGGAACTACTAATATTGAAGATATTTAACTTATAATTCTAAATAGAGATACATGCGGATGTATTAGATAGAGCTATAAAAACTATTCTACTATAAGTATAAAATAATAAATACAAACATCTAGTAGATTTTCTCTCTTATAAACTTATAACTACTAAGTTAAATTATGATATCTATAATAAGAAACTATTAGTAATAGTTTAAGCATTTAAAAAATAGAAACACTACTTAGAAGGAGCTAAACACTAAATTATTGTATATTTAAATCATAAAAACCTAACAGCATTTACAATAATAAAGAAGCTAAATTAACGATAAATTAGATAATAGAAACTAGTTTCTATATTTAATTTTTAAATACTTTATAAAGTAGGAAAAGAAAATATAGTAGCTAATACACTTAGCTAATAAGCAGACCACATAAGGGATATACCAGAAATCTATAATATAATACTTAAATAAAGACAGAATAGATCTTTGGGAAGCTTATAAATTAATATTAAACACGTAATCATTATCAAAAATACTTAGAAAAAATAAATAAGGGAATTTAATAATAGACGACTACTTTAGAATCTGGACTAAGAAATAATCTATATACTAAATAAATTATAAATAGAACTAATTAAAGACCAATATTTAGCAGAAATGCATGGATATTAAGGAATTAAGAAGACTATAAAACAGATTAACAAACACTTCTAAATTCCAGGAATTTAGAGTAAGGTTAGAAGAATTCTTTTAGAATATATTAATTATAAAAAGAATAAAGCATTAAGATATAAAGAGTACGGACTTATGTAACCTATATCTTTACTAAACTAACTATAGAAATTAGTTATAATAGACTTTATTATAAGAATACTAATAATTACTACCTAAAAAGGTTAATGGTATGACATGATACTGGTTATTATTAATAGACTAATAAAGTATACTTATTTTAAACTAATCTATATGAAAATTAAAACAGATAAACTAGTAACATTACTAATTAAGATTTTAATTATATGATATAGAATGCCATAAGAATTTATTACAGATAGAGACAAATTATTTATATTAATATTCTAGAAAACATTTATAGGGCAACTAGAGGCAAAATACTGCCTCTTAATAGCGTTTTATTTATAAACGGATAGACAAACAAAACAGACAAACTAAACACTAGAATAATACCTACAAATATATATTAATAAGCTATAAGATAATTGGATTGACTTATTACTAATAGCTGAGTTTACATATAACTCTGTAAAGTCATTAATAATAAGAAAATCACTATTCTATGCGAACTACGGTTATGAGCCTACGGCTTATTAAGAACCACAGAAACTAGACAAAGTATCAGAATCTGTAAAAAGAAAAGTTGAGAACTTATGACTACTTTATAAGGATATCGCACAGAAAATCACCTATAAAGGCAATCTTAGCAAATAAATTAAGGACAAATCTAAGGTTAAGGGACCAACCTTTAGGGAGGGAGATAAGGTTTTCTTAAAAAAGAAAAATTTAGAAATAAAATAACCATCACAAAAACTGGATCACGTCAAGTTAGGACTATTCAAGGTTAAATAATAAACAGGACCTGTGAATTACAAACTACAATTACCTAAAGACACGAGAATTCACCTAGTTTTTTATGTCTCCAAACTAGAACCAGCACCACGGAATGCTAAAGTACAGACAAAACTTAAACTTAAAGAAAACACCACTGAGTATGAAGTTCAATAAATTTTGGACTACCAACGGTTTAGACGTTAGTGGAAATATTTGGTTAGATAGAAAGATTACAGACCTAAGGATGATACCTGGGAGCTAATTAGAAACCTAAAGAATAGTTTAGAGCTAATTAACTAGTATCACTAGAAATAGTAAAGGCTTGCTCTAAAGCGGAGTTTAAGACGTATAGAGAATATAAGATGTTCCACTTAAAACCTGAGAAGGAAGACAAAGCAGGTTGGGAAGAAGCCACTACTACAGATTACAGTATACGAACTTCTTAACTCCAGGAATAAGCTTCCATCTCTTTAAAAGCTTGGACCTTATGAATAGAGGCTATCTCTCAGTCAAACATCTTCTTCTCTTTGGAATTAATACTCGCAAGCTTACGACGGAGACGGCGCTCTCTGGCCTAAGCCTTTTAGTTAACTAGAAGGAGACGGCAACAAGTCTCAATGGCCTTATCTTAGGCTTTCTTGAGCTAACAACGGAGTTTTTCCTTGTCACAGTCAAGGCAATCCTATTCTAGTTATGAGACAACTAAATCACATTTCGCGTTATAATTGTTATAGGCTGAGTAATGACTAGAACTCAGGTTCATAAGACAGTCATCGCCTCGGCGAGAGTAGTTTAAATAAGGCGTTGGCATGTGACAGGGTGCGGCGCAGATCCGAGAAGCTAAATAGTAAGAACGTATTAGAGACGACTCAGGACGCGTTATTATTAGGAAGCTGGGCAGGAAAGAAAGGGAGCTGAGGGTCTTATAGCTTGAAGCACTGAGTGGAAGACCTGCTGCCTTTATACTGCCTATGGAAAGAAGAAACTATCTTCCGGGACGAAGACTTAGAGGAGGGGGATAATGTTACGGACGGTAATAATAAGGCAGCTGTAACTAAGGAGCTGAGGGAATTAGCGACAACAGCTAATGAGGCTCTAGAATAGAAACGTATGTTTGAACTGGAAAGAAAGAATTGCAAGCAAGCACGGGACGCTTTGGCGTAGGCTAAAGTACGGGCTAAGAAACGCGGACAGAAATACGGAACCATGCCGGTAGATTAGGAGCAGTAGCTCATGTGACCAAGCCAAGGCTTGGTAGATAGAAGAGATAGAAAAGCCAGAGGGCTTCGGATATCTCTATCTCTTCGGACAGTATCCAACATACTGCCAACAGGTATACAATATACGCACGGAGGATCCACTATAAGTATGGAGCAGGGGACGGTCCACGGTCACTTTTGATTCTCTGTAGTTACTCTAAAATCGAGATCTTATCTCTAAGTTGAGACTTGACCTTGAGTGAAATAGTTTGACACTATCTTGTTAAATCTATTATACACCCTCTCACTACCTTGCGATAAGACTAAACTCTATTCTGTTAAACCTAGGGCTATCTGTTCCAGATACGGAAAGGGCTGAGAACTTGTTAAGTAATTAGTTAGGGTAGAGTTGCTGACGCAAAACGTACCATTAAGTTAAGGCGACTCGTAACAATAATTTACTTCTTTTAGTACACCTATATTCTCTTTACTATACTCTATGTCTCTAAGTAATTATCCTATATTCTTTACGCTATCTTATCTCTAAAGCTGCTTATTTTAGTACTAATAGCTGCTAGATTCTCTATGTTCTCTAGATCTTAAAGAAATGCCTCCTGGCGCTTGCTTTCGTACAGCTTGAGCTTATCCAAATCATCCTTAACTCTAGACTCACAATTAATGAAGTTATATACGCCGGTAAGAGTAAAGATAAGCTTAACCTAAGTCTTAATAGAGAACTTATATAGACGGTTAAAGATCTGCTATCTGCACTTAAAGAGGCCAAAACACCATTCAACAGCGTTCTATAGGCTAGAGTGACGAAGTTAAATAACTCCTCTCAGTTACAAGGCCTTAACTTTATCTGAGTAATCTCTTTAAGATGGTAATAGACTCTATAATAGAGCGTTAGTAGCATATTACTATTAGCATACCTAGCGTTAGCAAGATAGTACTTGCCTTCTAAAGCCCTAAAGCCCTTTACCTAGACATTCTTAAGGACTCGACCATCATGAGTGCTGCCCTCCTATCTAGGTAGGATGTACATGAAGTTAAGCTTGAAATTAACAATAGCTAACACATTCTGTGATAGATCTCTATGCCTATTACAGAACCGCTTCTGCTTACTTACTAGAACATGTAATAAGAAGTGCGACCTATCTAGAGCTCTGATGTAGTCTTTAAAGTACGGCTAGCGTCATACGTTATTCTGGATCACCGGCAGCACCTTATCTGATAGAGGCTTAATAAAGTCACGATAGAGATAGAGTAGAGTGTTAAGGACCTTATGAAAATTGCTGCTAGTATTAGCAAGTTACTACAAGTTAGATAGACGACTCACCTGCTTATTGTTGACGTTGAATGCCCACATTAGTACTTCGCATTTCTCCAAGACGCGCCTTGCCCGCAGACGTACAAAAACGTGAGTAGCTTCTCCTTAACAGTTACCTCTCTGCCATCTGTCACAAGCTCACGCTCCTTCAGCAGCTCTACAAGCTTCTCGAACGCCTCTGGCTAGAGTCGCGACTCAGCATATAGCTGCGTCGGGTCAGCAAGACAGTCGGCCAACCAGTTGCCGCCTCTCTGGCGGTCCACCTCACGCTTGTTGACGCCCGTTGGCTGGCGATAGACATCCTCAACGTAAGTCGTGGCTGCTGTGACGGAGACAACGGCACCAGCAAGGGCGACAAGCCTCAGTCTCGATAGGTCCGCCATACAGCCCCTCTGCAACACCATGCCTAGAACAGGCGATAGTCAACAACGTCCACCGACGGCAGGAGCCGGAGTCACGTTATCTGTAATCTGGAGTTTTGGCTGCCACCTGCGATTTCAAAACCTCAGATTCGAACTGGAGTCGTCAGATGGCCTAAAGAGGTATATAGTGGGTCATGTAAGCGCTAGCAAGGATGCAAAATTGCCTCATTTCAGATACAAACTGACATCCTCAGAAACAGCAAAAAAACCCAAAGTTTACCGAACACGGCGTCAGATTCAGCTCCAGTTTGATTACAAAGCGATCTGACGGTAATCTGACGCCTCCAGAAGCGCCTACCGAACAGGCCCTAATTCTTGTCATTTTCAGCCACACTTCCCCCAGCTGAGGCACCAGCTTCTACAACCCCTAGAATATGTTGTCGAAGCCGTACACAATCCCTCATTAGACTTATTCTCTTCTTTCTCTCAGTCTGGCTTCTATCGTCGTCAAGTACAAATGGCCGATCCCCTCAGCATTGCCGCTAGCGTGGTTGGTGTCACCGTCCCGGCCTTGCACGGCACAAGACTTCTTCTGGATGACCTGCAGAAGATCAAGGATGCACCAGAGACGGTCCAGCGCCTAAAGGACGATGTGCGTTCTGTCGACATGGCGCTTACCTCGCTCCGAGCCGTGAAGAATCAAGACTGGGAACCACTCGGTGCAAGCGTAGCCGAGGAGGCAAAGACGACTATCAGCACCTGTACAGGAGCATGCGACCTGTTCAGGACCGACCTCCATCACTGGACCAGACATTCAGATGGGAAATTGACGTGGCAGGATCGAGCAAATGTAGGCTTCTTCAAGCAAGGGGAAATCAGGACTATGTCAGAGCAGCTCCAAAACTGTAAGGTTACCATCAGTTCCGTGGTCGGCATAGTAACCTTGTAAGTATTTTCGGCCTGTACCCTTTGGTGCAAATGAGATGCTGACTCTCGCCTTCTTGCCTTGTAGATATAGCTCCATCCGCCATACCCACATCACAGAAGAGATCAAGAAGACGATATCGACGAAGCGTATTAAGATTAAGGGCGCTATTGGTACAGCGGACGAACAACTAGTGGCACTAGAAAACAGGGTTAAAGAGCTCAAGCTCTCAACGGATTAGTAAGTGGATGAAAGTATAAAGAGTCATGCTGAGGCACTGTGGCAGCTTAAGGAGGAACGCAAAGCAATAACTGCGTTATAGAAGCTGCTGAATAAGCTGCTATCTAAGTCCCAGGAAGAAGCTTTTGCGAAAGCTACTGCAGAGAACTAGAGCCGTTCAACCAGAGTAACATTTAGTAATTAGAACTCCGGTTTTCAAGCTGGAATGATCAATGGCGGGGTCAGTGGAATTAGTTTTGGAGGAAAGTAAGCATCATTTATGTGCGGGAACAAATTGATTGAAATTTAAGCTTTAGCTAATGTTATATTTATTAATAGTCTATCTAGTATGCCTGAAATAACTTCTTGTACTCTGCTTTCTATTTCCCATACAATTAACACACTACTTTAGGAACACATTAAACCCTTGCTCTAAGTTCTCCTCGAATCACCTCCAGTTACGCTTGATAAAGGCCTTCAATTCGGCAAAAAACTCTTTAATCAGGTTGAGGTCAGGTGAATATGATAGTAGGTATAGGAGCTTAACACCTGTATTAGCACATATCTGCTTAATCCGTTTGGTACGGTGGAAAGACGTGTTGTCTATTATGAGTACGGAGTTCAGCTCTAGCCATCTACCGTAATAGTGAAGTAGCTATTTAATGAAATCTTTAAAGATGGCACTATCAGTCGTGCCCTAGAACACGCGTGTAAGAAGGATTTTATCTTGTGTATATATAGGCAGGATCTGATACCGCTGCTCGCGTTGATATCTAGCTATCTAGACAGGTGTCATTCTGAGAGGAAACCACCTAGTCCGCCTAAATCCAACTCTTTTGTCACAGCTAGACTTATCCACGTATACGAGGTAATAGGAGCGGAAAGAAGATAGATTATATAGGTAATAGTCCTAGAGATCTGCATTACGTCCTGTGGCTACTTAACGGTATGTTTTTTTTGACTAACTAATGGACTTTAACACCCTGCTAATGGTGGAAGTTGTTACAAGAGTCTAAAACTCATCCTATAAGAAAACTACCATCTCATCAAGGTACTGGTCGGGCTTTTCAAGAAGGTATTTGCGGAGGGCTTCGAGCATTGAGGGTGTTATGGATTAAGGGCGTCTACTGCCATTCCACGGCGCTTTAACGGTTCCGAAGGACCGCAGGTTTGAGCGGATATACTTAACAGAGCGGATACTACAGCTAGCTACGTCAGCTATTTGAGTAGTAGTAAGCGAGTTACTGATGATCATATCGTGAATTAACTAGCGCTGCGAGGCGGCCAAGTTCGGCGCCATGTTTACTAGTTCGCGAATTATGGGTTTCTGGGGATGGTAATCCTGTGTGGGAACCCTGAAGGAATGTTTGAGAGTTAGAATCTTGGCATTAGTGCACCTAACGTTGCCAGCTTAGGACCTTAGACTTCCAGTAATAGAGGCCTAGGTAATCTGAGGATATTCTCAATTCGATAGACCTTTAATATATTGAAACGGCTGCGCTTCAGTGCGCGGAGCGTTTCTGCAAGGGAATCACGTGCTTATGGCTATTAGTAGGAAGATGGGAACGAACACGCGGCCCACTTGCTAGCAAGGGTGGCCTTGGGCAGGGATTTGAGGCTTCATTCCAGCCATGCCATGGTATTCGGACCACTAGGCTCAGCTCCTGCTGGGCCTTCGCCACAGAAAACCATTGGCATACTGTATTGCTGCTATCATGGCATCCACGATATCCTTTGGCCATGCGAACTCTGGGCTCCAAGCTGGCATCATTAACGGCCCGGTCAACACTACGTTCCATCTTCCGCCCGGTAAGTCGCCAGAGGGTCTTAAGGGTCCAAGCAGGCGCTAATGATAGCCCTACCTAAGAACAACCAGAGACTCCACCACGCCTGTTGGCCGTGATACCCTTTAGTCGCAACACAGACTTCGTTGAGCGAGGGGCGATACTTGATTAAATCCACTAAAAATGTGCTGTACCGGGTTCACGGACCGCACTCATCGGCCTGAGTGGCGTTGGGTAAGTATAAACGGCTCTACTAATACTGATTACTGACTACAGAGAAGCAAGTCGCAACTTGCCATTGAATTTACGTATTAAACTCTTAAGCAATTGCCTGAGACGTGGGTTTTCTGGGTTTACGTAAGCAACGCAGCCCGGTTTGAGCAGAGCTATTGCGACATTACTGACTACATTAAGATCCTTAGGCGGCGGGACCTTAAGACTAATATATTCAAGCTCATACATGACTAGCTGCGCGATAGCAAGGGGCGGTAGATGCTCATCCTTAATAATACTAACGATGCTCGTTTTCTTCTTGATGCCCGGGTTAATGACTAAGGCTAGTCTACGGACCAGGAGACTGCTTTCAAACCGCTGCGAGAATACCTTCCCCGCTGCCAGAGCGGCTCAATTCTTGTAATAACGCGGAATAAGAAGGCGGCATTGAAGCTGGTTGAGCAGCGCAATATCATTACTATAGAACTAATAAAAAAGGCGCACGCGCTAGCGCTCTTTGAGAAGAAACTGGGAGAGTAAGGGAACAGAAATGATATTACTGAGCTCGCAGTAGCGCTCGAGTTTATGCCGCTAGCTATTGTTCAAGCGGCGGCATATATTTCCCAAAGAGCGCCTCAATGCTCAGTGAGACAGTTTCTCGAAGAGTTTAAGAAGAGCGACCATAAGAGAACGAGTCTACTTAATCGTGACGAGGGACAGCTCTGTTGAGAGTGGGAGGCGAAGAACTCCATTATCATTACTTGGCAAATATCTTTCGATCATATCTATCAGACCAGACCATCAGCGGCCGACTTACTCTCCCTTATGAGCTTTTTTGACCGACAAGGAATCCTAGAGACCTTGCTTCAAAATCGAGCCGGGCAAGGAGACACCCAGAGAGATCAGAAAGAGCGGGAGGATGATGACTGGGATAGTGATAAAGAAGATAATGCATCGCAATCTAGCGCGAGTGATGGTGAGTTTGAAGACGATGTGGTGGCATTACGAAACTTCTCCTTCATTTCTATCAATATTAATGGAACAATCTTTGAAATGCACAGGCTGGTACAGCTAGCAACGCGGAAGTGGCTTTAAGCCAACGGCAAGCTTGAGCAGTGGAAGCAGCAGTTCATTAGGAATCTTTGCGCAGAGTTTCCGACAGGAGAGTACGAGAACTGGGTAAGATGTCAGGCACTTTTTGCGCACACTAAGTCTACAGCGGCCAGAAGGGGAATCGTCGCTAGTAGAATGGGCCGCACTGCTCTATCGTGTAACATGGTATGCATGGAGAAAAGGGAGGGTAGCTGATGCAGAAAATTTGGCCGTAAAGTCAATGAAGGCACGGAGGAAAGTATTGGGCCAAGAACACGAGGACACTATGAGTAGTATAGGAATGGTGGGATTGGCATATAAACTTGGAGGTCGATGGGACGCTGCCGAAGAGCTGGAGGTGCAAGTGATAGAGACGAGTAAGAAGAAACTCGGAGCGGACCATCCAGACACGCTGAGCAGCATGGCCAACCTGGCGTCGACGTACAGGAATCAAGGCTGATGGGATGCAGCCGAACAGCTGGAGGTGCAAGTGATGGAGACGAGCAAGAAGAAACTTAGAGCGAACCATCCTTCCACGCTGACCAGCATGGCCAACCTGGCATCGACGTACTGGAATCAAGCCCAATAGGACGCTGCCGAACAGCTGTTTGTGCAAGTAATGAAGACGAGCAAGAAGAAACTCAGAGCGGACCATCTAGACACGCTGAGCAGCATGGCCAACCTGGCGTCGACGTATAGGAATCAAGGCTGATGGGACGCTGCCGGACAGCTGGACGTGCAAGTGATAGAGACTCGTAAGAAGAAACTCGGAGCGGACCATCCAGACACGTTGAGCAGCATGGCCAACCTGGCGTCGACGTACAACAAGCAAGGCTGATGGGAAGAGGCGGAAAAGCTAAGGGTGCAGGTGATAGAGACTCACAAGAAGAAACTCAGAGCGGACCATCCTTCCACGCTGATCAGCATAGGCAACCTGGCGACGACGTACAACAAGCAAGGCCGATGGGAAGAGGCGGAAAAGCTAAGGGTGCAGGTGATAAAAACTCACAAGAAGAAACTCAGAGCGGACCATCCAGACACGCTGCGGAGCATGAAGAACCTAGCGTCGATATACAGGAATCAAGGCCAATGGGACGCAGCCGAACAGCTGAACGTGCAAGTGATGGAGACGAGTAAGAAGAAACTCAGAGCGGACCATCCTTCCACGCTGCGGAGCATGAACAACCTTGCCCACACTTAGAGAAGCCAAGGCCGACATGCAGAGGCTCTCAAACTAATGGAGGAATGCATAAAGCTCTGAATTCGGATTATAAACATTAACTATCCCAATACTTCGTCTTCCTCCACAACGTTAAGTAGGTAGTAAATAAAGAACTTGGAGATTAATAGTATAGTTAGTCAGCAAGAGTAGTCCTAAAGGAATATAAAATAATTACTAAGTGTTTTCTATTTGTCTACTAAATATCTATTTTAGTATACTATACTAATTTAGCTATTATTAGTTAGGGATATACTAAGGCTTACTTACTTAACCAGAGATTTAAAATTCCTAAAGTAAAAAAAAAATAAAGCTGGTTTTACAAGCAACTATAAATACTTTTTATAAGTTAATATATTAGTTATATCTAATTAATTTAAGCTATATATACTTTTAGTTATAGTACTGTTAGTAGAAGTACTAGTATTTACTTATTCTATCTCCTATTTAGCTAAAGCCCTTAAAGAAGATATAAAATTAAAGTAGTCTACTTTTAGAATATGTTATTAAAGCTATATATATTCCCTTATTAGGCTTATATATATATATATAATTTATTAATATTTAGTAGCAGAACTGAAAGGGCTACTAGTATTAATTTATTATTATACTTTTTATAATAATCTTAGTTTTATTTAGCTCTTATATTAGCCTTATTCTACTTTCTTTAGTAAGTTCTATTCTTATTCTAGCTTATACTAAATTTTCTTACTAGTTTATCCTTCTTTACTTACTCTTTCTTTTTAGTTTTTTATAAGTTAGTAATGTTAATTATAGACTAACTTAAAGTATATTCTTTAAATATTTAATATTTTATTTATAGTAGATAAACCAAAGCCTACTTCTATATTACAAGGTAGTATATAAAATAAATTAAGTATATTAAATTAGATTAGAATTCTTTATTTATCTGCTATTAGTTTATGTTAAGCTGATTTATAGTAATTATAAACTATATTATTACTTAGACTACGTCTATATTCATATGTCTAATAGAAATTAAGTAAATGCTAAAAGTATTAAGAATAGAAATTTTAATAAAAAGTTTATTACTACTACTATAGCTAGGTCATATTATAATACTAGTAATTATTATTATTATTATTATTATTATTATTATTATTATTATTATTATTATTATTATTATTATTATTATTATTATTATTATTATTATTATTATTAATTATTATTATTATTATTATTATTATTATTATTATTATTATTATTATTATTATTATTATTATTATTATTATTATTATTATTATTATTATTACTAGTAAAATAGAGACGGTTTATTACGAAATTATATTATTAGATTTTATACTATAAGTACTAGACCTAGCGGCTTTTAGTAAAGTTATTTTAGTTATATTAAAAGTAATAAAATAAGTACTAAAGTATATTATTACGGACAGTAATAGAAAGGTAACTGTACTTAAAGAGCTAAAGAAATTAACAATAATAACTAATAAAACTCTTAAATAAAAAAATATATTTAAGCTTAAAAGAAAGAACTATAAGTAAATATAGAATATATTAGCATAAGCTAAGGCAAGAGCTAAAAAGTAAAAATAAAGATATAAAATTATATAAACAGATCCGGAGTATTTACTTACGTAATAAGAGAAGAGCTTAGTAGATAAAGTAGAAATAAAATAATAGAATCTCTAATAGCTTTAGCAGCCTTTAATAGTATCTAATATACTATATAATAGTATACAATATACGCATGGAGGATCTACTATAAGTATAAGACATTAAACAGTTTATAATTACTTTTAATTCTTTATAGTTACTCTAAAATTAAGATTCATACCTTAAGTAAAATAGTTTAATACTATTCTGTTAAATCTTAACTTACTATATTACTTCTTTTTATCTCTACTAAGTTAACTAACTTCTACTAAGTCTAATAAACTATCTAATTCGAAAATAAGAGAACTAATTAATTATTATAATAATTAATTAGACGGCTTATTACTAGTATAATTTATATTAGTAAGTTAGTAACTTATAATATTATAATTACTATCTTAAGAGAATAAAAGAAGCCGTTAGATAGATTCTAATAACTAATTATTAAAAGTCTATAATAATCTATTATAAGAATAAACAAAAACTTTACTTATTAAAAAAAAGTAGTAGTAAAGAGGAAATTATAGTAGGATTTTTATCTATAACTAAAAGTACATCTAAAGAATAGAAGAGTGTATAATAAATTATTTAAAAATAAAAAATAGCTATTATAAAACTACGTGATATTTTAATAAGTCTATAACAGTAAATTAAAATAAATTAAGAAAAAAAAATAGTAAAAATATAACCTCTTAAAAAGTTTAATAGCAATTAGAATAAGCTTAAGATCTTTATAATAATAATAGATCTATACTATTAGTTTAACTAAAAATTATTTTTAACTAATTAGAATTAAATTCTGGTAGTTGGCATAAACATAACGGGTAGAGCTATATAATAGTTTAAACTATTAATAAAAAATTACCTAGCTAACAGAGACTCTAACCTAGGAGTAGTAAAATTAACTAATTATAATAATAATATATAATAAGTCTTTAGAAGTTATAAACGCTTTAAGTAGGAAATAATTATTATTTTTAAAAAAATTAATAAAAAAACTAAAGTAATTTAAAAGCTTTAATGGCTTAAGTAGTAAACATTAATAGCTAATTATACTATAAAGTTTAAATAAATCTAATTATAACTTAACTAGGTAAACTAACTGTTGGTTATGATATACTATAAAAAATTAAAAAACTAAATTAAAGATAAGATTTCTAGAGAAAAGCGGCTAAGTATTTTATTAGAAATTATTAAATAGATAATAACTATTAATAACTACTAGTACTAATAAAAATAAGAGAAAAAGGCTTAAGGAAGATTAGTAATCTATATATCTAAAAAAAAAAAAAAAATAACTAAACTTATAATAAAATAAATATTAACGTTAAATAGATATTTGTTGGAAAGGGGTAAGGAAAATAAGTTAAAAAATAAATAAAACACTACGCACGTAAGGCCTGCTTAAAATATAAAAAATAAAAACACTTTATTAAAAATTATAAATAATAATAATTAGATATTAAGAAAGCTTATATTTAGACTAAGGTACTTAAAGAAATTAAGATTACTATAGTCCAAGTAGAATAAGCAAAAGACACTATAATAAAAAAAATAATTATAAAAAAAATTTAGAAGAAATAATACTGGATATATAGAAGCTACATATATCTTAGATAAGAATATAAAATTCTGTATTAATAAGTTAAGAATTATTTAGTAGGATGACCTAGTAATATAATTACTATAATATAAAAAGTAGTAACGTATTTCATAAGCGAGCTGGTTAAATAAGTGAGCTGATTAGTTTGCTAAGACCACGTATTAAGATATTTAATACCATAATGTCTCTACCTACTAACCTATAATTAATTCCTAAAGAAGCTCGAATACAGCTTGCTATCTAAGCTCTTGAAATAGGCCAAATATTTGGCCTCTGACTTGCTGCGTGCACTTTTAACGTCCCCTTCTCAAGCCTATAAACGCGACGCGCTGGAATCACCTCATGACGTAATATTAAGCCCAATTCAATGAATCTGATAGCAACTAAAGAGGAGGCAATAAAACAGTATATACTTGAGCTAGATTCAAGAGGATTTGCCCCTCCGCTTAATGCTGTTTAAGAGATGGCTAATAAACTATTAGCTGAGCAGGAAAAAGACCTAGTAGGTATAAACTAGCCACACAACTTTATTAAGCGCACTGTAGGGCTTAAAATAAAGTACAATCAGAAACTAGACTACTAGCGTTATAAACAGGAAGAACTAGTAATCATACAAGCTTAGTTTAACCTTGTATGTAATGTAAAGGCTAAATATGGTATATAAGACGAAGACATGTATAACTTTAACGAATCTGGCTTTCAGATGGGTATAATAACCTAGTAAAAAGTCATTACAGGCTCTGAAAGACGGCATCGACCAAAAGCTGTTCAGCTAGGTAACTAGGAGTGGGTTATAGTGATCTAAGGTATCAGCGCGTTAGGGTACACGCTTCCACTTTTTATTATCTATAAAGGCAAAAACTACCTCTCTGCCTGGTACCAGGAAGTTAACATACCATCCCAATAGGCATTCAGGGTCTCTAATAATAGCTGGATAATAAATAAGCTTAGTTTCTAGTGGTTGAAGCACTTTAATACACATATAAAAGAGCGTACTGTGGGTGCATACCGTCTATTAATTCTAGACGACCACGAAAGCCATAACTCACTGGAATTTACCGAATACTGTAAAGAGAATAAGATAGTTATTTTATGTATGCCGCCACATTCGTTACATATCTTGTAGCCACTAGATGTCGGTTGTTTTTCGCCGTTAAAAACAGCGTATGGGCGCCAAGTCAAGAAGCTAATACGTAACCGGTTTAACTATATTATGAAAATAGAGTTCTTACCAGCCTTCCGGGACGCGTTTAATGCGTCTATTACTGAAAAGAATATCTAAAGAAGTTTTCGAGGTGCTGGCCTAGTTCCATTTGATCTAGATAAGGTGATATCAAAGCTTGATGTTTGATTACGCACGTCTACACCCCCCACCGTACAAGATACCCCATGGCAGTCGAAAACCCTTAGTAACCACCTCGAATTTAGGTCGCAATCAAAGCTGATTAGCGATAAGTTAGGTAGCTTACTATCTTCCTTAAAGGAAGGGTTCAATCAGCTTGTTAAAGGCACCTTTTTAATGGCTCATTAGATGGTATTGTGGCGCGATCGAATCACCAAGCTTAAAGCAGCTAATAAGGTCGCAAACTGACGGAAACAGCGTAAAAGAAAGCGTATCTAGTAAGAAGGAGTCCTTACCTTTAAGACTGGCTTATAGTTAGTTGCTAAAGAGGCTGTTACTGTAACTTCTAGTAGTAAGAAAAGTCAGGGTAACGCTAGAGTAGATAGGGTTAAACTAACTTAAAGGCGCTATAGAAACTGCGGCGGGACTGAGCATAATGCTTAAACATACCAAATCAATAAAGAATCTACTATAGAATCCAGCAATAATAAGGAATTAGAGATAGATTATAGTAGGGTGGAGTAGTTCGTTATATAGTTTATTATATTTAGTATAGTCTTAGTAAACTAATTAGCTCACTTATTTAACCAGCTCACTTATAAAATACGTTAACTTAATAATATAACACAGAAACTAAGAAAAAGACGTAAAGGTTTTATAAAATCATAAAATAAAAAGGTAGACTATTCTATAAAGAAGATCAGAAATTCAGACAGAAAAAAGATTAAGAGATAATAAAAAATAAGAAACTAATATCTATAATAATTATATAGTATATATGCTGAGGATATTATTAGATATATAAATTAAAATACCACGCAGGGAAATACTATATTACTAAATACTAAAAAGTTATTCTAAGAGATAAAATATATAAATACTAATAAGTACTATAATTAGTAGGAAATAAATAGCATAAAGAACTAAGCAGACAAAGACTAGCTATATAGATAAATAAGATTTATAAATAAATACCTATACTAGTTATAACTAATATAATGTATTATCACCCTGTTAGATATTTAGAACTAGAATAGAATTAGAATAAGAAGAAAGAAATAGCTACTCTACTAATATTATAAATACAAAATAATAATACCATAAACAAAATAATAAGAAAAGAATACTAAATATATGTAGTTTTTAACTATATAGGAAAGAACTATAGATAGAATAAACACGCTATATGTGTTAAAGGACTAAAGATAAGAAAAATATTATAATAACTAGCAAATAAAAAGAAACTTAACTTATAGTAAGAATTAGTTTATATAAATTTAAAAAACAAGCTATAGGACCTAAACTTAGATAAATATAAATAACTATTATAAAATAAGTGCTAGATAGGATGCTGATAATACTAAACTAAATACTATTAAAAAAAATAGTTAGCTACAGACTTACATAAAAAACTTATATATTAGAAATATTTCTTAGAATGGAAATGCTAGGATTATAGAGAATAAGCTAAAAACGTATATAAAATACTTAATAAAGAAGTATGCTAATTCTAGAGATATCTAATCTACAGACCTAAAGAAAAAACACTAAAGAAACGACTGCTACTTAGAAGTTAGCTATAGATAAAAAACTAAAAGACTAATAAACTATAACTAAGCCACTAAAAGGCTAAGAACTAAAGATTAGAAATAATATATTAATTATATATATATATAACTGAACTAGAGGAAATATGAAAATAAGCTATATATAAATATATATATTAATAGTAATTAGATACTAGCGCTTATAAATAGTAAAGCTAGTAAAATACTAATATTAAATAAGTAAATATAAAAATACTAGATACTAACTAGAGTTTTAGATAAACTTATATAAGTAAGACATATAAACAATAGTCTAATAGCATTCAGAAAAGATTTAATTAATCTTAAAACACAAAATATAACTATTAAGGCAGCAGGTTATATAGATAACTATTATATTAAAATTATAGATTTAGATAGTAAAGGTTTTATTTTAGGATAGAATTAGCTAGCACGATAGAACCTAATAATTAACTAGAAAATAAAATCTATAGGAACTAAGAAAGACTACTATAGATAAATAAAAGCTATAATATAGATAAAGAAAATAACTCTTTATAACATCACGTTTATTATACTAGACGAATACTAGAAGGAATTTAGAGAATAGTTTTTTAAAGAAGCTAAAAACTAATTACTAGAATACTAGAACTAGGACCACAAAATCACGCTTAAAGAAAGAATAGATTTAAAACTAGGATTATTATACCAAGTACCCATACACCAGCAGGAGGAGTTACGAAAATTCTTATAAAAAAATTAAAAAAAGGAATACATATAAACTAGTTAAAGCAAAATGGCTTTACTAATACTCTTTATACTAAAAAAGAATAGAAAACTAAGGCTATGTTGTTACGGACGGTAATAGTAAGATAGCTATAATTAAGAAGCTAAGAGAATTAGCAATAACAGCTAATAAGGCCCTAGAATAGAAACGTATATTTAAGTTAGAAAGGAAGAATTATAAACAGGCATGAGATACTTTAGCACAGGCTAAAGTATAAGCTAAGAAATAAGAATAGAAATATAGAACTATACTAGTAGATTGGAAGCAATAGTCCACGTAACTAAGCTAAGACTTAATAGCTAGAAATACTAGAGATACTAGAAACTCTAACACCTCTAACATCTCTAACAGTATTTAATATACTAAATAATGGTATATAATATACGCACGGAGGATCTACTATAAGTATAGAGTATTAGACGGTTTATAATTACTTTTAATTCTTTATAGTTACCCTAAAATCAAGATCTTATCTCTAAGTTAAGACTTGAACTTAAGTGAAATAGTTTAATACTATTTTATTAAATCTATTATACACTTCTCTCCCTACCTTGTGATAAAGTACAAACTCTATTTTATTAAACCTAAAACTATCTATTCCAGATACGGAAAGAACTAGAAACTTATTAAGTAACTAGTTAGGACAGAGTTACTAAACATAAAACATACTATTAAGTAAAGATAACTTATAATATTATAACTACCCTTTCAAAGTGTAGGAGAGGATGTTGGATTGATTCTAATAATAAATTTCTAATTACAGTCTATAATAACTTATTATAAAGATAAACAAGAACTTTACTTATTAGAAGAAAGTAGTAGTGAGGAAGAAGTTATAGCAGGATCTTTATTTACTATAAAAAATACATCAGGAAAAAGTAAGAGCATATAATAAATTATTTAAAAATAAAAAGTAGCTATTATAAAGTTACGTAATACTCTAGTTAATTTATAGTAATAAGTAGTAGTAGGTAAGACTAATAGAAAAAAGATAATAAAAATATAGCCTCTTATAAAGTTTAATGGTAATAAAGATAAACTTAAAACCTTTATAGCCACAATAAATCTCTACTATTAGTTTAATTAATCTTTATTTATAACTAACTAAGATCGGATCTTGGTAGCTAGTATAAACATAATAGGAAAAGCTATAAAATAGTTTAAACTACTTATAAAGAACTATCTAGTTAAAGGAGACCTGAACTTAGGACCTGCAAAACTTATAAACTATAATAGTAATATAAAAAAAATCTTTAATAACTATAAGAGCTTTAAGAAGGAAATAATTGTAGTCTTTAGAAAAATTAATAAAGAAATAGAAGTAATTTAGAAGCTCTAATAGCTTAAATAATACATCTTAATAGCTAATTATACAGTAGAATTTAAGTAAATTTAATTTTAACTAAACTAGATAGATTAATTCTTAGTTATAATATACTACGTAGGACTAAAGGATAGAATTAAGAATAAAATTTCCTAAAGAAAATAACCTAGTATACTTCTAAGAATTATTAAATAAGTGGTGACTATTAATAACTATTAGTACTAAAAAGAGTAAAAAAAGAAAAATAATACTAAGCTTATAATCTATATACTATGAAAAAATAGAAAGGATACCTGAACCTATAATGTAATAGAAATTAACTAAGTATTAATCAAGAACATATAAATTAATAAGTAAAAATAAGATAAGTAAACTAAGAAATAAATAGATTAATACACATAAAAAGTATGTCTTAGTTATAAAAAAAAGAGACACTTTATTAAAAACTATAAATAATAAAAAGTAGATATTAAACGGGCTTATGTTTAAACAAAAGCACTAATTAAAATTACTATAGTCTAAGTAGAACTAGCTAGAAATTAAATAACTAAAAAGACTATTATATAATAAATTTAGAAAGAGTAATACTAGATCTATAGAAGTCACACACATCTTAAATAGGAATATAAAATATTATATTAGTAAATTAAGAATTAGCTAGTAGAATAAGCTAATAATATAATTACTATTATATAAAAAGCTACTATTAGATAGTATAAGGCCAGCTCTATAAAAGAAGCTAACTAATTCTATAAGATAATTTAATAAAAGAAAGGACCCTTTAGAGAAGGAGATTAGAAATTTAGATAATAATAAAATTACAAGACAATAAAGAGCAAAAAGCTAATATCTATAATAATTAAATAATAAGTAAGCTAGAAATATTACTGGATCTATAAATTAGAATACTATATAGGGGAATATTATGTTACTAAATACTAAAAGGTTATTCTAAAAGATAAGATATATAAGAGCTAATAAGTACTACAGGTAGCTAGTAATAAGTAGTATAAAAAACTTAGTAAATAAAAACTAGCTATATAAATAAATAAGATTTATAAATAAAGACTAAATACTATTTATAAGTTATGTAACCTATTACCACCCTGTTAGATATTTAGAGCTAGGATAGGACTAGAATAAAAACCTAGAGAAAGAACTTACTTTATTTATTTTATAGATATAAAACAAAGAAGCCGCCGAGAGAACTATATAAAAGAAATACTAGATATATAAAGAAAAGATATATATTAAATAAGAATATAAATAAATAGCTTATGCTATATGAGTTAAAGAACTAATAATAAAATAAGTACTAAAATAAATAGCATAAAAATAAGAACTTAACACATAGTAAAAACTAATCTATATAAATTCCAAAGAGGAATTTCAGGACCCGAGGACTAAGAAATATAAATAGTTAGACTAGAATAAGTACTAACTAGGATACTAATATCACTAGACTAAATACTACTAAGATAAATAGTTAGCTACAGAATTACATGCTAAATTAATAACTAAAGAATGTTTCTTAAAATAGAAGTACTAAAATTATAAAGAAGAAATAAGAAAAGAGCATGAAATACTATTATAAGAATAATATTAACTCTAATAATGCTCTATCTATAGACTTAAGGAAGAAACACTAAGAAAATAACTACTACTTAGAAATTAACTACTAATAAAAAAACTAGAAAGCTAGTAAGTAATAACTATGCTACTAGAAAGCTAATTTAAGATTAAAATATAGAAGTTATCACTTAACTATATACGACTTAGACGAAAACATAAAAATAAGCTATATATAAATATATATATTAATAGTTTTTAGACGCAAGCACTTATAAATAGCAGGGCTAATAAAATACTTATATTAAATAAGTAAATATAAAAATACTATATTTTAACTAGAGTTTTAAATAAACCTGTAAGAGTAGTACGCATAAACGATAATCTAGTAATATTTAAAAAAAATCTAATTAATTTTAAAATAGAGAATATAACTATTAAGGTAGCAGGTTACACAGATAACTGCCGCATTAAAATTATAAATCTAGGTAGTAAGGATTTTATATTAGGATAAGACTAGCTAGTATAATAGAATTTACTAATTAACTAGAGAATAAAGTCTATAGAAACTAGGAAGAACTACTACGGATAAATATAAGCTATAATATAAATAAAGAAAATAACTCTTTATAATACTACGTTTATTATACTAAATAAATACTAGAAGGAATTTAGAAAATAGTTCTTTAAAGAAGCTAAAGACTAGTTACTAGAATACTAGGACTAGAACTATAAAATCATGCTTAAGGAGGGAATAGATCTGAAACTAAGACTATTATATTAACTATCTATTAATTAACAAGAGAAGTTATAATAATATTTGAATAAAAATTTGAAAAAGAGATATATACAGGAAAGTAAGAGCACTATAGCATTACCAACACTCTTTATACTAAAGAAAAATAGTAAATTAAGGTTATGTATTAACTACAGATATCTTAATAAAACTATAGTAAAAAATTATTACTCTATACTCTTAATATTAGAACTTATAGACAAACTCAGAGGAGCTAAATAGTTTAGTCTTTTTAATATTAAAAATAGATATTATAAAATATAAATAACTAAAGAACACGAATGGATGACCGCACTAAAAACAAGATATAAATTATTTAAATATTTAGTTATACTATTTAGACTTATAAACGCACTAATAATATTCTAAATAATTATTAACTATATGCTAAGGGAATACCTAGACGTATTTATAATAGCATATTTTAATAACGTGTTTATATACATAAATAGAATATTAGAAGAATATATTAAGTATACTAAGAAGGTATTACAAAAGCTTAAGGAACACAACCTATATATTTAAACAGAAAAATATATATTCTATAAGAAAGAAATTAAATTCTTAAGATACCTAATATTCTAAAATAGAATAGTAGTTGACTCTGATAAGGCTAAAAACGTTTTATCATAACCTATACTAATAAACATAAAAGAAGTTTATTTTTTTCTTAGATTTATAGGCTTCTGCTAATAATTTATTAAGAACTACTTAAAAATCACAACACCCTTAACAGAATTGCTTAAAAAGAACTAATAATTTAAGTAGAAAGCTAAGAAAAATAAAGCTTTTATAACTCTAAAGAAAATATTCTAAGAACTACTAATATTAAAAATATTTAATTTATAACTTTAAATGGAGATATATACGGATATATTAGACAGAGCTATAGAAGCTATTCTGCTATAAATATAAAATAATAAGCGTAAACACCTAGTAGACTTTCTATCTTATAAACTTATAACTGCTAAATTAAACTATAATATTTATAATAAAGAATTACTAGTAATAGTTTAAGTATTTAAGAAATAGAGATATTACTTAGAAGGAGCTAAGCACTAAATTATTATATATTTAGATTATAAGAATCTAACAGCATTTATAATAATAAAGAAGTTAAATTAATAATAAGTTAGATAATAGAAATTAGTTTCTATATTTAACTTTTAAATACTTTATAAAGTAGGAAAAGAAAATATAGTAGTTAATATACTTAGTTAATAAGTAGATTATATAAGGGACATACCAGAAATCCATAACACAATACTTAAATAAAGATAAGATAGATTCTTAGGAAGCTTATAAATTAATATTAAACACATAGTTATTATCGAAAACACCTAGGAAAAATAAATAAGGAAATTCAATAATAGATAACTACTATAGAATTTAGACTAAGAAACAATTTATGTACTAGATAAACTATAAATAGAATTAATTAAAGACTAACACTTAGCAGAAATATACGGATATTAGGGAATTAAAAAAACTATAGAACGGATCAACATGCATTTCTAGATTCCAGGAATTTAAAGTAAGGTTAGGAAAATTCTTTTAGAATATATTAATTATAAGAAGAATAAAGCATTAAGATATAAAGAGTACGGACTTATGTAACCTATACCTTTACTAAATCTACTATAGAAATTAGTTATAATAGACTTTATCACGAGAATACCGATAATTACTACCTAAAGAGGTTAATAGTATGATATAATACTGGTTATTATTAACAGACTAATAAAATACGCTTACTTTAAACTAACCTATATAGAAATTAAAGTAAATAAACTAGCAACATTGCTAATCAAAATTTTGATTATATAATATAAGATGCTACAAGAATTCATTATAGACAGAGATAAATTATTTATGTTAATATTCTAGAAGACGTTTATAGGGCAGCTAGGAGCTAAATATCGTCTCTTAACAGCATTTCATCTATAAACAAACGGACAAATAAAATAGATAAACTAAATATTAGAATAATACTTACGGATGTATGTTAATGAGCCATAAGATAATTAGATTAACTTATTACTAATAGCTGAGTTTATATACAACTCTGTAAAGTCATCAACCACGGGAAAATCACTATTTTATGTGAACTATGGTTATGAGCCTATAGCTTACCAAGAGCCACAGAAACTGGATAAAGTATTAGAATCTATAAGAAAGAAGGTTGAGGATTTGTGACTACTTTATAAAGATATCGCACGGAAAATCACCTATAAAGGTAATCTTAGTAAATGAATTAAGGACAAATCTAAGGTTAAGGGACTAACCTTTAGGGAGGGGGATAAGGTTTTCTTAAAGAAGAAAAATTTAGAAATAAAACAACCATCACGAAAACTGGATCACGTTAAATTAGGACCATTCAGGGTTAAACGACAAACAGGACCTGTGAATTACAAACTATAACTACCTAATAATACTAGAATTCACTTGGTTTTTTACGTTTCAAAATTAGAACCAGCACCACAGAATGCCAAACTATAGATAAAACTCAAACTTGAGGAAGATTATACCGAGTATGAAGTCCAATAGATTCTAGACTACCAGCGGTTTAGTTATTAGTGGAAGTATTTAGTTAAATAAAAAGAATACGGACCTAAGGATGACACCTGGGAGCTAATTAGGAACCTGAAGAATAGTTTGGAGCTGATTGACTAGTACCATCAGGAGCAGCAAAGGCTTGCTCCAAAGCTGAATCCAAGGAATATAGAGAATACAGAATATTCCACTCAAAACCTGAGAAGGAAGGCGAAGCGGGTTAGGAGGAAGCTACCACTACGGATTATAGTGTATAAGCTTTTTAACCCTGAGAACAGGCTTCCGCCTCTTTAAGAGCTTGAACCTCACGGATAGAGGCCATCTCTCGATCAAACATCTCCTTCTCTTTGGAATCCAATTTCGCTAGTTCGCGACGAAGACGTAGGGCGCGGGAACGGGCCTCAAGAGCCTCCGCCTCAGCCTTTTCAAACTGACGACAAAGTTTTTCCTTATCGTGATCAATACGATCCTATTCTGGCTGCGAGACAACTAAGTCGTATTTTACGTTATAATTATTACAAGTGGAATAGTAACCGGAACTCAGATTCATAAGGCAATTATCACCTTGACGGGTACAGTTCGAGCAGGGTGTCGGCATGTAATGGGGTTCGTTACGGATCTGAGAAGCTAAACGGTAAGCACGTATTAGAGATAACTCAGAACGTGTTATCATTAGGGAGCTGGGCGGGAAAGAAAGGAAGTCAAGGATCTTACAGCTTAGAACACAGGGCGGAAGACCAGCTGCCTTTATACTACCTATAGAAGGGAGAAACTATCTTCCAAAACGAAGACTTAGAAGAGGGGGATAATGTTACGGACGGTAACAGTAAGGCAGCCACAACTGAGGAGCTGAGAGAATTAGCAACGACAGCCAATAAGGCCCTAGAATGGAAACGTATGTTTAAGTTAGAAAGGAAGAATTGTAAACAGGCACGAGACGCTTTAGCACAGGCTAAAGTACGAGCCAAGAAGTAAGAACAGAAATACGGAACCATGCTAGTGGATTGGGAGCAGTAGCCCACGTAACTAAGCTAAGGCTTAGCAGCTAGAGATGCTAGAGGTGCCAGAGGCTCTAACATCTCTAATATCTCTAACAGTATCCAACATACTGAACAACGGTATACAATGTACGCACGGAGGATCTACTATAAGTATGGAGCGTTAGACGGTTCACGATTACTTTTAATTCTTCGTAGTTACCCTAAAATCAAGATCTTATCTCTAAGTTGAGACTTGAACTTGAGTGAAATAGTTTAATACTATCTTGTTAAATCTATTATATACCCCTCTCCCTACCTTGCGATAAAGCACAAACTCTATTCTGTTAAACCTAGGGCTATCTATTCCAGATACGGAAAGGACTAGAAGCTTATTAAGTAACCAGTCAGGGTAGAGTTACTAAACGCAAAACGTACTGTTAAGTAAAGGCAACTCGTAACATATGTATTAATTACAGATACCTTAATAAAGTAATAATAAAAAATTATTACTTTATACTGCTAATATTAGAACTTATAGATAAACTTAAAGAAGCTAAATAGTTTAGCTTCTTTAATATTAAAAATAGATACTATTAAATATAAATAATTAAAGGACATGAATAGATAATAGTATTTAAAATAAAATATAGATTATTTAAATATTTAGTTATACTAATAGAACTCACTAACGCACTAGTAATATTCTAAATAATTATTAACTATATACTAAGGGAATATCTAGACGTATTTATAATAGCATACCTTAATAATATGCTTATATATATAAATGGAATGCTAAAAGAACATGTTAAGTACACTAAGAAAGTATTATAAAAGCTTAAAAAATATAGACTATATATTTAAATAAAGAAATATATATTCCACAGGATAGAAGTTAAGTTCTTAGGATATTTAATATTCCAAGACGGAATAGCAGTTAATTCTGATAAAGTAAAAGATATACTATTTTAGCTTACACTAATAAACACTAAAGAAGTTTATTTTTTTCTTAGATTTATAGGATTTTACTGATAATTTATTAAGGACTACTTAAAAATCATAGCACTCTTAATAGAATTGCTAAAAAAGAATTAATAATTTAAGTAAAAATAACACAAAGAAAACGCTTTCATAATGTTAAAAGAAATATTCTAATAACTACTAATATTAAAAATGTTTAATTCACGACTTTAGATAGAGATATATATAAATATATTAAATAGAACTATAAAAACTATTCTGCTATAAAAATAGAATAATAGATATAAACATCTAGTAGACTTTTTATCTTATAAACTTATAACTATTAAATTAAACTATAACATTCACGACAAAGAACTGTTGGCAATAGTTTAAGTATTTAAGAAATAAAGATATTACTTAAAAGGAACTAAGTACTAAATTATTATATATTCAGACCATAAGAATCTAATAGTATTTATAATAATAAAGAAGTTAAATTAACAATAAGTTAGATAATAGAAATTAGTTTCTATATTTAACTTTTAAATACTTTATAAATTAGGAAGAGAAAATATAGTGGCTGATATACTTAATTAAAAAGCAGACTATATAAAAAACATACTAGAAATTTATAATATAATACTTAAGTAAAGACCAGACGGATCTCTAGGAAGCTTATAAATAAATATTAAAATAATAGCTATTATTAAAAATATATAGTAAAAATAAATTAAAGAATATAATCATAAATAACTATAATAACACAAAATAGGAACTATTTTTATACTAGAGGTATTATAGACTAAACTTATTAAAAACTAACATTCAGCTAAAATGCACGGATATTAAGGAATTAAAAAAACTATAAAGTAGATCAACAGACATTTTTAGATTCCAGAAATATAAAAAAAGATTAGAGTTATTCTCTTAAAATGTATTAAGTACAAGAAAAATAAAGTATTAAAATATAAAGAGTATAGATTTATATAACTAATATCTTTACTAGACCTACTATAGGAATTAGTTATAATAGACTTTATTACAGGAATACTAATAACAACCACCTTTTAAGATTAATAGTATGATATAATATCAGTTATTATAAACTAACTTATAAAATATATATACTTTAAACTAATACATATAGAGGTTAGAGCAGACGAACTAGTAACTATACTTATTAAACTACTAATAACATAATATAAATTACCATAAGAATTCATAACAGATAGAGATAAATTATTTATATTAATATTCTAAAAAACGTTTATAAGGAAGCTAGGAGCTAAGTATTAACTCTTAATAGTATTTTATTTATAAATAAATAGGCAAACAAAACAGACAAACCAAACACTAAAATAATAGCTATAAATATATGTTAATAAATAATAAGATAATTAGATTAACTTACTACTAATAGTTGAGTTTATATATAACTCTGTAAAGTTATTAACTATAGGAAAATTACTATTTTATATGAACTATAGTTATGAGCCTATAGCTTATTAGGAACCACAAAAACTAAATAAGATATTAAAATTAGTAAGAATAAAGGTTAAGAAGTTACAATAACTTTATTAAGAAATATTAAAAAAAATCACCTAAAAAGAAGACCTTAGTAAGTAATAGAAAGATAAATTTAGAATTAAAGGACTAATTTTTAAAAAAGAGGATAAAGTTTTCCTATTATAAAAGAATTTAGAAATAAAATAACTATTAAAAAAACTGGATTATATTAAGTTAGGACTATTTAAGATTAGAAGATAGATAGAATCTATAAATTACAAACTATAACTACCTAAAGATATAAGGATTTACCTAGTTTTTTATATTTTAAGATTAGAACCAGCACTATAAAACGCTAAACTATAGATAAGACTTAAACTTAAGAAAGACATAACTAAGTATAAAGTCTAATAAGTTTTAGACTACTAGTAGTTTAGGTGTTAGTAGAAGTACTTAGTTAAATAAAAGAGTTACAGACTAGAGAATAATATATAGAAACTAATTAAAAACCTAAAGAATAGTTTAGAGCTAATTAACTAGTATTATTAAATAAACTAAAAAAAATATACTCTAAGGTTATACCCTAAAAATAGAACAAATATAGTATATTCTAATTAAAATTAAAGGATAAGAAGGGCGAAGCGGTAGGCTAGGAGAAAGCTTAAACTATAGATTATAATATATAAGTTTTTTAATTCTAAGAATAAGTCTCTTTCTCTTTAAGAGCTTAGACTTTATAGATTAAGGTTATCTCTTAATTAAATATTTCCTTCTCTTTTAAGTCTACTTATATGAGTTTATAATAAAATTATAACTTATAAGCGCGAAGTTTAGAGCGTTGATTCTTAATAGAATTAAGCTAATAACAAAACTTTACTTTATCACGGTTAAGATAATTCTATTCTAATTATAATATAATTAGATTATATTTTACGTTATAATTAGTATAGGCTGAGTAATAGCTAGAACTTAAGTTTACTAAATAGTTATCACCTCAGCAGGAACAGTTTAAGTAAGGTATTAATATATAATAGGGTTTATTATAAATCTAAGAAGCTAAGTAGTAAACATATATTAGAGATAACTTAAGACATATTATTATTAGAAAACTAGATAGGAAAAAAAGAAAGTTAAAGGTCTTATAATTTAAAACATAAAGCAAAGAACCTGCTGCCTTTATACTACTTATAAAAAAAAAATATCTTCCAGGACGAAGACTTAGAAAGAAGGAATAATATTATAAACAGTAATAAAAAAAAAACTATACTTAAAGAGCTGAAGAAACTAATAATAATAACTAATAAAACTTTTAAATAGAAACGTATATTCAAGCTTAAAAGAAAGAATTATAAGTAGATATAGGATATATTAGTATAAGCTAAGGCAAAAGCTAAAAAATAAGAATAAAAATATAAAATTATATAAACAGATCTAGAGTATTTACTTACGTAATAAGAGAAGAGTTTAGTAGATAGAGTAAAAGTAAAATAATAAAACCTCTAGTAGCTCTAGCAGCCTTTAATAGTATCTAATATATTATATAATAGTATATAATATACGCACGGAGGATCTATTATAAGTATAAGGCATTAAACAGTTTATAATTACTTTTAATTCTTTATAGTTACTCTAAAATTAAGATTTATATTTTAAGTAAAATAGTTTAATACTATTTTATTGAATTTTAACTTACTGTATTACTTCTTTTTATTTTTACTAAGTTAACTAACTTCTACTAAGTCTAACGAGCTATCTGATTTGGAAATAAGAGAACTAATTAATTATTACAACAATTAGTTAAATAGCTTATTACTAGTATAATTTATGTTAGTAAGTTAGCAACTTATAACACATATATACATAATTATAAAAAGAATACTAGAAGTAATAAAGGTAGTAAATAAGTAGATAGTTAAGAGAATAGTTAAGAGCACAGCTAAGAGTTTAATAATTAAAATAATTAGAGAAAAAATAGATTATATTTTAGTAATAATTAAAATATACAGCTTAAAAGCAGTTTCTTTAATATATAGGATATAATAAATATATAATTCTTATTTAGTATATTAAGTGTTATAGTGTTTAGAGGTGTTATTAGTAGAAAGTTATTATAAAAATTAGCTATAAGTTTAAGCTAAAAATAGTTATCCTTATATTCTCATATTAACTCTTTAATAGAAAGATTAAAATTATTTTATTTATAAAACTATATACTATAGAAAGCGTATTCTATAGTATCTTCTTTTTTATAATTATCCGGGTTTAAGTGGTAGAAGCCGGCAGTAATAAGTTTTATTAGAAAGAGATATTAATAAAGCTAGTTAGTATATAAGTCTATATATAAAAATATTATTATAAAGTTAGAGACTAGGGTTAATGGCGGAGATAATAGCTTAAATATTAATAATAGTAAAAATAAAGATAGTAATTTTAGAAGATATAGTAATACAAGCAAGTATATTAGAATAAAAAAGTTAAAAAAAAAAAAAAGAGATTATAATAATAGTAAAAAAAAAAAAGTTTAGATTATTTATAAAAGAAACCTTTTTCTTCTCTTCTATAGTTATTAATTAAGTTTTTAGAGGTATTTAGGAGATTTTTTATTGATATTTTCGAATTATTTTCTCTACGTCTTCTCTCTTAAATCAGGGTATAATTACTTTATATATTTTTATTAAATCTTTTTAGGCTTATATATACACATATATAATTTATTAACGCCTAGTAATAGAGCTGAAAGGGCTATTAATACTAATCTATTATTATATTTCTTATAATAGTTTTAGCTTTATTTAGTTTTTATATTAATCTTATTCTACTTCCTTTAGTGGGTTCTGTTCTTATTCTAGTTTATACTAAATTCTTTTACTAGTTTATTCTTTTTTACTTACCCTTTTTCTTTAGTTTCTTATAGATTAGTAATGTTAATTATAGACTGGCTTAGAGTATATTTTTTAAGTGTTTAATATTTTATTTACAGCAGATAAAGCAGAGCCTACTTTTATATTATAAAATAATATATAAGATAAATTAAGTATATTAGATTAGATTAGAATTCTTTATTTATTTACTATTAGTTTACGTTAAGCTGACCTATAGTAATTATAAACTATATTATTACTTAAATTATATTTATATTTATATGTCTAATAGAAATTAAGTAAACGTTAAGAGTATTAAGAGTAGAAATTTTAATAAAAAATTTATTACTACTACTATAGCTAGGTTATATTATAATACTAGTAATTATTATTATTATTATTATTATTACTAATAGAATAGAGACAGTTTATTATAAAATTATATTATTAGATTTTATATTATAAGTACTAGACCTAGCGGCTTCTAGTAGAGTTATTTTAATTATACTAAAAGTAATAAAACAAGTACTAAAGCATATATATATAATTATAAAAAGAATACTAAAAGTAATAAAGATAGTAAGTAAATAATTAAAAGGACAGTTAAAAGCGCAGCTGAGGGTTTAATAATTAAAATAATTAAAAAAAATAGATTATATTTTAGTAATAGTTAAGATATATGGTTTAGAGATAGTTTCTTTAGTATATAAAATATAATAAGTATATAGTTCTTATTTAGTATACAGGGTATTATAGTGTTTAGAGGTGTTATTAATAAAAGGTAGTTATAGAAATTAGTTATAAGTTTAAACTAAAAGTAGTTATCCTCATATTCTTATATTAACTCTTTAATAGAAAAGTTAAAATTATTTTATTTATAGAACTATATACTATAGAAAGCGCATTCTATAGTATTTTCTTTTTTATAATTATTTAGGTTTAAGTAGTAGAAGCCGGCAGTAGCGAGTTTTATTAAAGAGAGATATTAATAAGACTAGTTAATATACAAGTCTATACATAAAAATATTATTATAAAGTTAGAGACTAAAGTTAATAATAGAGATAATAGCTTAAATATTAATAGTAGTAGAGATAAAAATAGTAATTTTAGAGAACACAATAATACAAATAAGCATATTAAAATAAAAGAGTAAAAAGAAAAAAAAGATTATAATAATAGTAAAAAGAAAAAGTTTAAGTTATTTATAAAAGAAACCTTTTTCTTCTCTTCTGTAGTTATTAATTAAGTTTTTAGAAATATTTAGAGGATTTTTTATTAAGATTTTCTGTTTATTTTCTCTGTACCTTTTTTCTTGAATTAGGGTCACTCTTATTATAGTTATTCTATAAATTTATAATTATATATAGAATTAGTTTCTTAGGCTTATATATATATAATTTATTAATACCTAGTGATAGAGCTAAAAAGGCTACTAATATTAATCTACTATTACACTTTCTATAATAGTTTTAGCCTTATTTAGTTTTTATATTAGCTTTATTCTACTTTCTCTAGTAAGTTCTACTTTTATTCTAGTTTATACTAAATTCTTTTACTAGTTTATCCTTCTTTACTTACTCTTTTTCTTTAGTTTTTTATAAATTAGTAATATTAATTACAGACTAACTTAGAGTATATTCTTTAAGTATTTAATATTCTATTTATAATAGATAAAGCAGAGCCTACTTCTATATTATAAAGTAGTATATAGAATAAATTAAGTATATTAAATTAGGTTAGGATTTTTTATTTATTTGCTATTAGTTTATATTAAGCTAACCTATAGTAATTATAAACTATATTATTACTTAGATTATATTTATATTTGTATATCTAATAGAAATTAGGTAAACACTAGGAGTATTAAGAGTAGAAATTTTAATAAAAAGTTTATTACTACTACTATAGCTAGGTCGTATTATAATACTAGTAATTATTATTATTATTATTATTATTATTATTATTATTATTATTATTATTATTATTATTATTATTATTATTATTATTATTATTATTATTATTATTATTATTATTATTATTATTATTATTATTATTATTATTATTATTATTATTATTACTAGTAGAATAAAGACGGTTTATTATAAAATTATATTATTAGATTTTATACTATAAGTACTAGACCTAGCGGCTTCTGGTAGAGTTATTTTAATTATACTAAAAATAACAAAACAAGTACTAAAGCATATATATATAGTTATAAAGAAAATACTAGAAGTAATAGAGGTAGTAGATAAGTAGATAGTTAAAAAAACACTTAAAAGCATAGCTAAGAGTTTAATAGTTAAAATAATTAAAAAGAAAGTAAATTATATTTTAGTAATAGTTAAAATATATAGCTTAAAAGTAGTTTTTTTAGTATATAAAGTATAGTAAGTATATAGTTCTTATTTAGTATATAGGGTGTTACAGTATTTAGGGGTGTTATTAATAGAAGATAGTTATAGAAATTAGCTATAAGTTTAAGTTAAAAGTAGTTATCCTTATATTCTTATATTAACTCTTTAATAGGAAGGTTAAAATTATTTTATTTATAAAACTATATACTATAAAAAGCGTATTCTATAGTATTTTCTTTTTTATAGTTATTTAGATTTAAGTAGTAGAAGCCGGCAGTAGTAAGTTTTATTAAAAAAAGATATTAATAAAGCTAGTTAGTATATAAGTCTATACATAAGAATATTATTATAAAGTTAGAGACTAGAGTTAATAGCGGAGATAATAGCTTAGATATTAATAGTAATAAAGATAGAAATAGTAATTTTAGGGGACACAGTAATACAAGTAAGCATATTAAAATAAGAGAGTAAAAAAAAAAAAAGAGTTATAATAATAATAAAGAAAAAGAGTTTAGATTATTTATAAAAGAAACCTTTTTCTTCTTTTCTGTAGTTATTAATCGAGTTTTTAGAAATATCTAGAGAATTTCTTATTAAGATTTTCTATCTATTTTTTCTATGTTTTTTTTTTAATTAGGGTCACTCTTATTATAGTTACTTTATAAATTTATAGTCATATATAGAATTAGTTTCCTTAGGCTTATATATATATATATAATTTATTAATGCCTGGCAGTAGAGCTGAAAGGACTACTAGTACTAATTTACTATTATACTTTCTATAATAGTTTTAGCCTTATTTAGCTCTTATATTAGCTTTATTTTACTTTTCTAGTAGGTTCTATTATTATTTTAGTTTATACTAAATTCTTTTACTAGTTTGTCCTTCTTTACTTGCTCTTTCTCTTTAGTTTTTTATAAATTAGTAATATTAATTATAAACTAACTTAGAGTATATTCTTTAAGTATTTAATGTTTTTTATTTATAGCAGATAAAGCGGAGCCTACTTCTATATTATAAGATAGTATATAAAATAGGTTAAGTATATTAGA